>CM035152.1:154675668-155275668 GCA_020205615.1 Panax quinquefolius
ATAATACTTGCAGGACTAAATTAAAAATGAAGAAAAAGAGGAAGGTATTATACTGTAATATTTCGAGCCCCAAAACGTGCAATTATCGAAACTATATTTTCCTATAAATAGGAGCTCATTCTTTCTTCATTTCTCACCAATTCACTAAAGCTATAGAGCAATTATTATAGAGAGAAAGAAGAAGAGAAGTCTGCTACCTCTCTACTCCAGTATTCAGTTTCTTTCTAAGGTAAGGGATATTATTATTATAAGAAGTTATTATTTCTTTCAGTATTCATGAAGAGAGCTTACATTATTCCATTCTTTATTATTATGTTGGAATAACTTTTCATGCGCAATCTTGTGTATACATGGTGAAATTCTTCTATTATTTCATTCTTTATTATTCTCATTGGAATATCCCATCTGCATAGTGGATTATGTACGACCGGTTCCGTTTCTTTATTATTCTGCTGAATATCCTTTTGTGCGGATTCTGCATGACACAGTTCCATTCTTTAATATTCTCGTTGGAATAACTCATCTGCATGCGGTTTATCGCATGCCCGGTGAATTCTATTGTTATTCCATTCTTTATTATTCTGCTGGAATATCCTCATGCATTCGGATTACGCATTTACTTCGGGTTCCATTCTTTATTATCCTGTTTGGAATAACTTCGTCATGCAAGGCCTATCGCATGCATGGTGAATTCTTTTATTATTCAATTCTTTATTATTACATTGGAATAACTTGCCTATATGGATTACCGCATGCATGGTGAATGATCCTTTGTATTCATTCCTTATTAAATTGTAGAAACGATATGTCTACGTGGATTACCGCATGGCAGGTGAAAATCCATTTGCAGTTTCGTAATTTTTTTGACCCTCAAAAATTCTGGAAAAATTTGAAATGATCATTTGTTGAATTTTCTAGATTGTGTCCAAAAATGGCAATTTTTGGATGTATAGATTAGGGGTTATGAATTTTATGGGAAAAAACTATTTTAAAAGTAACCCTTATAACTCCTTGTGGTTAACTCTAAAATTGTTAAATTTTTTTATTGGAGTACATGTATATAACAGGAGTATACCTTGTAAATTTCGGAATTTTTGGACAAAAGTACAATTTATGATAAATTTCTAAATATTCGGAAGTTTTGGCCATATGAAAAATAGTAAATGAATTTTAAATATTCGTAAAAAATATATATTCAATATGGGACTATATTACGTTAAATCCCAAAAAGAAATATTTTTTTGGGATGATTTGGTATTTTTCATGAAAATGAACTAGTTATGAGTAAATGAATTAAATATGTTATGTGAAGTAACAAAATTGGAGAATAGGATTTTATGGCTTGGAAATCCTATATAGGTATATATCTGATTTTTGATGAGGATTTGATTATTGGTGATGAAATCTTATAAGTATGGCATTTTGAATGATTAAATGCATTATTTGGTAAAGTGTAAACAATTGAAATAAATTTTTATAAGTTTAAAAGTGATTAAAATATTGTTATAATATTAATAATATTAGATTACGAGTTTATTATGTGATTGATAATATTTGGATAAATTTAAAGTCTTTAATATTTATCCTTGATTTTGTTTGATTAATGCTTATATCATTGTTATCATCATCATGCTTATATTATGATGAAAGTCATCTTTGGCTTACTTGCAAAGATAGACTATTGTTTATTAGTTTTACAGTTGTATATCTTTGGCTTACGTGCAAAGTTGGACTGTTGATTATTGGTTTTACAGTTGTATATCTTTGGCTTACGTGCAAAGATGAACTATTGAATGATGAGTATCATTGGCTTATGTGCATAAATGAACTATTTATTGGTATGATTATGACCAGGGATCATTCGTTATAATCATGACCCGTAATGTTATAGATGATGTGGTAAAAATCCTCATTGGCCCGTAGTGCATTGATGGACAATTATTGGTATGATTATAACCAGGGATTATTCGGTATAATCATAACCATTGATGATTACATGAATATCCTTGGCTGTAGTTGTGACACCCCCAAAATAGGTCCAATCCATCTAACCTATTTTGAGTCGCCAAAAACATGGTACAGAAAACAACTACAACTTTATTACTACAACAACACATATGCTGAGTTTTGATACAAATATATACCAACTGTGACTCATGTCCCAACCGTGGACAACACGTCACAATGGCACCTTACATAAAGGTACAGTCAATACCTATTTTAGAAATTAAAATCTTTGAGAAATGCTCAAGGAAACCTTCGTACATAGGAGGCCATGAATCTAAGTTATGATAGATATCATATGTCCAGAGAATTATCCTTGGTTGATCTAATAGACCCCAAAGAAAAACGAGAAGATTACTATCATGTTCCTTCCAATGGTGAGTCTTCTCCTGACATATAACTATCTCCACCGTCTGCAATTGAACGTTATGTTTCAACCAAACTCCGAGATCATATAGGTAGTGCTCGTAGATATACTCAGCATGTGGATGTGCACAACCCTGTCTTATGATAACAAGAGGTTGTATGTCATTAGACATCTTGTATGATAGTGGAAAAACACCCTTCCAAAGTTGGGTTCACCTCACCCTATTCGGTTCACCAAAATTAAATATCAAATGACGTATACAAAACAACACACTTATCTAAAGTTCTCAATAAAATTATTTCCATACTATTTAGGAGAACCTCAACAATATATGACCAATCGCTCAATTTCCTGTGTTACCCCATTCAACCCAAATACACTCTTGTTACAGAAAGGAATTGGGAAGCAAAAGGGTGAGAACAACTAGCTTTCGATAAAGAATATCATGACTAAAGATAATTAAATTATCAATAGCCTTCATCGATAATAAATCGTAGTTTTAAAACATATGGTAGATGATAAAAATTTCAACCATAGTTGCGGTGAACGATCAATCCATTAGAAGAGTCAAATAGACCATAATGTTTATCTTCTATGTTAAAAGTCCACCAATAATGTTTTATCCTCAGAACATCAATCAACAGCCTCACCCACAATCATATGAATAACTCATAATCATATTTGTGATTCCAAATTCCTTTTCTCATCCAGGACGAAGATAATTTTCATCACCTGTCTTTACCTGAAATATCAAAGATCATGGTTATACCAAATCACAGTTCCTGTTCATAATCATACTAATAAGTTCATCTTTGCACTACGGGCCAAAGATATTCATTAACAGTTCATCTTCGTACTACAAGCCAAAGATATCGAACAACAGTTCATCTTTGCACTACAAGCCAAAGATATTCATTAACAGTTCATCTTTGCACTACAGGCCAAAGATATTCATCAACATGACATCTTTGCACTACGGGCCAAAGATATTCAACAACAGGTTATCTTTGCACTACGGGCCAAAGATATTAATATTTCAAAGAAATATATAATCATTTCAGAATTTATATAAACAATAATTATAACCATGTTGACCAATTCACCTTTGCACTTAAGCTAAACATATTCAATTATAAATTCAATGGTCATGATCATACCAGTCAATAATTCATCTTTGCACTACTGGCCAAAGAGAACCCATAGTCAAGATCATACCAATAATCTACCCAACTTTACACTTAAGTCAAAGAGACATTTCATCACCGGGATTATAAAAATGTTATATATGATAATAAAAACAATATGATCAACAACTGCATTTAATTTCAAAAGTAAGATTCATAAATCAATGATTTCATAACACCTTAATCTGAATGTTATAAATCAGTTAATAATCTCATAATCTAATATTATTAATATTACCACAATATCTTAATCATTTCTTAAACTTATAAACAATTTATTTTAATTGTTTACACTTTACTAATTAATGCATTTAATCATCCTAAAATGCCAAACTCATAAGATTTCATCACCAATAACCAAAACCCTCATCAAAAATCTGCATATACCTTATATAGGATTTCCAAACCATAAAATTCTATTTTCCAATTTTGTTACTTCACATAACATATTTAATTCATTTATTCATAACTAGTCTATTTTCATGAAAAATACCAAATTAGTCCCAAAAATCTATCTTTTCTGGGTTTTAGCAGAATATAGTCCCATATTGAACATATATTTTTCTCATAATTTTTAAAATTCATTTACTATTTTTCATTTCGCCAAAACTGCCGAATATTTAGACATTTATTATAAATTGTACTCTTGTCCAAAAATTCCGAAATTTACAGGGTATACTGATATTATATAGATTTACTCCCAATAAAAATTTTATCAATTTTGGAGTTAACCACAAGGAGTTATAAGGTTTTACTTTTAAAATAGTCTTTTCTCATAAAATTCATAACTCTTAATCTATAAATCCAAAAATCACCATTTTTGGACACAATCAAGAAAAATCATCAAATTATCATTTTAATTTTTTCCAGAATTTTTGAGGGTTCGAAAAAATTACGAAACTGAAAAACATAATAACCCTTAAAATTCCTTACCTCAAAAAAACAGTATTTGTGACTGGAATATCGGATGTAAAGTCGAAGGAAACTTGCACTGAATAACAACTCATAAAGTATCTAAATACTCACAAAAATACGCTCGATAATATAGAGAGAGAAAACTTATGTTTCTGGTGTGATTTTCAATTCTAACTTGAGCACCTATTTATAGGAAAATGCTAGGACGCCAAAGGAGATTAAATAATAAAATATTATTATTTTCTTTTCATTTCTTCTATGCACCAACCTCTTAAAATTTCAGCAGCCAGCCATCACTTTTGAACAAGAATTCAGCACATGTTTTCAACAATTAACAAAGTGGGTCCCAACCAATAATTTAATAAAAATATTTTAATTTTTGAAACTTCAATAATTCATAGAAAATAATCGGTTTATCAGAAATTCCACATGAAATTGAATTCTCTACAACTTTGTAGCTTTAAGTTTTCCCAAATTTCAGACAGAAAATATCCAAAATCCAAAAACGGACAATTTTCAGCACATTTTAAAATTCATAACAAATCATACGTTAATTTTTAACGGTTAAAAATCTTCATCTGACATATTATCAATCACTTAATAAACTCATAATCTAATATTGTTAATATTATAACAATATTTTAATCACTTCTTAAACTTATAAATAATTTAATTTAATTATTTACACTTTACCAAATAATGCATTTAATCATTCAAAAATGTCATACTCATAAGATTTCATCACCAATGATCAAATCACTCATCAAAAATCTGCATATACCTTATATAGGATTTCCAAGCCATAAAATCCTATTTTCCAACTTTGTTACTTCACATAACATATTTAAATCATATGTTCATAACTAATTAGTTTTCATGAAAAATACCAAATCAGTCACAAAAATATTTCTTTTCTGGAATTTAGCAGAATATAGTCCCATAATGAACATATATTTTTCTCAGAATTTTTAAAATTCATTTACTATTTTTCAAAAATCAATTTCCAACTAATTCCTTAAGAAATTAGCTACCTCAATTTTAACTCCAAAAATTCCCAAATCTTGGCAGGATCTTACACATATTAATGTAAGCTTCCAGTTTAAATTTCATGGTCATCGGAGTTATAGAACTCCTACTATAGTGTTTTTTAATTTGAAAACCAAAAAATTGAAATGGTCATAACTTGCTCATTTTAAGTCGGAATGACTCATTTTTGGACAGGATATTCTTTATACCATATAATTTCATGTCCCAAAAGGCCAAAATTTTTCTTATAATTTAAGTGGCCGAACAGCCCCTTTAAGTTTCTGGGAAGTATCATTTTCCTCTTTTGCAACTTTGGACTCCTTTGCTAAAATTAGTCCACACAAAAATCTACAATACCTTTTCTAGTGATTCCACTTGGATAAGTTATATAACTCATAGATCTAACTCTAGAACTTGACCACACTCAAAAATTCGAAATATAAAAGGAGATATGGTCAATTGAATTTTATGTTCCGTTTTTACCAAAATCTGATTTTTCAACCCTTTGTGATTTCTAAGAAACTTTCATGTTTCACATAATAACCAACATAACTCATCAGAACACCTACTAATACTTCATATACCCATGATTTTCATCAGTCCAATGCTTTTATTATGACTCTCATCATAATCAACGTAACCAGATCATTTTCACAATTTAATAAGGAATGAATACGAAGGATCATTCACCATGCATGTGGTAATCCACATGTAGGCGAGTTATTCCAATGAATAATAAAGAATGGAATAATGTAAGATTCACCATGCGTATGTGATAGAGACCGCACAAACAAAGTTATTCCCAACGTAATAATAAAGATTTTAACCAGTCCCAGCAAAAACGCCTGAGCGAGATATTCCAAATGAATAATAAAGAATGGAATAACAACGAAATTACCATACATGCTTTACGTCAAGATGTATAGGTTATTCCAACAGAATAATAAATAACGGAACTAGGTCGTAGTAAATTCACAATCGCAGGATGTTCCAATGAATAATAAAGAATGGAATAACAACAGAAATCACCATGCATGTGGTACTTCGCATAGACAGGTTATTCTAATAGGATAATAATTGATTGAACCAGGTCCGTCATAAAACTCATAGACAGGATATTCAAACAGAATAATAAATAATGGAACCAGGTCCGGCGTAAAACGCACAGACGGGATATTCCGACAGAATAGTAAAGAATGGAATAATAGAAGAATTTCACCATGTATACAGTACTTTGCATATACAGGTTATTCCAACATAATAATAAAGAATGGAATAACAGAAGAATTTCACCATGTATGCGATTAGATTTGCATAAACAGGTTATTCCAATATAATAATGAAGAATGGAATAACAACTCTTACGAGTATTGAAAGAAAATAATTCTCTTCATGAATGCGAAAGAATAATACCCCTTACAGGTACAACAAATAATATCCCTTACCTTAGAATAAAGCTGAATACTGGAGTAGAGAGGTAGCAGACTTCTCTTCTTCTTTCTCTCTATAATTTCTCTCTATAATAATGGCTCTAAAGCTTTAGTGAATTGATGAGAAATGAAGGAAGAATGAGCTTCTATTTATAGGAAAACATAGTTTCGATAATTGCACATTTTGGTGCTCAAAAAATTACAGTACAATACCTCCAACTTTTCTTTCATTTATAATTCAGTCATCCAAGTATTATCAAACTTCCACCACCTCCCCTAATAGTAAATCATGTGAATCAATAGTAAATCATGTGACTCAATAGTTCTAAACATGTGAAAAAATTAATTACAGTATAGTACCTCCATCTATACCTCCATTTTTAACTTAGTCATGCAAGTATCATCAATCTTGCACCAACTCCCCTAATAGTAAGTGAATGTGACTCAATAGTAACTCGTGAATAGTAACTTATGAATAGTAACTCGTGAATAGTACTCCTACACGAAAAGTCCCCTAAATACCTGATTGAACTATATAATCTCCAGACATCAATTATTATCGAAATAAATGTCAATTTCTACTAACACAAATAATCCCAACACAATGGAACTATCAAATTCATCTTTAATCAACACGAACTTATTCATCATTAATATTATAACTCATAATATTTAACAACCGTGTCGTTCCTGAAAGGGGGGGTTTTCGATAAGGATTTCTCCTTATTGGTAGCGCAATTAGATGACCAAACCTCTCCTCGATGTAACTTAGACATTGTAAATATTGCAATTTAATAATATGAACAACTTTGTCGTCCTCAATTATTGATTTAATAATATAAAATATTATGCGAGATGATCTTGTGACAATAATCGAATCAATAATATGAGAGATATGATGCAAGAATTATTCGTGTAGTAATAATTGAGTATAACCGAGTGACTTATCACGTAAGCATCAATAACCAATACCGTAATGCTACTTATCGCAACCACGCTCTTCACGTACCTTTACTACCAGTAGTTCAACGAAGATAATTCAGAAAACCTCCGCCGTTATTTTCATAAAATATTTTTGTCG
This sequence comes from Panax quinquefolius, assembly GCA_020205615.1. Lineage (NCBI taxonomy): Eukaryota > Viridiplantae > Streptophyta > Magnoliopsida > Apiales > Araliaceae > Panax > Panax quinquefolius. The sequence continues at coordinate 154,683,676 of CM035152.1, forward strand.
TTTTCTAACTACGACCGTACTTCCGTTGTGGGGTCCACTAATGATTATGCCGTAGTACGAATATTCCCCGACAAAAAGAATATTTCCTGGCCAAACGAATATTATATAACAACTTGCGTACTTTGCAAAATTTATAAATATTACCCACAACTATAATATTATATCAAATCCACACTATAATATTAAAAAAAAATATTTCGAGAAATTTAAATCTTTATTCATAAAATCTGGGTCTCACAATCTCCCTCCTTATGAAATTTTGCCTCAAAATTTACGTCATTACTGGTATCTTAATGCGGATGAGGATACCTTGACTTCATTTCAGATTCTAACTCTTGAGGTATAACCTTTGAGTGTTGAATACGATTCTTCTTATCCAAGATTTTAACACGTATTTCCTCATACGTTAAATCTTCTGCTATCTCGTCCGGTTATAAATCAATAATGTTGTTCGGGTCGTACACATATTTACGTAACATCGGTACGTGATAAACGTTATGAACACGTAACCTGTTTGGCGATAAAACGAGTCTATAGGCCACAGTTCCTACTTGATCAAGGATTTCAAATGGGCCAATAAAATCGAGGGTTGAGATTTCCTCTCTTCATCGATTCTTGCTTCTAGAATAGCGCCCTTTTGAACCTTCTTCTTCACATTCATTATCTCTGAGTATGTAGCTTGCACGGCTTTAACTTTATCGATTAAAGTCGATTCTACTCGTATATTTGATATCACCATGTGGGTCTTTAGAGTCTTTAACTCTATCTTCATCATTTGTAAGTTATACAAAAATGGGTTTTTGGGTTAACAACATCGCACTTTTCAGAACGCATACGATCTTCTACTCAACGCGCGTCAATACCACGTTCTCTTTTCCACAATGATATTGAATGGTACGATAGTAATCTTCAACAGCTCGAGCCAACGTCTTTGACACATTATACGATCGTTTTAGGTACAAAAATATTTGAGGGTTTTGTACTGGGGTCAATACAAAATTCGATTTCACGTTCTAGAAGTAGGCTAAGAAGTCTTCAAGAATACGTCAAAAAATTTATTAACAATAGAAATATCATTCAAAACGGTGACTCTCATCCAAGACTTGGATATCACATGTAATGAAGGTTTCTCCTAACGGAGCTTTAACCGATAAGTCAAAGTCTAATTTCTCCGAAGTCAAATTTAAACGTTGAGCGCAAGCAAAAGAGATAAAAAAATAGGTAGAACCGATATCTAATAAGGTATAGACTTCGCAAGAATTTATAATTAACGAACCCGTGCTAACTTCGTTCGGGTTACTCGCTTTTTGAGAAGTCACGAAAAACGCTCTTCCTGAAATCACCGACTTTATTTTGTCCGTATCCGCCTTTGGTGCCACTGTCCCAGCTGAACTTAACTTTGGTGTACGACAAAATCGGGCTAGGTGACCTTCTCTTCTTGAAATTTCCACTTCTATTATCTTGGCCATGATTACCACCGAAGTGGGTACCATTCTTGGCATGATAATTTTCCCCACGATGGTTATCATTGTTCTGATGGTCGTTGCCACCGGTATGATTATTATCGTATTGTTGTTCGTTACCTTTTGGTTGTGCTAACTCATTATCGCGCTCCAATAACTGAGCCATATTCACAACATCTGAATATAAACAAAGTTTATGAGAAATGAGGTATTGACGTATATCGGGTTTCAAACCTCTTAGAAACATTCGCGTCATTCGCTCCTCATTATCGACCAAATGGGATGCAAACCGAGATAACTTCGTAAACTTAGCCTCGTACTGCGATACGGTCATTTTATTTTTCTCCATTGCTTATCTCAACATTTTCAGATGCCATTTTCAAATACTGTCACAAAACAAGGGTTAATTGACATATCACATATTATCCCTATACTCTGACCGACCAATTAAATACCAAATAAACTTAGGTAGGTCATACTAGCGAAGGAATTCCCCGTCTCTCCCCTCCTAGTTCTTGTCTCACATCTCAGCCAGGGATCATATCCCTAAGCTTTGATACCAACTGTGACGTCCCCAAAATTAGGTATTCATCACCCATCCTGAGTCGCCAAATACATGGTACAAAAATACAAAATACAACTTAATAATACAACTGTCGTGTAATATACGACAAAATATAAGCTGAGAGTTTAAACAAGAATATTGCCTTCCAGACAATATCCACTCTCAATGGAGTCCTCATTACAATTATTATCACACTATTTAACTGAATAGTGAGGACTACTAATGCTATCATCTGGACCGTCACTCCGTTCTCCGACTCGTCCCAGCTATATTCTCATTTCCTGAAGAGAACATTGAAGAAAAGGGTGAGCTCAACTAGCCCAATAAAAAATATTATGACCAAGATAATGCAAAATAAATTATCATTAGTCTTCAACAATGTTAAACTGATAAAATACAATAGATATCAAGTTTAACTGCAGCGGAATAAGCAATTCATTAGAAGAGTCAAGTAGAGCATAATATATACTATCTTCTATGTTTAAAAAAAAATTATTTTCATCAATTTTTATCGCTGAGACTCAGCTAAAAATAAACCACATCATCGAATCATCCCTGCACTACGGGCCAAGGATATTCATTAAATCATCAATGGACATGACCATACCGAATAATCCCTGGTCATAATCATACCAAGTCCATCTCTGCACGTAAGCCAAAGATATACAAAAATAAAACCAATAATCAACAATTCATCTTTGCACATAAGCCAAAGATATACAATTCAATAATCAACAGTCCATCTTCACATGTAAGCCAAAAATAACTTTCATCACCATATAAGCATGAGGATGATGATAATGATATAAGCATTAATCAAACAAAAACAAGGATAAATATTAAAGACTTTAAATTTATCCAAATATTATCAATCACTTAATAAACTCATAATCTAATATTGTTAATATTATAATAATATTTTAATCACTTCTTAAACTTATAAATAATTTAATTTAATTATTTACACTTTACCAAATAATGCATTTAATCATTCAAAAATGACATACTCATAAGATTTCATCACCAATGATCAAATCACTCATCAAAAATCTGCATATACCTTATATAGGATTTTCAAGCCATAAAATCCTATTTTCCAACTTTGTTACTTCACATAACATATTTAACTCATATGTTCGTAACTAAATAGTTTTCATGAAAAATACCAAATTAGTCACAAAAATATTTCTTTTCTGGGATTTAGCAGAATATAGTCCCATAATGAATATATATTTTTCTCGGAATTTTTAAAATTCATTTACTATTTTTCAAAAATTAATTTCCGACTAATTCCTTAAGAAATTAGCTACCTCAAGTTTAACTCCAAATATTCCCAAATCTTGGCAGGGTCTTACACATGTTAATGTGAGCTTCCAATTTAAATTTCATGGTCATCGGAGTTATAGAACTCCGATTATAGCGTTTTTCGTCGGAAAAACCTAAATATTGAAATGGTCATAACTTGCTCATTTTAAGTCGAAATGAGATTATTTTTGGACAGGATGTTCTTTATACCATATAATTTCATGTCCCAAAAGGCCAGAATTTTTCTCATAATTTAAGTGGCTGAAACAGTCCCTTTAATATTTTGGGCAGTATCATTTTCCTCTTTTGCAACTTTGGACTCCTTTGCTAAAATCAGTCCACACGAAAATCTACAATACCTTTTCTAGTGATTCCACTTGGAAAAGTTATATAACTCTTAGATCTAACTCTAGAACTTAACCACACTCAAAAATTCAAAATATAATAGGAGATATGGTCAATTGAATTTTATGTTCCGTTTTTACCAAAATCTAATTTTTTAACCCTTTGTGATTTCTAAGAAACTTTCATGTTTTCACATAATAACCAACATAACTCATCATAACACCTACTAATAATTCATATACCCATGATTTTCATCAGTCCAATGCTTTTATTATGAATCTCATCATAATCAATGTAACCAGATCATTTTCACAATTTAATAAGGAATGAATACGAATGATCATTCACCATGCATGTGGTAATCCACATAGACAAGTTATTCCAACAGAATAATAAAGAATGGAATAACAGAAGGATTCACCATGCATGTGATAGAGACCGCATAGACAGGTTATTCCCAACAGAATAATAAAGATTTTAACCAGTCCCAAGTAGTAAACGCCTTGTGAACGGATATTCCAAATGTAATAATAAAGAATGGAATAACAACGAAATCACCATGCATGCATGCGTCAGATGTATACATGTTATTCCAACAGAATAATAAATAACGGAACCAGGTCAGGCGAAATTCGCACCGACAGGATGTTCCAACAGAATAATAAAGAATGGAATAACTGTTGGGTTTGTAATATTTATGAATGCAATCAAATTGCACAAAATTAGCGGAAACGTGTAAAAATCAGAGTTTAAAATTTTTACAAACCATATACCCGGATCACCCTTTATGCACAATTATTAATTAAACGAAAAGATATGAAGAACAAACATACCCTTGAAGATCCGAAGCTTCCTGCACAAGTTCACCTCCAATCCTTTTTGCGTTCAACTTGAATCCACCGGGTTTGGTTCCTTCCTTTGATCAACATTAGCCACCCAAGTGTTTGGCCTCTAGAGGTGATCCACCAAGGAAGAAAAGGAATTAAAGAAGATGGGTATTTGGCTCAAACCCTAGTTTTCTATCTCTATAGAAAAGAACGTACTCTCCAACAAATTGGAATTATGTCAGATATCGATATCCGATATAAGACTCTTCTTATAAAGATATCAAGTAACCCTATTAAAATAATGTATTATTTAATTAAACTCTTTTAATTAAATGGGCTCCTAATCTTATTAGGGATAATTAATTAAACTCATTTAATTAATTTTCCTCCCTAATCTATTAGGAATAAATGAGAGTACTTATATTAAATTAATTCCTAAACTCTTTTAGAAATTAAAATAATAATAATTGTAATAATATTAATAAGACTCCTCTTATTAATTTATATTTAATATTTCTAAAATATTAAATAATAAATATTAAGTTATTTAATTTATTCTATCACCATAGATTAAATTAAATATACATAACATATTATTACGATTATGCCATTAACTTCTTAAATAATTATTCTTCCTTTTATGGTGTGACCTTTTTAGGTTCTCCATATTAAACCTATTGTGAATAAATCAATTAGAACAATTCTAATCTTATTTAAATAAATAAATTAAAAATTAATTTATTTAAATAAATAATATTTATTCTACAATAGGGATAAGCCTCCCTAGCGATCAACGACTTTCCGGATAATATAGATTTCAACATTAATCATAAAAGAACCTTTGAGTAAATAGTTACCAGCACAATTCAATCCTTCCACCATACAATGTCCCAATTAAATAAAAGACATGGAATTACCGTCAAGTCTTATTTTATTTAATTATATGTATTTCGATCCTTAAATGCATGAACTCCAATAATGCAAATTAGAAACTCCTTTCTAATTTCATTACGCCTTAACCAAGGACTCTTTGGGTTGTCATTTATTGAATCACATAGGACATTTCTCTTCTTTTATTAAGTGGTAGATTCTTTATTGATCATATATTATCTCCATATACAACTTGTTATACCCAAGCATACCCTTTGATATACCCTAAGGTCTTAAGGAATAAGTCAAAGTATAACTCATCATACACAAGATACTATGATGATCTCAAGTCCAAGGATCACTTGTCTTACTATCACTACAGAATTCCTATTGACAGCAAGTAAAACTCCATTAGGTATTCCTTAGCGAGCCACGCTCAATGAACTTATTCTCTAATAAGCACCTACATACTTGCTTTTAGTGTCTCCACACAAATGATCATGAGATCAATCATCCTCATCCAATGAAAGCAAGCAACGTATGTACCAATCTATCCTCGATTCACTAATCCCCAATTTAGTAATACAATGATTGGGAACTATTTTAGTTTTAAGCTTTCTAAGAATTTAGATCTCATTAGAATGATCATCATCATTATTCTAAAAGCATTGCTTAAAACTATGGGTTTATCACATATTATAAAACAGCATCATGTAGATAATTAAAAGACTTTAATAAATAAATACTTTTAATTAATAAATGAATAAGATTGTTACAAAGTATATGCTTTATCATCAAACATGATTGGCTTGTGTGCATACTACTTTCAATAACAACAGAAATCACCATGCATGCGGTACTTCGCATAGACAGGTTATTCCAATAGGATAATAAATGATGGAACCAGGTCCATCGTAAAACGCACTGACAGGATATTCCGACAAATAATGGAACCAGGTCCGGCGTAAAATGCACAGACAGGATACTCCGACAGAATAGTAAAAAATGGAATAATAGAAGAATTTCACCATGTATGTAGTACTTTGCATATACAGGTTATTCCAACATAATAATAAAGAATGGAATAACAGAAGAATTTCACCATGTAAGCGGTACTTCGCAGAAACAGGTTATTCCAATATAATAATGAAGAATGTAATAACAACTCTTACGAGTATTGAAAGAAAATAATTCTCTTCATGAATACGAAAGAATAATACCCTTTACAGGTACAACAAATAATATCCCTTACCTTATAATAAAGCTGGATACTGAAGTAGAGAGGTAGCAGACTTCTCTTCTTCTTTCTCTCTATAATTTTTTTCTATAATAATGGCTCTAAAGCTTTAGTGAATTGGTGAGAAATGAAGGAAGAATGAGCTTCTATTTATAGGAAAATATAGTTTCGATAATTGCACATTTTGGGGCTCAAAAAATTACAGTTTAATACCTTCAACTTTTCTTTCATTTATAATTCAGTCATCCAAGTATTATCAAACTTGCACCACCTCCCCTAATAGTAAATCATGTGAATCAATAGTAAATCATGTGACTCAATAGTTCTAAACATGTGAAAAAATTAATTACAGCATAGTACCTCCATCTATACCTCTATTTTTAACTTAGTCATGCAAGTATCATCAATCTTGCACCAACTCCCCTAATAGTAAGTGAATGTGAATCAATAGTAACTCGTGATAGTAACTCGTGAATAGTAACTCGTGAATAGTACTCTTACACGAAAAGTCCCCTAAATACCCGATTGAACAATATAATCTCCAGACATCAATTATTATGAAAATAAATGTCGATTTCTACTAACACAAATAATCCCAACACAATGGAACTATCAAATTCATCTTTAATCAACACGAACTTATTCATCATTAATATTATAACTCATAATATTTAACAATCAGGTCGTTCCCAGGAAAGAGGGGGGTTTCCGATAAGGATTTCTCCTTATTGATGCTCAATTAGATGACCAAACCTCTCCTTGACAGAACTTCTAGACATTGTAAATATTGCAATTTAATAATATGAACAACTTTGTCGTCTCAATTATTGATTTAATAATATAACATATTATGCGAGGATGATCTTTGTGACAATAATCAAATCAATAATATGAGAGATATGATCAAACAATTCTTGTGAGCAATAATTGAGTATAACCGAAAGTGACTTATCACGTAAAGCATCAATAACCAATCTACCGTATGCTACTTATGCAACCACGCCAGACATCGCATTTTTTTACTACCGAGTAGTTCAACAAGATTAAACGGTAAAACCTCCTAGTTATTTTCATAAAATATTTTTGTCGTTTTCTAACTACGACCGTACTTCCGTTGTGGGGTCCACTAATGATAATGCCGTAGTACGAATATTCCCCGATAAAAAAAATGTTCCCCGGCCAAACGAATATTATATAACAACTTGCGTACTTTGCAAAATTTATATATATTACCCACAGCTATAATATTATATCAAATCCACACCATAATATTAAAAAAAATATTTTGAGAAATTTAAATCTTTATTCATAAAATCTGGGGTCTCACAGTGCACATCCACTTGCTGAGTATATCTATGAGCACTACCTATATGATCTTGGAGTTTATTTGAAATATAATTTTCAATTGGAGAAAACTGAGATAATTATATGTCAAGAGAAGACTCACCATTGGAAAGAAGATGATAGCAATCTTCTTATTTTTCTTTGGGGACTATTAGGTCAACCAAGGATAATTCTGTGAACATATGATATCTATCAAAACCTAGACGCATGGCCTCCCATGTACGAAGGTTTTTTTGAGCACTTCCCAAAGATTTAAATTTCTAAAACAGTTTTTGACTGTACTTTTATGTAAAGTACCATTGTAAGGTTGTGGTTGAGGCACCATGAGAGTTACATACATTTGTATTAGAGCTCGCAGTTTAACTGTGGTGGTATTCTGCACGACAGTTCAATAGTTGTATAAATGAAGTTTATATTTGATTTTTATAGTATAAAATCTGGCGACTTAGAATGGGTCGTGTGGACCTATTTTGGGGGCGTCACATAATACCTACTATCTTCTATGATTTAAAAAGTTTATCATCAATTTTATCGCTGAGACTCAACTTAATAAATAATCCACATCATCGAATCATCCTTGTACTACGGCTAAGAATATTCATGTAATCATCAATTGTCATGATTAATTGATTATACCGAATAATCCCTAGTCATAATCATACCAATAATTATCCATCAATGCACTACGGGCCAATGAGGACTTTTACCACATCATTTGTAACACGGGTTATGATTATACCGAATGATCCTTGGCCATAATCATACCAATCAACAGTCCATCTATGCACGTAAGCCAAAGATGACTTTCATCACAATATAAGCATGGCGATGATGACAATGATATAAGCATTAATCAAATGAAATCAAGGATAAATATTAAAGATTTTAAATTTATCTAGAGTTTAAAAAAATCCAAATTGTCAACATGATACTGCTTTTTGGAGTAAAATTCAAGAATAATATTTATGTATCAAAAATAATTTGGACAGAAAAGAAATATATTTTTCGGGTGAATAGTACCCCGTAAATAGTACTTCGGGAATAGTACCTCGTGAATAATACTTCGACATGAAAAGTGTCCCAAATACCCGAGTGAATAATATTCGAGTGAATAGTAATCGAGTGTATAGTAACTCATGAATACTAACTCGTGAATAGTACTCTGACATAAAAAGTGCCCCGAATACCCAAATGAATAATAACTGGGTAAATAGTAACCCATAAATAGTAACTCATGAATAGTATTCCGGCATGAAAAGATTAATAATTATCAAGAAATCTCAGAATAATATTTTCATGAAAAGATACTGGATGAAGCGCAAATATCATGGATATTCTACTAATTTCACGGAGTATAGAAGCAATACTTTAACCGAATGAGGGTATAATCAGGAATATGAGACGGAATAATATTACTCATATACTACAGAGTATGAAAGAAAATATTATTCCTTATGAATACTGAACAAAAATAATATCCCTTACGAATATGAAAGAAATAATACCCCTTACCTTAGTAGAAGATTGGATACTGCAATAGTGAAGTAGCAGACTTCTCTTCTTCTTTCTCACAATAGCTTCTCTCTCTATAATTGCTCTTGTGAGTCTTAGTGAATTGGTGATAATGAAAGAAGAATAAGCTTGTATTTATAAGAAAATATAGTTTCGATAATTGCACGTTTTGGGGATCAAAATATTACAGTATAATACCTTCATCTTTTTCTCTATTTTAAATTTAGTCCTACAAGTATTATCAAACTTGCACCACCTCCCCTAATAGTACATCATATGAATCAATAGTTCAGTCATGTGAATCAATGGTTCTATACATGTGAAAAAAATAGTTACAGTATAGTACCTTCATCTATACCTCCATTTTAATTTAGTCAATACAAGTATTATCAATCTTGCACTACCTCCCCAATAATAGTACATGCATGTGAATCAATAGTACATACATGTGAACAAATAGTTATAAACATGTGAATTAATAGCAATTAATTGCTTATTTATCCGATTAATTACCCGATTGGTCAATATATCCTTATCGAAATAAATGTCAATTTCCACTAACACTAATAATCACAACACAATAGAAATATCATTTTCATCTTTAATCAACACGAACTTATTCATCATTAATATTATAACTTACAATATTTAACAACCAAATCATTCTCAGAAAAAAGGGGGCTTTCCGATAAGAATTTCTCCCTATTGGCGCGCAATTAGGTGACCAAACCCCTTTATTCGACAGAACTTTCTAGACATCATCAATAATGCAAATAATAATATGAATAACTTTGTCGTCTCAATTATTGATTTAATAATATAAAATATTATGCAGATGATACTGTGACAATAATTGAATCAATAATATGAGAGATATTATGCAACAATTACTGTAGCATTAATTGATTATAACTGAGTGACTTCTCATGTAAGCATCAATAATCAAATATATTGTACAATACCGTGTGCTACTATACAACCACGCGTATTACTGCACTTTTACCACGGGTAGTTCAACAGTTTAACGATAAAACTTTCGCCATTATTTTTATAAAAAGATATTTCTGTCGTTTTCTCATTCCGACAGTAATTCCGTTGTGGGGTCCACCAATGATTGTGCCTTCGTACGAATATTCCCTAATAAAATGAATATTATTTGACCAATCGAATATTTTATGACAACTTGCATTCTTTGTAAAATTTATAAATACTATCCAAAACTATAACATTATATCAAATCTACACTTTAATATTAAAAAAAATATTTCAAGAAATTAAATCTTTATTCATAAAATTTGGGGTCTTACAACGTTCTCATTTCCTGAGGAGAACAATGAAAGCAAAAGGGTGAGCTCAACTAGCCCAGTAAAAAATATTATGACTAAGATAATGCAGAATAAATTATCGTTAGCCTTCAACAGTGTTAAACTGATAAAATACAATAAACATCAAGTTTAACTGCAACGGAACAAGCAATCCATTAGAAGAGTCAAGTAGAGCATGATATCTATTATCTTCTATGATTTAAAAATTTATCATCAATTTTATCACTGAGACTCAACTTAATAAATAAACCACATCACCAAATCATCCCTGCACTACAAGCTAAGGATATTCATTAGTATCACGACCACGAATTATCCATGCACTACGAGCCAAGGATATTCGTGTTTTCACCAATGGCTATGATCATACCAATAACTGTCCATCAATGCACTACAGGCCAATGAGGACTTTATCACAACATTTGAACATTACGGGTCATGATTATATCGAATGATCTCTGGTCATAATCATACCAATCAACAGTCCATCTATACACGTAAGCCAAAGATGACTTTCATCATAATATAAGCATGAGGATGATGACAATGATATAAGCATTAATCAAACAAAATCAAGGATAAATATTAAAGACTTAAATTTATCCAGAGTTTAAAAATATCCAAATACATGATACTACTTTGTGGATTAAAATTCAAGAATAATATTCATGTATCAAAAATAATTTGGACAAAAAAGAATCATTTTTTTATCGTGAATAGTACTTCATGAATAGTACCCCGTGACTTCATGAATAGTATCCCGTGAATAGTACTTCGTGAATAGTATTTCATAAATAGTACTTCATGAATAGTACCCCCGAATGAATAGTACCCGAGTGAATAGTACCCCGTAAATAATACTCCGAGTGAATACTACCCCGCGTGAATAGTACCCGAGTGAATAGTAACTAGGTGAATAGTAATTCATAAATAATAACTCATGAATAGTATTCTGGCATAAAAAGATCAATTATTATCAAAAAAGCTCAGAATAATATTTCCATAAAAAGATACTGGATAAAGCGCAAATATCAAGGATATTCTACTAATTTCACGGAGTATAGAAGCAATACTTTAACATAATGAGGGTATAATCAGGAATATAAGATGAAATAATATTACTCACATACTACAAAGTATGGAAGAAAATATTATTCATTGTGAATACTGAACAAAAAATAATATCCCTTACGAATACGAAAGAAATAATACCCCTTACGGAAAAGAAATAAACAATATCTCTTACCTTAGAAGAAGACTGGATACTGGAATAGTGAAGTAGCAGAATACTCTTCTTCTTTCTCACTATAGTTTCTCTCTCTATAATTGCTCTTGTGAGTCTTAGTGAATTATATTGGTGAGAATGAAAGAAGAATGAGCTTCTATTTGTAGGAAAATATAGATTTGATAATTACACGTTTTGGGGCTCGAAATATTACAGTATAATACCTTCATCTTTTTATTTATTTTTAATTTAGTCCTGCAAGTATTATCAAACTTGCACCACCACCCCTAATATTACATCATGTGAATCAATAGTTCAGTCTTGTAAATCAATAGTTCTATACATGTGAAAAAAATAGTTACAGTATAGTACCTTCATCTATACCTCCATTTTTAATTTAGTCATACAAGTATTATCAATTTTGCACCACTTCCCCTAATAGTACATGCATGTGAATCAATAGTACATACATGTGAACAAATAGTTATAAGCATGTGCATTAATAGCAATTAATTACTCATTTATCCGATTAATTACCCGATTGGTCAATATAACCTTATCAAAATAAATATCGATTTCCACTAACACTAATAATTCCAACACAATGAAAATATAAATTTCATCTTTAATCAACAAGAACTTATTCATCATTAATATTATAACTCACAATATTTAACAACCAGATCATTCTCAGGAAAGAGGGGCTTTCTAATAAAAAATTCTCCCTATTGATGCGCAATTAGGTGACAAAACCCCTTTACTCGACAGAACTTTTTAGACATCGTCAATATTGCAAATAATAATATGAATAACTTTTATAAGACCCCAACTTTTATAAATAAAAAATAATTTTTCTCAAAATATATTTTTGAATATTATGGTGTGGATATGATATAATGTTATAGTTGTGGGTAATATTTATAAATTTTGCAAAGTAAGCAAATTGTTATAAAATATTCGATTGGTCGAGGAATATTCGTTTTAACAGAAAATATTCGTACGACGTCACAATCATTGGTGGACCCCACAACGGAAGTATTGTCATGCTTAGAAAAAACATGCGTAATTATCTTTTATAAAAATAACGTCCGAAATTTTTACCGTTAAACCTGTTGAACTACCCGGTTGGTAAAAGATGAATGTCTGGCGTGGTCAGCATAAGTAGACACTACAGTATTGATTATTGATGCTTACGTGAGAAGTCACTCAGTTATACTCAATTATTGCTACAGTAATTGTTGCATAATATCTCTCATATTATTGATTCAATTATTGCCACAGTATCAATATTTTATATTATTAAATCAATAATTGAGACGACAAAGTTATTCATATTATTATTTGCAATATTGACGATGTCTAGAAAATTCTGTCGAGGAGAAGTTTGGTCACCTAATTATGCACCAATAGGGAGAAATCCTTATCGGAAAGCCCCCTCTTTCTTGGAAATGATCTGGTTGTTAAATATTAATGATGAATAAGTTCGTGTTGATTAAAGATAAAATTGATAGTTCCATTGTGTTGGGATTATTAGTGTTAGTGGAAATCGACATCTATTTCGATAATAATTGATGTTTGGAGGATATATTAACCAATCGGGTAATTAATCGGATAAATGAGCAATTAGTTACTATTAATTCACATGCTTATAACTATTTGTTCACATGTGTGTACTATTGATTCACGTGCATGTACTATTAGGGGAGGTGGTGCAAGATTGATAATGCTTGCATGACTAAATTAAAAATGGAGGTATAGATGAAGGTACTATAATGTAACTATTTTTTTCACATGTATAGAACTATTGATTCACATGAATGTACTATTGATTCACATGATGTACTATTAGGGAAGGTGGTGTAAGTTTGACAATACTTGCATGACTAAATTAAAATTGGAGGAAAAGATGAAGGTATTATATTGTAATATTTTGAGCCCAAAAACGTGCAATTATTGAAACTATATTTTCCTATAAATAGAAGCTCATTGTTCTTCCATTCTCACAAATTCACTAAGACTCACAAGAGTAATTATATAGAGAGAATCTATAAAGAGAAAAAAGAAGAGAAGTCTGCTACCTCACTATTCCAGTATCCAGTCTTCTTCTGAGGTAAGGGATATTATTTTTGTTCAGTATTCATAAGGAATAATATTTTTCTTCCATAATATGTAGTATGTGAGTAATATTATTCCGTCTCATATTCCTAATTATACCTTCATTTTGTTAAAGTATTGCTACTATACTCCGTGAAATTAGTAGAATATTCTTGAAATTTACACTTTATCTAGTATCGTTTCACAATGATATTTTCTGCACATTCTTGTTAAATATTAAGCTTTTCATACCGGAGTACTGTCCATGAGTACTATTCATTTATACGGTACTATTCATAAAGTACTATTTATGGGTACTATTCATAAAGTACTATTCACGAAGTACTATTCATGAGTACTATTCACAAAGTACTATTCATGAGTACTATTCACAAAGTACTATTCATGGAGTACTATTCCTAAAGTACTATTCACGGGGTACTATTCACCAGGTACAATTCACCCAAAATACTATTTGTAACGCCCCCAAAATAGGTATACATCACCCATCTTGAATCGCCAAATACATGGTAAAGAATATAAATAAAAACTTAATTATACAACTGTCGTGTAAAAATATGACAAAACATAGCTGAGTTTTTAAAACGAATATTGTCTTCTAGACAATATCAACACTCAATGAAGTCATCATTACAATTATTATCACACTATTTCACAGAATAGTGAGGACTACTACAACCACTTATCCTGGACCATCACTCCACTCCCCGACTCGTCCCAGCTATATTCTCATTTCCTGAAGAGAACAATGAAAGAAAAGGGTGAGCTCAACTAGCCCAATAAGAAATATTATGACTAAGATAAAGCAGAATAAATTATCCTTAGCCTTCAACAGTATAACAAATGATAGAATATAATAGACAACAAGTTTTAGATCAACAACTGTAGCGGAATAAGCAATCCATTAGAAGAGTCAAGTAGAGCATGATATCTACTATCTTCTATGATTTAAAAAGTTTTTCATCAACTTTATCGCTGAGACTCAGCTTAATAAATAAACCACATCATCGAATCATCCCTGCACTACGGGCCAAGAATATTCATGTAATCACCAATGGTCATGATTATACTGAATAATACATGGTCATAATCATACCAACAACTGTCCATCAATGCACTACGGTCCAATGAGTACTTTTACCACATCATTTGTAATATTACGGGTTATGATTATACCGAATGATCCCTGGTCATAATCATACCAATCAACAGTCCATCTATGCACATAAGCTTAAGATGACTTTCATCACAATATAAGCATGAGGATGATAACAATGATATAAGCAATAATCAAATGAAATTAAAACAAACGAAATCAAGGATAAATATTAAAGACTTTAAATTTATCCAGAGTTTAAAAATATCCAAATTGTCAACATGACACTGCTTTGTAGAGTAAAATTCAAGAATAATATTCGTGTACCAAAAATAATTTGGACAGAAAAGAAATATATTTTCCGGGTAAATAGTACCCCGTGAATAGTACTTCAGGAATAGTACCTCGTGAATAGTACCCCGACATAAAAAGTACCCCAAATACCCGAGTGAATAATATTCAAGTGAATAGTAATTGGGTGAATAGTAAACCATGAATTGTAATTCGTGAATAGTACTCCGGCATGAAAAGTGTCCCGAATACCAGAGTGAATAATATTTAAGTGAATAGTAACCCGTAAATAGTAACTCATATATAGTATTTCATCATGAAAAGATCAATAATTATCAAGAAAGCTCAGAATAATATTTATAGAAAATTCATCTTTATTTATAAAAGTTGGGGTCTTACAAATTTCATCTTTAATCAACACGAACTTATTCATCATTAATATTATAACTCACAATATTTAACAACCATGTCGTTCCCAGTAAAGAGGGGGCTTTCCGATAAGGATTTCTCCTTATTGACGCGCAATTAGATGACCTAACCTCTCCTTGATAGAACTTCTAGACATTGTCAATATTGCAAATAATAATATGAATAACTTTGTCGTCTCAATTATTGATTTAATAATATAACATATTATGCCGATATAATCTTGTGATGAAGATTGAATCAATAATATGAGAGATATGATGCAAGAATTATCAGTAGCAATAATTGAGTATAACCGAGTGACTTCTTACGTAAAGCATCAATAATCAATACCGTGCGCTTCTACTATGCAACCACGCCAGACATTACACCTTTTACTACTGGGTAGTTCAACAGCTTTTAATCAGAAAACTTTCGTAGCTTATTTTATAAAAAACATATTTCTATCGCTTTTCTAACTACGACAATACTTCCGTTGTGGGGTTCACCAATGATTGTGTCGTCGTACGAATATTCCCCAACACAACGAATATTTTATATCAACTTTCTTACTTTGTAAAATTTTCACATATTACCCTTAACTTTAACCCTTTTCTCAATTTAACCATTTACTAAATAAAATACTAATTATAAGAAAATTGAATACTTTCATTTTATAAAATTTAGGATCTCACAATTTTCCCTCATTACGAAATTTCGCCCTCGAAATTTACGTACCTGGTAGTTCGAAGAGATGAGAATACCCTATTTTTTTTCGAAATGTACCTTCCTAGTTATTTCCTCTCTATCATGATTTTCTCATTTCTCATCTCCTGTATTTCAGATATCATTCTAGAGTATAGTTTCAAAATAAGGTTTAATTGACATACCACATATTATCTCTATATTCTGACCGACCAATTAAATAACAAATAAACTTAGGTAGGTCATACTAGCGAATGAATTATCCGTCTCTCCCCTTCTAGTTCTTGTCTCACATCTCTGACAGGGATCATATCCCTAAGCTTTGATACCAACTGTGATGCCCCCAAAATAGGTATACATCACCCATCTTGAGTCGCCAAATACATGATACAGAATACAAATAAAAACTTAATTATAAAACTGTCGTGTAAAAATACGACAAAACATAGCTAAGTTTTTAAAACGAATATTGTCTTCTTGACAATATCCATACTCAATGAAGTCCTCATTACAATTATTATCACACTATTTCATAAAAAAGTGAGGACAACTACAGCCACTTATCCTGGACCATTACTCCACTCCCC
Source organism: Panax quinquefolius (assembly GCA_020205615.1). Lineage (NCBI taxonomy): Eukaryota > Viridiplantae > Streptophyta > Magnoliopsida > Apiales > Araliaceae > Panax > Panax quinquefolius. Next base: position 154,700,893 of record CM035152.1, read on the forward strand.
GACTCGTCCCAGCTATATTCTCATTTCCTGAAGAGAACAAAGAAAGAAAAAGGTGAGCTCAACTAGCCCAGTAAGAAATATTATGACTAAGATAATGCAGAATAAATTATCCTTAGCCTTCAATAGTATAATAACTGATAGAATATAATAGACAACAAGTTTTAGATCAACAACTACAGCGGAATAAGCAATCCATTAGAAGAGTCAAGTAGAGCATGATATCTACTATCTTCTATGATTTAAAAAGTTTTTCATCAACTTTATCGCTGAGACTCAGCTAAATAAATAAACCACATCATCGAATCATCCATGCACTACGGGCCAAGGATATTCATGTAATCACCAATGGTTATGATTATACCGAATAATTCCTTGTCATAATCATACCAACAACTGTCCATCAATGCACTACGAGCCAATGAGGACTTTTACCACATTATTTGTAACATTACGGGTTATGATTATACCGAATGATCCCTGGTCATAATCATACCAATCAACAGTCCATCTGTGAGATCCCAAATTTTATGAAATGAAAGTATTCAATTTTCTTATAATTATTCTATTTAGTAAATGGTTAAATTGAGAAAGGGTTAAAGTTAAGGGTGATATTTAAAAAATTTTGCAAAGTAAGCAAGTTGTTATATAATATTCGATTGGTCGGGGAATATTCGTTTTAACATGGAATATTCGTACGATGGCACAATCATTGGTGGACCCCACAACGAAAGTATTGTCGTTGTTAGAAAATGACAGAATTATCATTTTATAAAAATAACGACGAAAGTGTTACCGTTAAAACTATTAAACTACCCTAGGTAAAAGTAAAAGAATACGATGTCTGTGGATTGCGTAGTAGCACACAGTATTGATTATTGATGCTTACGTGAAAAGTCACTCAGTTATACTCAATTATTGCTACAGTAATTGTTGTACCATATCTCTTATACTATTGATTCAATTATTATCATAGTATCATCTGCATAATATATATTATTAAATCAATAATTGAGACAGCAAAGTTATTCATATTATTATTTGCAATATTGACAATGTCTAGAAGTTTTGTCAATGAGAGGTTTGGTCACCTAATTGCACGCCAATAAGGAGAAATCTTTATCGGAAAGCCCCCTCTTTCCTGGGAACGACCTGGTTGTTATTCCATTATTTATTATTCTGCTGGAATAACCTTTTATGCATCACGAAATCCGTATACATGGTGAAATTCTCATTGTTATTCCATTCTTTATTATTACATTGGAATATCCTCGTCGATACGCGTTTTGTGGGACTGATTCCGCTTTTTATTATTCTATTGGAATATCACATGCATGTGCGTTTCGCCGCATTTTTACAGTTCCGCTTTATTATTACATTGGAATATCCCGTCATGCATGCGCGTTTACACCCACCTAGTTCCGTTATTTATTATTACTGTTGAATAACTCGTCTCATGCCAAGTACCGCATGCATGGTGATTTCATTATTATTCCATTCTTTATTATTACATTTGGAATATCCTCGCTTGGTCGTATTACGCTTTGATCCGGTTCCGTTATTTATTATTCTGTTGGGATAACTTTACATCATGCTAAGTACCGCATACTGGTGATTTCTTTTGTTATTCCATTCTTTATTATACTCGGTTGGTTAAAGTTTTGACTTCTATACTGGCGTGAAATATCATTTTATTTGGAATTTTCATTATGAGTTACTATTCACGGGTTACTATTCACCTGGTTACTATTCACTCTAGTATTATTCACTCGGGTATTCGGGGCACTTTTCATGCCAGAATACTATTCACGAGTTACTATTCACGATTTACTATTCACTAAAATTACTATTCACCTGAATATTATTCACTCGGGTATTTAGAGTACTTTTCATTTTGGGATACTATTCACGAGTTACTATTCCCGAAGTACTATTCACGGGGTACTATTCACGACGAAAAATTGATTCTTTTCTGTCCAAATTATTTTTTGGTGCATGAATATTATTCTTGAATTTTACTCTACAAAGAAGTATCATGTTGACAATTTGGATGTTATTAGTTCCTGGATAATTTAATTCTTGAACTTGTTTTATTAAATTCTTATATCATTGTCATCATCCTCATGTTTATATCTTGTTGAAAGTCATTTGTGGCCTGTAGTGCATAGATGGACTTGGTATGATTATGACCAGGGATTATTCGGTATAATCATAACCGTAATGTTACAAATAATGTGGAAAAAGTCCTCATTGGCGTAGTGCATATGATGGGATGCTTTTGGTATGATTATGGCTATGGATTCTCTTGACGAAAGGAGCAAAGATGAATTGTTTTATGGCATGATCGGGATCAGTTGATGAAAACACGATTATCTTTGGCCAGTAGTGCATGGATAATTCGTGGTCGTGATACTAAATAATATCCTTGGCTATATAGTGCGGGGATGATTTGATGATGTGGATTATTTATTGTTTGTCTCAAATGATAAAAGTGATGAAAAACTTTTTAAATCATAAAAGATAGTAGATTTTATTCTCTACTTGACTCTTTTAATGGATCGCTTGTTCCTATTGCAGCTTAAACTTGATGTCTATTGTGTTTTATCGGTTTAACATTGTTGAAGGCTAATGATAATTTATCCCGCATTATCTTAGTCATAATATTTCTTCTTGGGCTAGTTGAGCTCACCCTTCCTTTCACGCCTCTTCAGAAATGAGAACATAGCCGGGAGACGAGCCTGTCGGAACCTGGAGTGACGGTCCCGTAAGATAACATTAGTAGTCCTTACTATTCATTAAATAAGTGTGACAATAAATGTAATGAGGACTCTTTTGAGTGTGGATATTTTCTAGATGACAATATTCCTATTAAAACTCACGAGATATGTTTGTCGTATTTTACACGGCAGTTGTATAATTAAGTTTTATTTGTATTTTGTACCATGTATTTGGCGACTTCAAGATGGGTGATGTATACCTATTTTGGGGGCGTCCACAATTGATATCAAAGCTTAGGATATGATCCCCGGTGAGATGTGAGACAAGAACTAGGAGGGAGAGACGAAATTCCTTCGCTAGTATGACCTACCTAAGTTTATTTGGTATTTAATTGGTCGATCGTCAGTATAGGGATAATATGTGATATGTTAATTAACCCTTGTTTTGTGACAGTGTTTGAAAATGGCATCTGAAAATGTTGAGATAAGCAATGGAGTAAAATAATATGACCGTATCGCAGTACGAGGCTAAGTTTGCGGAGTTATCCCGGTTTACATTCCATTTGGTCGATAATGAGGAGCGAATGACGCGAATATTTCTAAAAGGTTTGAAACCCGATATACGTCAATACCTCATTTCTCATAAACTTTATTTATATTCAGATGTTGTGAATAAGGCTCAGTTATTGGAGCGCGATAATGAGATAGCACAACCAAAAGGTAATGACCAACAACACGATAATAATAATCGCATTCGGTGGCAACGACCATCTAACAATGATAACCATCGTGGGGAAATTATCATGCGAAGAATGGTAACCACTTGGTGGTAATCATGGCGATAATAGAAGTGGAAAATTAGAGAAGAAAGATTTAACGATGATGGGAAGGCGTCGGCGGCGAAAGATAAATAACCGCTTTCAAGGAAGGAGAACGGCCCGTCGGTTAGATCTTATAGATGCGGAGAGAGAGGGACACATAAGTCCAAACTGTTCATTGCCTTCCAAGGTATGTTTTAGTTGTGGAAAAGACGGTTATATAGCTCGATTTTGTCTCAGAAGAAAATCAAGTCCAAATTGGACGGTGGCACCAAAGGCGATCTGAGACAAAACAAAAGTCGATGGTTTCAGGAAGAAGCGTTTTCATGACTTCTCAAAAAGCGAGTAACCCAAACGAAGTTAGAACGGGTTAGTTAATTATAAATTTTTGCGAAGTCTATACCTTATTAGATACTGGTTCTACCCATTCTTTTATCTCTCTTGCTTGCGTTCAACGTTTAAATTTAACTCTGGAGAAATTAGACTTTGACTTATTGGTTGAAACTCCGTTAGGAGAAACCTTCATTTCATGTGTTATCCAAGTCTTGGATGAGAGTCACAGTTTTGAATGATATTTCTATTATTAATAAATTTCCAGACGTATTCCTGAAGACTTCTTGACCTACCCAGAGCGTGAAAGCAAATTTTGTATTGACCCAAGTACAAAACCCATTTCTAAAACCCTTAAATATTTCTTCAACCAAAATAAACGTATAATGCGCCAAAGATGTTGGCTCGAGCTATTGAAGATTACGATCGTACCATTCAATACCATCGTGGAAAAGAGAACGTGGTAGCTGACGCATTGAGTAGAAGATCGTATGCGAATATAGGAACCCACGTGTAGATAACGAATATACGAGTAGAATTGACTTTAATCGATAAAGTTAAAGTCGCTCAAGCTACAGACTCAGAGCTGAGGAATGTGAAGAAGAAGGTTCAAGAGGGCGTTATTCTAGAAGCAAGAATCGACGAAGAGAGGAAATCTCAACCCTCAATTTAATTGGCCCATTTGAAATCCTCGATCGAGTAGGAACTGTGGCTTATAGACTCATTTTATCGCCAAGTATGTCGCGTGTTCATAACATTTTTCATGTATCGATGTTACGTAAATATGTGGACGACCCGAACCACATTATTGATTTAGAACTGGTCGAGATAGCGGATAATTAAAGTATGAAGATGTACCTGTTAAAATCCTGGAATGTATTCAACACTCAATGGTTATACCTCAAGAGTTAGAATCGAACGAAGTGTCCTCATCTACATTAAGCGTACCGTGTGCGTGCATAAAATTTCGAGGGCGAAATTTCATAAGGAGGGAGATTGTAAAATTCCAAATTTTACTTAATAAAGATTTAAATTTCTCAAATATTTTTTTTAATGTTATGGTGTGTATTTGATATAATGTTATAGTTGTGAGTAATATTTATAAATTTTGCAAAGTATGCAAGTTGTTATATTATATTCGATTGGTCGGGGAATATTCTTTGTGTCGGGGAATATCTCATGACAAGACAATCATTAGTGAACCCCACAACCAAATAAATTAGTGTCGGATTGAAAAAACGACAAAAGTATTTTATTGAAAATAACGGCGGAAGTTTTACCATTAATACTGTTGAACTACTCGGTAGTAAAAGTACAGTAATACGCGTTGTTGCATAGTAGCACACGGTATTGATTATTGATCTTTACGTGAGAAGTCACTCGTTTATACTCAATTATTCTTATAGTAATTCTTTGCATCATATCTCTCATATTATTGATTCAATTATTGTCACTGTATCATCTGCATTATATGATATATTATTAAATCAATAATTGAGACGACAAAGTTATTCATATTATTAAATTATAATATTTATAATGTCTAGAAGTTCTGCCAAGGAGAGGTTTGGTCACCTAATTGCGCGCCAATAGGGATAAATCCTTATTGGAAAGCTCTCTCTTTCTTGGGAACAACCTGGTTGTTAAATATTGTGAGTTATAATATTAATGATGAATAAGTTCGTGCTGATTAAAGATGAATTTGATAGTTCTATTGTGTTGGGATTATTGGTGTTAGTTGAAATCGATATCTATTCCGATGATAATTGATATTTGGGGGTTATATTGATAAATCGGGTAATTTATCGGATAAATGAGCAATTAATTGCTACTTATTCACATGCTTATATAACTATTTGTTTACATGTGTGTATTATTGAGTCACATTAATTTACTATTAGGGGAGTTGGTGGAAGATTGATAATATTTGCATGACTAAGTTAAAGATGGAGGTATAGATGGAGGTACTATATTGTAATTAATTTTTTTCACATGTTTAGAACTATTGAGTCACATGATTTACTATTGATTCACATGATTTTACTATTGATTCACATGATTTACTATTAGGGGAGTTGGTGCAAGATTGATAATACTTGCAGGACTAAATTAAAAATGAAAGAAAAGTTGGAGGTATTGTACTGTAATTTTTCGAGCCCCAAAACGTGCAATTATCAAAACTATATTTTCCTATAAATAGAAGCTCATTCTTCCTTCATTTCTCACCAACTCACTAAAGCTTTAGAGCCATTATTATAGAGAGAAAGAAGAAGAGAAGTCTGCTCCCTCACTATTCCAGTAACCAGTCTTCTTTTGAGGTAAGGGGTATTATTTTTTTTTCATATTCATGAAGGGAACTTCTGTTATTCCATTCTTTATTATTCTGTTGGAATAACCTGTATACGAGGTCTACCCTATACTTGGTAAAATTCTTATGTTATTCCATTATTTATTATTCTGCTGGAATAACCTGTCTATGCAAAATACCGCATACATGGTGAAATTCTGTTGTTATATCATTCTTTATTATTCTGTTAGAATATCCTGTCATGCGTTTTTACGCCGGACACGGTTCCGCTCTTTATTATTCTCATTGGAATATCATATGCATGCGTTTTCGCGCCGATCCGGTTCCGCTTTATTATTATGTTGGAATATCCATGCTGCAGTACATTTTACCACGGGACTGATTCCGTTATTTATTATTCATTGGAATAACTTTTATACATACGCCAAGTACCGCATGCATGGTGATTTCTATTATTATTCCATTCTTTATTATTCATTTGGAATATCCTCATTGGTCGTATTACGCTTTGACTGGTTCCGTTATTTATTATTCATTGGAATAAACTGCCTATACAAAGTTTACGCTCTGCAGTGTGATTTCTTTTGTGATTCCATTCTTTATTATACTCGGTTGGTTAAAGTTTTGACTTCTACACTCGCCATGAAATATCATTTTATTTGGTATTTTCTATTACGATTACTATTCACAGATTCTATTCACCCTTGCTATTATTCACTCTAGTATTATTCACTCGGGTATTCGGGCACTTTTCATGCCGAATACTATTCACGGAGTTACTTATTCACCGAAATTACTATTCACCCAATATTATTCACTCGAGTATTTGGAGTACTTTTCATGTCTGTCTTATTCACGAGTACTATTCTCAAGTACTATTCACTTCAGGGACTATTCACGACGAAAAATTGATTATTTTCTGTCCAAATTATTTTTTGGTGAATGAATATTATTCTTGAATTTTACTCTACAAAGAAGTATCATGTTGACAATTTGGATGTTATTAGTTCCTGGATAATTTAATTCTTGAACTTGTTTTATTGAATTCTTATATTATTGTCATCATCCTCATGTTTATATTTTGTTAAAAGTCATCTGTGGCCTGTAGTGCATAGATGGACTTGGTATGATTATGACCAGGGATTATTCGGTATAATCATAACCATAATGTTACAAATGATGTGGAAAAAGTCCTCATTGGCCCGTAGTGCATTGATGGATAGTTTTTGGTATGATTATGGCTATGGATTCTTTTCGGCCAAGGGAGCAAAGATGAATTGTTTTATGGCATGATCAGGACCATTAATGAAAACACGATTATCTTTGGCCCGTAGTGCATGGATAATTCGTGGTCGTGATACTAAATAATATCCTTGCCTATAAAGCATGGATGATTTGATGATGTGGATTATTTATTAAAATTCGAGTCTCAAATGATAAAAGTGATGAAAAACTTTTAAATCATAAAAGATAGTAGATTTTATTCTCTACTTTCTTTTAATGGATTGCTTGTTCATTGCAGCTAAACTTGATGTCTATCAGTGTTTTATCGGTTTAACATTGTTGAAGGCTAATGATAATTTATCCTGCATTATCTTAGTCATAATATTTCTTCTTGGGCTAGTTGAGCTCACCCTCCTCCTTTCAATCGTTTCTCTTGAAATGAAAATATAGGTGGGGAGAGCAGTCTGGGAACGGAGTGACGGTCCAGAAGAAAGCATTAGTAGTCCTCACTATTCTGTTAAATAGTGTGACAATAAATGTAATGAGGACTCCTTTGAGTATGGATATTGTCTAGATGACAATATTCCTATTAAAACTCACAGTATATGTTTGTCGTATTTTACACGACAGTTGTATAATTAAGTTTTTATTTGTATTTTGTACCATGTATTTGGCGACTCAAGATGGGTGATGTATACCTATTTTTGGGCGTCACAGGTGGTGGAAAATTGATAATACTTGCATGACTAAGTTAAAAATGGAGGTAGAGATGGAGGTACTATACTATAATTCATATTTTCACATGTCTAGAACTATTGATTCACATGATTTACTATTAGGGGGGATGGTGCAAGTTTGATAATACTTGCAGGACTTAATTAAAAATGAAGAAAAAGAGGAAGGTATTATACTGTAATATTTTGAGCCCCAAAATGTGTAATTATCGAAACTATATTTTCCTATAAATTGAAGCTCATTCTTCCTTCATTTCTCACCAGTTCACTAAATCTATAGAGCAATTATTATAGAGAGAAATTATAGAGAGAACGAAGAAGAGAAGTCTGTTACCTCACTATTCCAGTGTCCAGTCTTCTTCTAAGGTAAGGGGTATTTTTCTTTCGTATTTATGAAGAGAGATATTTTCTTTCAATACTCATAAGGGTTGTTATTCTATTCTTTATTATTATGTTGGAATAACTGCCTACATCAAGTCTGCATACATGGTGAAATTCTTCAGTTATTCCATTCTTTATTATTATGTTAGAATAACTTTTGTCATGCGAAAGTACCGCATACATGGTGAAATTATTCTATTATTTCATTCTTTATTATTCATTGTTGAATATCCTCATGCATGCGGATTACGCATGACACAGTTCCATTCTTTATTATTCTCATTGGAAAACACATGCATGGCCTTTCATCATGCGCGGTGAATTACATTGTTATTCTATTCTTTATTATTCTCATTGGAATATCACATGCAATGCGATTTCGCGCATGACCTGTTCCGCTTCTTTATTATTCATTAGAATATCACATGCGTGCGAATTACGCATGACTGGTTCCATTATTTATTATTCTGTTGGAATAACCTGTATGTGTGGTCTATCGCGTGCATGGTGAATTCTTCTGTTATTCTATTCTTTATTATTCTGTTGGAATAACCTGTCTATGTGGATTATCACATGCATGGTGAATGATCCTTCGTATTCATTCTTTATTAAATTATGAAAATGATCTATCTACGTGGATTACCGCGTGGCGGATAAAAATCCATTTGCAGTTTCGTATATTCTATTATACTCGTATGAGATATCATTTCTTTTATAATCGTCATGAAATATCATTTTATTTGGTATTTTTCTGTTACGAGTTACTATTTATGGGTTACTATTCACCCGGTTACTATTCACTTTAGTATTATTCACTCAGGTATTCGTGGCACTTTTTATGCCGGAGTACTATTCATAAGTTACTATTCACGGGTTCTTATTCACCCAAATTATTATTCACCAATATTATTCACTTCGAATATTTGGGGTACTTTTTCATGCCGGATTTACTATTCACGAGTCTACTATTCCCAAAGTACTATTCACTTTGGGTACTATTTACTTAAAAATATTTTTTTTTTTTCATCCAAATTATTTTTGGTACATGAATAATATTTCTGAATTTTACTCCACAAAGCGAAGATCATGTTGACAATTTGGGCGTTATTGATTCTTGGATAAATTAAATTATAAATCTTTAAAATTTAGCCTTGAACTTGTTTTATTGAATTATTATGTCATTGTCATCATCCTCATGCTTATATTGTGATTAAAGTCATCTTTGGCTTACGTGCATAGATGGACTTGGTATGATTTTGACCAGGGATTATTCGGTATAATCATGACCGTAATGTGACGAATAATGTGGTAAAAGTCCTCATTGGCATGTAGTTCATTGATGGACAGTTGTTGGTATGATTATGACCAGGGATTATTCGGTATAATCATGACCATTGATGATTACATGAATATCCTTGGCTCGTAGTGCAGGGATGATTCGATGATGTGGTTTATTTATTAAGCTGAGTCTCAGCGATAAAGTTGATGAAAAACTTTTTAAATCATAGAAGATAGTAGATTTTATGCTCTACTTGACTCTTCTAATGGATTGCTTATTCTGCTGTAGTTGTTGATCTAGAACTTGTTGTCTATTGTATTCTATCAGTTGTTATACTGTTGAAGGCTAAGGATAATTTATTTCGCATTATCTTAGTCATAATATTTCTTACTGGGATAGTTGAACTCACCCTTTTCTTTCATTGTTCTCTTCAGGAAATGAGAATATAGCTGGGACGAGTCGGGAAATGAAGTGATGGTCCAGGATAAGTGGCTTTAGTAGTCCTCACTATTCTGTGAAATAGTGTGATAATAATTGTAATGAGGACTCCATTGAGAGTGGATATTGTCTAGAAGGCAATATTCTTATTTAAACTCTCAGCTATGTTTTTTCGTATTGTACACGACTGTTGTATAATTAAGTTTGCATGTATTTGATTTATGTACCATGTATTTGGCGACTCAAGATGGGTGATGTATACCTGTTTTGGAGGTGTCACGCCATCTATGCACGTAAGCCAAAGATGACTTTCATCTCAATATAAGCATGAGGATGATGACAATGATATAAGCAATAATCAAACGAAATCAAGGATAAATATTAAAGACTTTAAATTTATCCAGAGTTTAAAAATATCCAAATTGTCAACATGATACTGCTTTGTAAAGTAAAATTCAAGAATAATATTCGTGCACCAAAAATAATTTGGACAGAAAAGAAATATATTTTCCAGGTAAATAGTACCCCGTGAATAGTACCCCGACATTAAAAGTACCCCAAATACCCGAGTGAATAATATTCAGGTAAATAGTAATTGGGTGAATAGTAACCCGTGAATAGTAACTCGTGAATAAGACTCATACGAGAAGTGTCCCTAATAATACGAGAAGTGAATAATATTTAAGTGAATAGTAATCGGGTAAATAGTAACCCGTAAATAGTAACTCATGAGTAGTATTCCGCCATGAAAAGATTAATAATTATCAAGAAAGCTCATAATAATATTTTCATGAAAAGATACTGGATGAAGCGCAAATATCAAGGATATTCTATTAATTTCATGGAGTATAGAAGCCAAAACTTCAACAAAATGAGTATAGAATTCAAAATCTGAAACAAAATAATATTACTTACATACTACAGATTATGGAAGAAAATATTATTTCAAGCGAATATTGAACAAAAATAACATCCCTTGAACGAAAATAATATTCCAATGAATATTTAACCAAGATAATATTCCTACAAATATTGAACAAAGATAATATTCTTTATGAATATTGAACGAAAATAATATTCATACAAATATGAAAAATAATATCTCTTCAGAATATGAAATGAATAATACACCTTACCTCCGAAGAAGACTGGATACTAGAATAGTGAAGTAGCAGACTTCTCTTCTTCTTTCTCTCTATAACTTCTCTCTCTATAGCTTCTCTCTCTATAATTGCTCTTGTGAGTCTTAGTGAATTAGTTTGAATGAAGGAAGAATGAGCTTTTATTTATAAGAAAATATAGTTTCGATAATTGCACGTTTTGGGGCTCGAAATATTACAGTATAATACCTTCATCTTTTCCTTCATTTTTAATTTAGTCCTGCAAGTATTATCAAACTTGCATCACCTCCCCTAATAGTATATAATGTGAATCAATAGTACAATCATGTGACTCAATAGTTCTATAAATATGAAAAAATAATTTCAGTATAGTACCTTCATCTATACCTCCATTTTTAATTTAGTCATGCAAGTAATATTATCAATCTTGCACCACCTCCCCTAATAGTAAATCATGTGAATCAATAGTACACACATGTGAACACATAATTATAAGTATATGAATTAATAGCAATTAATTGCTCATTTATCCGATTAATTACGCGATTGGTCAATATAACCTCCAAACATCAATTACTATCGAAATAAATGTCGATTTTCACTAACACTAATAATCCCAACATAATGGAACTATCAATTTCATCTTTAATCAACACGAACTTATTCATCATTAATATTATAACTCACAATATTTAACAACCAGGTCGTTCCCAGAAAAGAGGGGGCTTTCCGATAAGGATTTCTCCTTATTGGCGCGTAATTTGATGACCTAACCTCTCCTTGACAGAACTTCTAGACATTGTCAATATTGAAAATAATAATATGAATAACTTTGTCGTCTCAATTATTGATTTAATAATATAACATATTATGCAGATGATACTGTGACAACAATTGAATCAATAATATGAGAGATATGATCACGACCAATTCTTGTAGCAATAATTGAGTATAACCGAAAGTGACTTCACATAAGCATCAATAATCAATATTGTGTCTACTACGCAACCATGTATCGACATCGTAGTTTTACTACCGGTAGTTCAACAACATTGACGGTAAAACTTTCGCCGTTATTTTTATAAAAGATATTTCGCATCATTTCTAACTACGACAATACTTACATTTGTGGGTTCACCATTGATTGTCCATGAGTCATCTAATATTCCCTCGTTAAAAAGAATATTCCCATTAAACAATGACGAATATTTTATATCAACTTCGCTTACTTTGTAAAATTTTCATATATCACCCTTAACTTTAACCCTTTCTCAATTTAACCATTTACTAAATAAAATACTAATTATAAGAAAATTGAATACTTTTATCTTATGAAATTTGGGATCTCACATTATTCATGACAAAAATTAATTTAATTTCGGTCAAATCATTTTTATACAATATCATTCTTGAATTTTACTCCACAAAGCAATGATCGTGTTGGCAATTTGAACATTATTGAATTACGGATAAATTAAATTATAAATCTTTAAAATTTATTCTTTGCTTTCTTTTAATTGAATTCTTATATCATTGTCATCATCCTCACGCTTATATTTGTGATGAAAGTCATCATGACTTACGATGCGTAGATGGACTATTGATTGATATGATTATGACGAGGATCATTCAAAGATAATCATTGACCAGTAATGTTATAAATGATGTGGTAAAAGTCCTCATCGGCCGTAGTAGTGCATTGATGGACAAATTGTTGGTATGATTATGACCACTGATTATTCGGTATAATCATGACCATTGATGATTACATAAATATCTTTGGCCCGTAGTGTAGAGATGATTCGATGATGTGATTTATTTATTAAGCTGAGTCTCAGCGATAAAGTTGATGAAAAACTTTTAAATCATAGAAGATAGTAGATATCATGCTTTACTTAACTCTTCTAATGGATTGCTTGTTATGCTGCAGTTAAACTTGATGTTTATTGTATTTTATCAGTTTAACACTGTTGAAGGCTAATGATAATTTATTCTGCATTATCTTGGTCATAATATTTTTACTGGGCTAGTTGAGCTCACCCTTGTGCTTTTATTATTCTCTTCAGGAAATGAGAACGTAACCGGGACTAGTCGAAAAACGGAATGATGGTCCGAGATGGTGTTATAGTAGTCCTCATTATTCTATAAAATAATGTGACAATAATGAGGATTCCATTTGAGTTTGGATATTGTCTAGAAGACAATATTCGTGTAAAAACTCTCAGCTCATGTTGTATAATTAAGTTTGTATTTGTATTCAGTATCATGTATTTGGCGACCCAAGATGGGTGATGTATACCTTTTTTTGGGCTGTCACAACTTTGTCGTCTCAATTATTGATTTAATAATAATAAATATTATGCAGATGATATTTTGACAATAATTGAATCAATAATATGATAGATATTATGCAGCAATTAGTGTAGCAATAATTGAGTATAACTGAGTGTCTTCTCACATAAGCATCAATAATCAATACTGTGTGTCTACTTAACTAACGCCAGTATTACTATACTTTTATCACCGATTATTTTATGACAACTTTCTTACTTTGAAAAATTTTCATATATAAATAGAATAACCATTTACTAAATAGAATAATAATTATAAGAAAATTGAATACTTTCATTTCATAAATTTATTCGGGGTCTTACAGAAACTGTAAGCAATTGTCCCTTGACGGAGTCAACAATGGAGGAGAGAGAAAAGGGGAAGGGGTTTTGGCAGAAGGATCAAGAACGGCGAAAATGGAGAGAGATTGCGTGTCGAGAGTGAAGGGGAGGGAGTTAGGGGAGGAGAGAGAGAGAGGAGTGCGGAGGAGAGGATGGTGGAGGTGGAGAAGTCGAAGTAGAGAGAAAGGGAGATGTGGGTGGTGAATGGGTGAGTTGACTCAGTGTAGGTGTGTGGGTCGACCCGTGACATTTTTCTTCTTTTTAGGGTTAGGGTTAGGGTTTAACAGAGAGAGAAGGCAGGAGATTGCGTTAAATAAATGTAAACTACCAAGTTTATCCCTCTGTCATAAATATTACAGCCTTAGCCGGTCATTTTTGACCGGTTAATTAACGAAAGTGTGCTTTCTGTTATATTTAATTAAAATTTGGGTGTACTTAGATATTTTTTTCAATTTAAAATACAAAAATCAATTTTAAGTGTAAAATTTGGAGTGCATATGCTCTTTTAATCTTAAATTTGAGAATATTTGTCCGTTCTCAATAAAAACGGATTCTTATTGTGCATACTAAATTACAGCTACTCGAAATTACGCCTATACAAATACTTATACTACTACTTTTCTTTAGCTGCAGCCTGCAGTGTGTCAGTAAAGGATAAGCCAATGACGTGTTCCCTACCAGAAATGGCCTATAGTTTTTAAGGATAAGGGAAATCTTTTTATATTTATTCCGCCCACCATTGTTGATTTTATAATGTCATCTTAAAAAAATTTAAAATTTAAAATTAATATAAATTCTTTTAATTTTAATTAATATAATAACAAATATTATAAATTATGTAAAAATATTATTTATTATAAATTTTATTAGTTAATAATTTTTAATAAATTATCTCAATTTTAAATTTAAGTTTAAGAATAGACTTTCAAAATCCAAATCAGAGCCCAAGCCCAAGCTAGTTTTAGAATTGGCGCGGCATGGACGGATATGAAAAACTAGTCAATCCGACAGAATTTAATTTAATAATACAGTGTGCCCCATGAAAACTAGAACCAACTTTGCTTCCGTTTGGTATTATCACAGCTGGGTCCCATCACATGTCTCCCAGGCAGCCAAATAATCTCTTTATTCCAAAAAGATTATGGTTTAAGAATTTTGTATATAAATTAAAAAAATTATTTAATACTATCATTTAACGATTAAAATTTATTTAAAATTTCATCACTACTCCTCTATAAAAAATTAAAAATTATTAATATAAGAGAGAGAAATTTTTGGGACAATGAGAGAAGATAGGGATAATATAGAAAAGTAAATAATTTATTCTCCTAAAAAATTATAAACGACAAACATTTTAGAATAAATATTTTTTTCTAAAACGATAATCTTTTAAAATCTTATAAGTAATTATTTTTAGTTTTTACATCTATTCTTCTAAATAATTACTCTCACCCTCGTATAATATAATATGACGTTTTACATTATTATTTTTATATTATTTATATTTATTATTTTATATAATTTAGAAGAATTAATTTTAATTTTTGTAAAATTATTACTCATAAAAATATTACGAGATAAGAGAGTATGAAATAAGTATGATAATTATAAAAATTTAAAGATATTATAGATATTTAATATTATGTTTAATACTACAAAATATTTTTTTTTAATTCTCATACACAACTCTAAAACTTCATATATTAGGCTACAGAGAGACTACTAATAAGTGGATCTGGATCCTTTACGAGGATTTCTCTGTGAGGATCTTATTAGGATTTTGCTGTGAAGTTGACAACACATCAGCAAATAGATCCAATGGCTCACAATTCTTTTTTTTTTGTCTGTGTATCAAAACGACGTTGTTTTGATAGGAATTTTTTTTACAAGTTGACAAAAAATTAGAAATCACAAAACACCGTTTATTTTTACATATAATTATTTTATATTTCTTGATTATTCTGTATATAATTTTTTTATATATTTAATAACTTAGCTTGCTATTAATATTAGAATAGCTACAAACTTGGCTAAAAATGAATAAATATATCGGTTATAATTATCGTTAATATTTTCAATGTAGCATTAGTTATTTTTCGTTTATTATTGTTTTTGTTTGTTTATTTATATTATTATTTATTATTATTATTATTATTTAAAAAATTTTATCAAAATAACGTCGTTTTGATACACAGACAAAAAAAAATTATGAGCCATTGAATCTCCTTTTTGATGTATTATTAACTCTACAACAAAACTCTCACAAGATCCTCACAGAAAATTCGAATTTATTAAAATTCAGACAATGTCGTCCCTTTCTATCACAATGTAAGTTTTATTTGTTATTTTTTATCTTTCTTAAAAAAAATGGATTTTATTTTTTTTATGATAGTATTATCTAATTTATTATCATATCATCGAGATTAAATTAATAATTTTGAAATAAACATAACATAAATATATATAAGTAAAATTTGTAAAATACTATATATCAACAAAAACTTATTATGTATCCAAGAGCAGTCCTATTTCCGTAATATAATCGAACTTGGTGTCTCTTTCCGTATTGTTTCTCTATATAAACCAACGATCAGAGTGAATCAGCTTCACTATTCTCAGTACCAACCGGTCAACGCTCCGATAGCAGATAAAAATGGCGATGAACGTAATTTCGCGTAACATTTCATCAGCATCAACTCTGAATCCCAACGCTCCGATGTTCGTGCCGTCGGCTTATCGTGCGGTGGAGGATTTCTCCGACCAGTGGTGGGCCCTGGTTGAGTCCTCCCCTTGGTTTCGTGATTACTGGCTCCAAGAGTGCTTCTCTGATTCTCAAATTTATGATCCTGTCCTCCCGGAAATCGACGCCTTGTTCGACGCCTACGACGTCGACGTTCAGTCCCACACCGTCAAAGGTGAGTCAAATGCCCGAGTCTATGTTCCCCAGCCACGGAACTTTTTCTTAACTCACTTCTTTGATTTGATTTGTTCGCAGATTTAGAAAAACAGGGCCAAAAGGATTTGATCTCGTTGGGATCTTTGAAGTGGCGGAAGCCGCGTCTGGCGGCGGAGACGCCAAGGTACAGCCAGAAATTTCCGAAGATCGTTAACGTAAAAGTGAGTCCTAGACCGATTCAGCAGCCGAGGTAGAGCGAGTCGGGATCATCAGTGAGTTTCAGAATGACCGAGTGAGGTTTATCTGTGGTGCCTGTAGTGTTGTTTAGTGTCCCTGCTTTTTCTATCTCCGAGTCTAGGGTAATGTTATGTACAGTGACTCCTTTTAGATCTAAAATTTTTAGTGTGATTTGGTATGCTGGTCAGTAGATATGACTACTTTGTACTTTTCACTTGGGTATATATTAATATAAAAAAAATAAAAAAAAAGTAGGAATTTGGTTAAACTTTTTTAATTAATTGATTTCATTATAATATAGCAATAACACCCATGAATGCATGATATGAGAATTGGATTTGAGCTTAATGCTTAGTTAGATTAGGAAATGGATTAGTTAGATTATAGTGGAAATGCTGGAAATATAGTGGATTTTTTTATGGCAAATGGATTAGTTAGATTATAGAAGTCAATTTTCTCATATTATTCTTCTTAGGAGTTGTACCCTTTTAGGTAAATTAATATTGTGTATCAATCGAGTATCTATCGAATCACAATTAAGAATTTGAGTACTTTGAATCTTAAACGAGTCGAGTAGATTTTACTCATATTTTTATTCGAATTATTATTAATGCTCAGATCTGAATTATATTATTAATGAATTTGAGTCTCGTTCGTATTTTTTCGAGTCGAGCTCGAACTATTTGTCTCGTTTACATACTAAGATCAAATTAAATGATTTTGGGTGCTGCTAAGTAATGTTAGGTTTTTTTATTACAAGACTTGGCAACAGATAAGATTTTTAAATTGTAGAGTGAGTAGACTATGAGCTTAGAGAGACCACACTTTAACTTGATCAATTTATCTCTATGTATGTTCTTCTATTGTTTGAGGTATTGTTTGAGGTTGCTCGCCTTTTATAGATTCACCTTGAGATCTTCTCGTTGTGATTTGACCGTTGTTTTATTTTAACCGTTATTTCATCCTGACTTGGACACGTGTTTATTTTCAATAGTTTGACTTTGAAATGCTTTCAGCTAGGACCACTTCAGGTTGCTTTCATCTACGTTTGTTTGTCCTTAGCAGATATAACCGTTAGACACAACTTTAAAAACGTTTTATCCTTATCGACAACTTTTGGGAGGATCATCCTTGAGATCTTCAATTCTAGGGGTACAATGTCATAACATGTCAGAAGAGTTCAGAGATGAACTCTACGATTATGTTCAATCGCAATATGATCGGTTTCTATGCCAACTAGTAACTACAATTTCTGAATTCTTCTTGATTTTCAACTTTATGATTAGTCTTCAAAATTAGCTTTTGAACAATAGATTTACATTAAGCAATTCATCAACCTAACAAATTTGATCCATACACCAAGTCTTTTTATATAAATTATTTTTCTTAGGACTTTACAAAAGTTATTAATTTTACAAATATACATTAAATTCTTATTTCATCATCAAATCTAACATATGCATAAGTTAGTACTACCAGAGAGAATTCCATACATTTCAATTTCATTTTTGTTGATGCCGTAAGTTCGATGTCACCGGATTATAACATGCACATGCTGTAATTTCGAGCGCACAAGAGAGCACATCATGACGACGATCGGATTCGTCGGGAAACTCTTCCGTACGAGAATGAGTACATAATATTATGACATTCAACTATAAAAATAAGATACTTTGTATCTAGAGAGAGTATTAATTTAACATGGCCTACTTTATACCTTGACTGCATTCCATAAATATTGGATGAGTGAGTGAGTATCTATTTGGAATTTCTCACCAACTAAGCCACTTTGGCTCCATGACAAATAAATTATATCGGCTTTATATTTTAGGCCCAATTGATAACACTAAACACCCTAACAATTTTCTTCCAAAACTTTTTCTTTAATAGTAACATTTTGAATAATTTATAAAAATAATATTAAAAGAAAATGGTTTATACAATCCGTTTCTGGTGCATACCATTTTATTTTACATACCATGCTCACCACTTTTATCGACGGATCGGGCATCGCTATAGAACAGATAAGCGATTTATATGTTATGACGACGGTTCGATTCGTCATTAAAAGCTAAAACGACGATTCTCTGATATACGCGACAGATCGAACCAATAAATATTAAAGTAGAACAATAATAATAAATGAGTTTAGTACAAATAGTTGAACTTTCATTTTCCTATGACCAAAATAAAAGGGTCACATGGTCCTCTGATTAGTCTACTGAGCATTAAAGGATGAAGTTTCCTCCCAATTATTCGATTGCTTCCCAATCTTTTGAAGAGCTTTCATGACTTCTTCAGTTGTAACGTTGCCTGTCACTGTGACCTTATTCTTCTGTATATCAACATCATATGTTTCTATATCTGTTTTTCAAAATTATTATAAACACCGAATTAGAAATAAATCAAACAACACCAATACATAATGTCTCACAGCTATTTTAAAGTTTGGAATTGGTTTTAATTCAGTCATGTCAAAATTTGGTAATTAAACCAATTCAGTCATGTCAAAATTTGGTAATTGATTCTAATTTTAAAATACAAATTAGTGAAAAAGTATCTGATTACTTTCATTTTTAAAATAATTATGTTATTCAGTATAATAAATTAGTTGACCGATATCAGTTTTAATTATATTATTCATAACTATAAAAATATGGTGCATTAGATGAAATTGGAGGGAAAGTATAATAGAGGGAGTCCAAATCCCAAAATGATGTGTACTATTATTGTTGGTTACAATTATTGGATTCATCCATATACTCCCTCCGTTTCTTAATATAAGTCGTTTTAAAGTTGTGCACAAATATTAAGAAATTGGTTATATAACATTAAATATAATATCAATTAAATTACCCTTGTATTGAAAAAAGAATGTCATTTATTGGGCAAAAAATAGTGAGAGAACCAAAGTTATATTTAATATTTGGGATAATATTAGAAATTAAGCAATTAATCCTTACTTGAAATTCTCAAACGACTTATATTAAGGAACAAAAACACTCATCTAAAATGACTTATATTAAGGAACGGAGGGAGTATTTTGAATCATCAACTAATTACACATTGACACGTCATTTTGTAAGTGTAACAATACTTGACATTTTGATATTGGAGATGAGACGAAACGAGACTCGAAAGCTCATTTGAGCTTTGAGACTAGGGTGGTAGCCCATAGAGCAAATATCCACCCCAATCTAGGGATCTGGTGATGATCAAACTCGAGAGCCATTAAAACTTGAGTCTTGATCAAAATCCTAACACTACATTTGGATTGAAAGAATATAATAGAGAGTGGAATGATTCATTCCATTCTAGTTGGAATTAATTATTTCAAACACTCCCTCTCCAAGGAATAAAATTCATAAATTTGGGAAAAATAAGAAGGGTTCAATTCATTCCAATCATAATCAAACACAATTTTTTTTCATTCCACTCGAGAGATCATTTGAAATATTCACTCCCTTGGAATTTGATGATGATGATGATCCTCATAATGTAAATTTAAAAAAGAAAAAAGAAAAAAAATGGTTACCTTCAATTTTCTTGATGGCCTTCAAAATCTTTTTGATGCATTCGTCGCAGTGTAATCCCACCTTCAATTCTACCACCTAATTCAAACAAAAACTAGTCACAGAATTGAAGGAAATTTATGAAGAAATTGAGGGATAACAGTGTTGTATAAAGATATACTTAACATTAGCCATCCGGTTGTATTGAATAAGTTTTGTTTCTACTATCGATCTGCTAAAATCGAGTTTCTTTGTTAAAAAAAAAAAAAAAAAAGAGAAAGAGAGGCAGGAGAAAAAAGTTATATATAAATGATTGCTCTGCCGAATAATTGAAAGCATGCATGCATTTAAAGATGAAATGGTGGGGTGGGGTTTATGATTCTTATCTTTTTTTATTTTGTGGGAATTTCACTTTGTTAAAGCCAAGCTTTATTGACTCTTGTGATATTAGGCACCACTCCAGTCCAGTCCACACATAAGGACGGCTAAAATTTGATTACATGTCTGGTTTTAATGGGTACAAATAAATGGAACTTTGCCTTTATGTGGACAGCAATTTTCCACTGAATTTGTAGTAACTCAATTTTAAACTCTTCATATCTCGAAGAAATTGATCTCAAGTTCTCAACCATGGAACGATAGTGGATTCAAATATAATTGTAGTTTTATTTGGAACTAGGAGAGTTAGAAGAATAGTAAGAAGTGTAAAAGTTTAAAAATAAGAATTTTTTTCATATATATATATATTTGATTCGGATCAAGTCAAGATAACACTTATTTCATTATTTTTTAGCGAGCGAAATGACGATTTACGTTCGGTCATACAAACCGTCGATTATATTTTTAATGACGCTATATGTTGTCCGTCATTAAAAGTATGATTTACTATTGTATATATCGAAACCATCGTCGTCCGTCATAAAAAGTAAGCTAACACGCCAGAAAAGATAAGATGAATAATACGATGAGGATATGGTTATATATATATATATATATATATATATATATATATATATATATATATATATACACACAATAATTCTGTTACACAAGAGGATATAGTGATACTAATTTTTTGCCATTTATGACTTGCTCACTCGTAATAGCCTAGAATAGCTACTTTATGACGGACTACTATGACGGGTGAAACCGTCATATATAGCCCAAAAACCGTCGCCATACCAAACTATGTCTTCTGTAATTGTGTATATACATTTTTTCCATATATACACGCTATATATATAGGTCAATGATCCATAACATCTATTCGTTATGAATCAAAAATTAACAAATAACGTCTCTATTTCCGTTACAATTATCAAGTGCTAAGATTAAAACAAAATTTGAAATTTTGTTGCCAATTGAAGGGTTTTGCGCTTGGAATCGTCGCATGATTACAATATGCTAAAATTGTTTAATCCAATTTGCTAGAAGTTATAACGGACGTCAAGGCCTTGGTTTTAATCTAAGCCCTTGATAATTGTAATAGAATATTGAGATGTTAAGGGTAAGGAGCAACAAACAACCTCTCCCACCCAACCGTAAATACAAGAACAAAAAGTCTAAGAAAACGACAAATTAATGAAAAAAAAGGTTGAATGTTACTTTTGACCCCCCAAATTGCAATCCACTTTTAAAGTCATCCATAAAGTTCGTTTTTCACCAATTAAGTCCTTAAAGTGACATTTATCGACGTTTCTGTTCTTTTTATCCAATTTGACCTCAACCCGATCCATTTTTACCAAATTTTGACCTAACCCGACCCAATTTGACCCGAACACAATTTCGGTTTAATTTTATTTTTTAAAGAAAACTAAAAGCTTTAAATAATTTTAAAATTTTTTATTATTTTAAAAACATTTTATTTTAAAATATTAAAATAATTATTATTTTAAATATATTTGAAAATAATTATTGTTTTCAGGAAAAAAAAATATTAGAAACTTTATTTTTTTTTCATAAAATGAGTAATGTTTCATAAAATATAGATTCCAAAATATTAAATAAGACAATAAAACTATATTTTCGAAAAAAATAGACTTTTTATTTTTTATGTAAAACTTTATTTTCAAAAGAAAAAAAAAGTTTATGTCTTTACCATTATTATTTGTATTCTTAATATTTGAAATTTTAAAAACAAAAAGTAAAAATTAAAATACAAAAAATAGTCAAAGATAAATAAAAAACGGATTAAATTTTTTTAAAAATTAAAATTATTTTTTTTCAGGAAAAATTTTATTAAAATTATTATATATTTTAAAATAATTATTATTTTATATTTATTAAAATTATTATAATATTTTAAAATAATTATTATTTTATATATTTTAAAATTTATTACTCTTTAAAAATAATATTTAATTTTAAAATATATAAAATAATAATTATTTTAAAATATTAAAATAAATATTATTTAAATAATAATATTTTAAAGTTGAAATTTTTTTCTTGAAAATAAAAATTGTGAGACCCCAGATTTTATCAATAAAGATTTAAATTTTGTCGAAATAATTTTAATATTATGGTGTGAATTTGAGATAAATATTATAGTTGTAGGTAGTATTTATAAATTTTGCAAAAGTATGCAAGTGGTTATATTATATTCGATTGGTTTAATATTAGGTTTAGCGAGGAATATTCGTATAACCGCTTCAATCATTGGTGGACCTCATTAATAGAATTATTGTCGGATTGATCAAAAACGACAAAATATTTTATCAAAATAACTATGGAAGTTTTACCGTAGTTCTTGTTGAACTACTTCGGAGTAAAAAGTACGATGTACGTGTGGTTGCGTAAGAAAGACACGCGGTATTGATTATCGATCTTTATGTGAAGTCACTAACCGTTTGATTATCATTGTCGATTAATAATATGAATTATTATAGCGATAATGACGTTTTGTTTTATTCGTATTATTAACGTAATAAAACGAAACATCTTTATATAAAAATAGAATACTTTATTAAAGTTATTCTATAAATAGAATATATTATATTTTATTATGCATAGTGTTGCATAGTGTTTTGCATAGTATTTTGTATAGTATTGCATAGTGTTTGCGTAGTAAAATATTTTTATATAAATAGAATATATTATATTTTATTTAAAAGATTTTTCTTTAAATATGGATCAGTCGATTAAAGTAAATCAATCTGGACCGCTTCATGGATTAGTTACTATGCATTCCATTTTCCTATAAATAGAAGCTCATTCCTTCATTATTTTCTTTTACGAATTCATTGAAACTACAGAGAGAAATTATAGAGAGAAGCTATAGAGAGAGTTATAGAAAGAAGAAGAGTATTATCGCTACTTCACTACTTCTATATTCAGGTTCTTTTACGGTAGTAAGGTGTTATTCTTTCTTCTTGAAGAGAACTTCATTATTCCATTCATTATTATTCATTGGAATAACTCGTAAAAGTGGCATACCCTATACATAACTTTTGTATCACGCCAGCGTACCTATACTTGGTGAAATCCTTATGTTATTCCATTCTTATTTGTTCTGTTGGAATAACTTTTGTATGCTGATTTACCTATACTTGGTGACATTCTTCTATTGCTCATTGGAATATCCTCGCTCTGTATGTGTTTTACAATTTGACCGGTTAAAATCTTTATCATTCTCATTGGAATATCCTATCTGTGTTTTTACACCGATCCGGTTCCATCTTTATTATTACATTGGAACATCCCGCTTGCGGTGTGAATTTCACCCGACCGGTTCCGTTATTATTATTACATTTGGAATAACTTTTCTATGCATCTTACCGCATGCGTGGTGATTTCTTTTGTTATTCCATTCTTTATTATACCCAAATGGTTAAAACTTTGACTTCTATACTCCATGAAATTAGTAGAATATCCTTGATATTTGCGTTTCATCCAAAGATATCTTTTCATGAAAATATTCTTCCGATCATTCTTGAATTTTACTCTACGAAACAAAGATTATCGTATTGACAATTTAGGCGTTAATAATTCATGGATTAAATAATTCTTGAACTTGTTTTATTGAATTATTATGTCATTATCATCATCATCCTCATGTTATATTATGTTATCTTTGGCTTACGTGCATAGATGAACTTAGTATGATTATGACTGAGGATCATTCGGTATAATCACGACTTGATATAAATGATGTGACAAAAGTCCTCGGTGGCACAGTAATGCAATGATGGATAGTTTTGGTATGATTATGACCGGGGGGTGATTCTAAGATAGTCGTGACCATTGATAATTTGATGAAAATCCTTGGATCGTGAATACGAGGATGATTAGATGTGGTGGTTTATTTATTAAGTTTGAGTCTCGGCCGATAAAAATTGATGAAAACCTTTTAAAACCCTAAAATATAGTAGACTTTATTCTCTACTCGACTCTTTAAATGGATTGCTAATTCCTCATTAGCTTAAATTGGTTGTCTATTGTATTTTATCGGTTTAATCTCATTGAAGGCTAATGATAATTTATTCGCATTATCTTAGCATAATAATATTTCTTCTTTGGGCTAGTTGAGCTCACCCTTTCTTTCATCATTGTTCTCTTGAAATGAGAACATATTTGGGACGAGTCGAGAACGAAGTAATGGTCCGAGAGGATAGCATTAGTAGTCCTCACTATTCTGCGTGAAATAGTGTGATAATAGTTGTAATGAGGACTCCTTTTGAGTTTGTATAATATCTAGTAGACAAAATTTGTATTCAAACTCACGCTTTATGTCGTATTGTACACAGCACGCTTATATTAGTAAGTTGTATTTGAATTTATGTACCATGTAAGTGGCGACCCAAGATGGGTGGCGATACCTAATTTTGGGGGCGTCATGGTTGGTATCGAGCTTAGGGATATGATCCTGGCTAAGATGTGAGATAAGAACTAGGAGGGAGAGACGGAAATTCCTTCGCTAGTATGACCTACCTAAGTTTATTTGGTATTTAATTGGTCGGTCGGTATAGGGATAATATTTGATATATTAATTAACCCTTGTGTTGTGGCGGTGTTTGGAAATGGCAAATGAAAATATTCACAATGGAGTGAATGTGACCGCTTGTGACACCTTTAATCACTAATCGAGTTAATGCAAAGGTCGAGACGAGGAATAAATTAGAGATATCCACGTAGTGAATGAAGAACTAATTGTTGCACCCTTGAGCTAGTTCTTGAGGTAGCAAATTGAAAGTGAGGAAGAAGAGGAAGAAGAGGAACTTGAGGAGAATTGGTTAGAAGAAATTTATGATCAAAACTTAGAATTACAAAATCGTGTTCGTGAGCTAGAAGAACGAGTTGAAGAAAGCGACAAGCGATTCGTGGAACAAAGGGATACAACAATTCAAAATTGGGTTACCCGATATGTGATGCTCGAACAAAATCACGCTTTGGCGGTGTAAGATATATTAAAGTTGGAATCGAGAATTTAAAAATCAAGGATCACCAAAGGAAGAAACAAGCGAACGAAGGAGAATAGGCGATGCATGGGTAAAAGGCACAACGCGTTGATAGTGTAGAAAAAAGCGTCCGATCCAATAAAGCCAAAATAGATGAAATGGACTTTGCTTTTGGACAACAAATTGGAGAACCCGACATCGAATTCGAATTACCACATGCATAGCGGTCAACCCGAATTCGATATGGATCGAGAATAATGATTCAAATCATGGATCGGGAATGTGAAGAAGCACTTAAGGGTGGAATGTACCTATAGTAAAAAGTCAAACTCGATAATTTAAGCGAGAAGCGTTTATTTAGAAACCCGAACGAAGTTATTACGGTAAGTTAATTATAAATTAATCGAAGTCTATACTTTATTCAATACAAGTTCTACCCACTCTTTTATTTCACCTAGTTGTGTTCAACGTTTAAATTTGATTCCAGAAGAAGTTAAACTTTAACTTATTGGTTGAAACTTACGTTAGTAGGAACCTTCGTTACCTCCAATTGCTTATTAATCTTGTTGTTTCAAATAAACACTTTCACGTTACTGTCGATATTGTCTCTTTGAAAATACTTGCCTTTGAGGTAATTTTCAAAATGATTGATTAACTACTCATTATTCTTTTCGTAAGGTTGTTAGCTTTTATATTTATACCAACTTTGTTATACTGAATTCAAAGTAACCAAACCCTAAAGTTAATCAATTTGTTATATCGAGCCATAAGTAAAGAGCCCGATCCTTTCGTTGTTGACTTCCTTGTGTGGAATGCAATGCAAAGGGACTTTCTATAGGCGACATCGTGAATGAAGATGGCAAGTTTATAGGTATTATTGTGAGGTGCTATCTAGGTTAAGGGATAGAAGTCACAGTTGGTATCAATGTAACGTATTATCCAAGTCTTGGATAAGAGTAGCGATTTTGAATGATATTTCTATCATTAATAAATTTCTTGACGTATTATTGAAGATTTCTAGCCTACCCTAGAGCGTGAAATCGAATTTTGTATTGACCCGGACAAAAAACCATTTCTTAAACCCTCAAATATTTCTTCAACTAAAATGAGCAGCGTTTACGTGGTTTATGATGAAAGTCATAATAAAAGCATTGGAATAATGAAAATCATGGGTATATGAAGTATTAGTAAGTTTTATGATGAGTTATGTTGGTTAGTATGTGAAAACATGAAAGTTTCTTAGAAATCACAAAGAGTTGAAAATCAGATTTTGGTGAAAACGTAACATGAAATTCAATTGACCATATCTCTTATTATATTTTGAATTTTTGAATGTGGTCAAGTCCTAGAGTTAGATCTACGAGTTACCTAATTAATCCAAGTGGAATTACTGGAAAAGGTGTTGTGGATTTTGTGTGGACTGATTTTAGCAAAGGAGGCCAAAGCTGTAAATTTTGAAAATGCTACTGCCCAGAAACTTTAAGGGACTGTTTTCGGCCACTTAAATTATGAGAAAAATTCTGGGTTTTGGGACATGAAATTATATGGTATAAAGTACCTCCTGTCCAAAAATGAGCTCATTCTCGACTTAAAATGAGCAAGTTATGACTATTTCAATATTTAGGTTTTTCCGATTTGAAAACTATAACCGGAGTTCTATAACTCAGATGACCATGAAATTTAAACTAGAAGCTCACGTTAACATGTGTAAGATCCTGCCAAGATTTGGGAATTTTTGGAGTTAAACTTGAGGTAGCTAATTTCTTAAGAAATTAATTAGAAATTGATTTTGAAAAATAGTAAATGAATTTTAAAATTCGAGAAAATATATTTTCATTATGGGACTATATTATGCTAAATTCCAGAAAAGAAATATTTTTGGGACTAATTTGGTATTTTTCATGAAAATAGTTTAGTTACTGAACATATGAGTTAAATATGTTATGTGAAGTAACAAAAGTTGAAAATAAGGATTTTATGGCTAGAGAATCCTATATAGAGTATATGCATATTTTTTTTGATGAGGATTTGATAATTGGTGATGATATTTTATGAGAATGACATTTTTGAATGATTAAATGCATTATATGGTAAAGCGTAAACAATTGAGATAAATTGTTTATAAATTTAAGAAGTGATTAAAATATTGTTATAATATTAATGATATTAGATTATAAGATTATTAAGTGATTGATAACATGGGGATATTCTTGAATCTGGATAAATTATATTATAAATGTTTAATATTTATCCTTTATCTCATTTGATTGATTCTTTATATCATTATCCTCATGTTTATATTATGTTGAAAGTCATCTACGTGGCTTTGTAGTGCATAGATGGACTTGGTATGATTATGACCGAGATTGTTCTTATAATCATAACTTAGTAATTGAAAACACAATTATCTTTGGTAGTAGTGTACATGGATAATTTGTGGTCGTGATACTAATGAATACACAATTATCTTTTCGTAGTAGTGCATGGATAATTTGTGGTCGTGATATTAATGAATACACAATTATCTTTGGTAGTAGTGCATGGATAATTTGTGGTCGTGATACTAATGAATACACGATTATCTTTGGTAGTAGTGCATGGATAATTCGTTGGTCGTGATACTAATGAATACACAATTATCTTTGGTAGTAGTGCATGGATAATTTGTGGTCGTGATATTAATGAATACACAATTATCTTTGGTAGTAGTGCATGGATAATTGTGGTCGTGATACTAATAAATACACGATTATCTTTGGTAGTAGTGCATGGATAATTTGTGGTCGTGATACTTAATGAATACACAATTATCTTTGGCCGTAGTGCATGGATAATTTGTGGTCGTGATACTAATGAATACACAATTATCTTTGGCCGTAGTGCATGGATAATTTGTGGTCGTGATACTAATGAATACACAATTATCTTTGGCCGTAGTGCATGGATAATTTGTGGTCGTGATACTAATGAATACACAATTATCTTTGGTCGTAGTGCATGGATAATTGTGGTCGTGATACTAATGAATACACAATTATCTTTGGTTGTAGTGCATGGATAATTAAGTGGTCGTGATACTAATGAATATCCTTGGCACATGTAGTGTAGGGATGATTCGATGATATGGATTAATTATTGAAATTTGAGTCTCAAAGAATAAAATATTAATTCATGGATGTGGTAAAAAGTCATCTTTGGCCGTAGTGCATTGATAGACTTGGTATGATTATGACCACGGATTATTCGGTATAATCATGACTGTAATTGAAAACACGAATATCCTTGGCCAGTAGTGCATGGATAATTCGTGGTCGTGATACTATTAAGCTAAGTCTCAGTATTATTGGTTTTACAGTTATATATCTTTGGCTGTAGTGCAAAGATGAATTGTTAATGAATATCTTTGGCCGGATTGCAAAGATGAATTTAATATTTTTAAACGATAAAGGTATTCAAGGTATCCTCATCTCTTATCATACCAGTATCGTACCTAATTTGGTAGAAATTCCATAAGGAGGGAGATTGTGAGACCCCAGATTTTATCAATAAAGATTTAAATTTTGTCGAAATAATTTTTAATATTATGGTGTGAATTTGAGATAAATATTATAGTTGTGGGTAGTATTTATAAATTTTGCAAAGTATGCAAGTGGTTATATTATATTCGATTGGTTAGGGAATATTAGGTTTAGCGGGAATATTAGTATAATCTACTCAATCATTGGTGGACCCTATAAATTATTATCATTTGATTGAAAAACGACAAAAATATTTTATTGAATTAACGGCGGAAGTTTTACCGTGGTTACTATTGAACTACTCGAAAGTAAAAGAAATGCGATGTCGTGTGGTTGCATAGTAGCACCGCGGTATTGATTATTGATGCTTATGTGAGAAGTCACTCAGTTTGATTCCATTATCACGATTAATAATATGAATTATTATAGCGATAATGACGTTTTGTTTTATTCAGTATTATTAACGTAATAAAAGCGTAAACATCTTTTATATAAAATAGAATACTTTATTAAAGTTATTCATAAATAGAATATATTATATTTTATTATGCATAGTGTTGCATAGTGTTTTGCGTAGTATTTTTGCATAGTATTGCATAGTGTTTGCATAGTAAAATGTTTTTATATAAATAGAATATATTATATTTTATTTAAAAGATTTTTCTTTAAATATGGATAGTCAGTTAAAGTAAATCAATCTGACCGTTCATGGATTAGTTACTATGCATTCCATTTTCCTATAAATAAAGCTCATTCCTTCATTATTTTCTTACGAATTCATTGAAACTCTAGAGAGAGAAATTATAGAGAGAAGCTATATAGAGAAAGTTATAGAAAGAAGAAGAGTGATACTGCTACTTCACTACTTCTATATTCAGGTTCTTTTACTACGGTAAGGGGTGTTATTCTTTCTTCTTGAAGAGAACTTCATTATTCCATTCATTATTATTCATTGGAATAACTTTTGTAAAAGTGGCATACCCTATACATAACTTTGTATACTGCAGGCATACCCTATACTTGGTGAAATCCTTATGTTATTCCATTCTTATTTGTTACATTGGAATAACTTTTGTATACGCTGATTTACTATACTTGGTGACATTCTTCTATTGTTCATTGGAATATCCTCATGCATGTGTTTTTTACCCGACACGGTTAAAATCTTTATCATTACATTGGAATATCCTATCTCATGTGTTTTACACCGGATCAGTTTCCATCTTTATTATTACATTGGAACATCCCGCTTGTGTGTGAATTTCACGACTTTGTTCCGTTATTATTATTCTGTTGGAATAACTTTGTCTATCTGGCACCGCATGCACGGTGATTTCTTTTGTTATTCCATTCTTTATTATACCCAGTTGGTTAAAACTTTGACTTCTATACTCCATGAAATTAGTAGAATATCCTTGATATTTGCGTTTCATCCAATATCTTTTCATGAAAATATTCTTCCGATCATTCTTGAATTTTACTCTACTGAAACAAAGATCATCGTCGTTGACAATTTAGGCGTTAATAATTCATGGATTAAATAATTCTTGAACTTGTTTTATTGAATTATTATGTCATTGTCATCATCCTCATGTTATATTATGTTATCTTTGGCTTACGTGCGTAGATGAACTTAGTATGATTATGACGAGGGATCATTCGGTATAATCACGACTTGATATAAATGATGTGACAAAAGTCCTCGATGGCTTTAAATGCGATGATGGATAGTTTTTGGTATGATTATGACCGGGGGTGATTCGGTATAGTCATGACCATTGATAATTTGATGAAAATCCTTGGCCGCGGTAGTGCAGGGGATGATTAGATGTGGTGGTTTATTTATTAAAATTTGAGTCTCGTGATAAAAATTGATGAAAACCTTTTAAAACCTAAAAGATAGTAGACTTTATTCTCTACTGACTCTTTAAATGGATTACTAATTCACCGCAGCTTAAATTGGTTGTCTATTGTATTTTATCGGTTTATCTTTGTTGAAGGCTAATGATAATTTATTACGCATTATCTTAGTCATAATATTTCTTCTTGGGCTAGTTGAGCTCACCCTTTTTCTTTCATTGTTCTCTTGAGAAATGAGAACATAGGTTGGACGAGTCGGGGAGCAAGTAATGGTCCGGAGGATAGCATTAGTAGTCCTCACTATTCGTGAAATAGTGTGATAATAGTCGTAATGAGGACTCCTTTTGAGTTTGTATAATATCTAGTAGACAAAATTTGTATTCAAACTCACGCTTTATGTCGTATTGTACACCTACGATTATATTAAGAAGTTGTATTTGAATTTATGTACCATGTAAGTAAGTGGCGACCAAAGATGGGTGGCGTATACCTAATTTTAGAAGCGTCACAAAAAAATTATTTTAAAACATTTTATTTTTTTTATAAAATTGAATCAATTTTTTATTTATCTTTTCACTATTTTTGTATTTTAATTTCTATTTTTTAGTTTTATTTTTTAAATTTCTAATATTAAGAATACATATAATAATGGTAAAGTCAAAAAAATTATTAGAATAAAGTTGTACATAAAAATTGAAAAAATCTACTCTGTTTTATTTGAAAATAATGTTTTTTATTTAATATTTTGGAATTTATATTTTATAATTCATTATTCATTTTATGAAAAAAAATTCTAATATTTTTTCCTGAAAATAATTATTATTTTTAAAATATTTGAACTAATAATTATTTTAATATTTTAAAATAAAATATTATTTTTAAAATAATAAATATATTTAAAATAATTTTAAAACTTTTATTTTTTAAAAAAAAATAAAACTAAAATTGGGGTCGGGTTGGTTCAAAATTTAGTTAAAGGTCGGGTTGGGGTAAAATTGGGTAAAATGAACAGAAACCCCAAAAAATGTTACTTTAAAGATTTAATTGACGAAAAATAAACCTGAGGGATGACTTTAAAAGTAGGTGACAATTTGAAGTGTAATAAATGACATTCAGCCAAAAAAAAAATATAAATCATTGTCAAGCAAAAGACCAAATACCCAAGGAGTTAAATTGATTCCCCCCCTTGTGAAGAGCTATACTGCTACAAGATGACCCAATTTACTTGCAACTCAGGAGAAGTAACAATGGAAAAATTAGCAAATCACATAGCACGTATGAATGGGAAAAAAATATATGCCACAGAAAAAATTAGTATATAAATTAATTGGGCTTGGATTTTAAATTAAATCCAGCCATTGTTTGGTGTGAAACCAAAATAAGCTGGAAAGGATGAATTTGGTTGGGTGGATGGGATCACATTCTTGTAGGACTTAAAGAGCAAGGATTTAGGCTTAGACAGCCTACCAATACATTTGAATTTTATAAAATAAAACTTTGGGTTAGGTCCAATAAGTGGAAATTTGGACCATTACACAACTTTTTATCACTTGCAGTAAACACCATCAACAATTTGTCAAGATCAGAAATGATTTATGAGATCACGGGGTCGCGGGCATAAACCCATATGAAAAGGCTGACTCGGGGTTGGAGAATTAGTTCGACTGCGGTTGTAAAACCCCACATTAGCGAGAAAAAAGAGAATTTCTCTTCTTCTTTTTTTTTTTACTATTTTCAAAATTTTATGTCATTCATCTCCTTAATGCTATGATTGTTCTACATTCGTCCCATAAAAAAAGTCACATTTTAATATTATGATGTTAATTTGTAAAATTCCAAAATTAAAAAGTAATATGAATTTATTTGATTCAAACTAATAAATTGAGAATATTATAATATATTTAAATATTACAAACGTATTTTTTCTTGTCAAGGTATTTTGCAATTCCTATCCGCCAGAATTATACTGAAACAGAATGTTCCTTTCATTACCTTGTGGAATAAATGGAAGCGTCATGGTCATTTCATTCCACTACGAATGAAATTTTGAAGAATATCGAATAATTGTCTATATTAATGCAACAAAATCACTTGGTTGTATTCTTTGCTGCTTATAAATTTCATTGCATTTTTGGTCTTCTTATCAGTATAAAATATTGATATGATCATATAAGTATATATAGTCGAAATTTCTCCAGGTGAATTAGAGGAGGCGGGCCAAGAAATAACCAAAGATATAAATGGTTTTTTTCCGTTCTTATAACATAAAAACCGATTTTTATCTTTATAAGAATCGGAAAAAACCGTCATTATACTTTTCATTATTCTTAGTTAAGACCTTTCGATTCATTGAAAGATATATATATATCATCTGCTTAGGGTTATATATATCTTATTGATAAATAGACATGAGAAAGGTGCAAATGGAGGAATCAAGAGACAATCTGAAGAATAGAAGAACTTAAAGTGGATTAAATATATCCCCCCTATTCATGTTGTCTGTTTGGGAGATGCCAAGAATAATTTGATTCACCTTCCCAACACGGGCCAACATTCTAATGGGAGTATTGTTGTATACAGCGAATAATTAGATGGACCTTTGCAATCAAATATATAGCTAAATTTATTAAGAAAAAAAAATAGAATTTGGAAAGTTAAATTTTTTTAATACATAATTAAATAATTAATTTAATTAAAATTAAAGAGTTTGTTATGCTACGTTTGGATTGAAGGAATGGAATAGAGTAGGGAATGGAATAGATGAGGGAATGGAATAATTTTTAATATTCCACGTCATATTTTTATTGATGTTAGGAATAAATCCCAAGAATGAAATAAATAATTAGAAAGTGACCTAAATACCTCAAATGTTCAAATTTAACTTAAATTCAATTTATATTAAAATTTAACACATATTTCATTCTTAGAAATAAAGGGGAGGGAGGGGTGGGGGGTGGGTGGGTGTGTGGGGGGTGGGGGTAGGGTGGGTGGGTGGGGGTGGGTTGGTAGGGGTGGGTTGGTAGGGGTGGTGTGGGTTGGTAGGTAGGGTAGGTGGGTTGGGGTGGCTGGGTGGAGGTAGGTTGGTAGGGGGTGGGCGTAGGTGGGGTAGGTGGGTTGGGTGGGTGGGTTGGGGTAGGTGGGGTGGGGTGGAGTGGGGTAGGTGGGGTAAATTACGAAGAAATAGAAATATGAAAATTCCGAAGAAATTATCAAATCTCGGCCCCTCTTCTCTCGTCGTTCCCAGATCGATCGAATTGAATGAATATGTAAAAAGCCCTATTATATCTTTAGGGGTATATTTGTCAATTACTTAAAAATAATAGATGGAATGATTTATTCCTAGCCATCACTCAAGGAATGAAAATTAAAATTTTAAGTTAACTATCATTCCAGGAGGAATACATTATTCCGTTGGAATAAACAAACCAAACAACATTTTTATCATTCCAATGGAATGATTCATTCCATTCTCCATCCTATTTCATCGATCCAAACGTAGCATTAGGGTTTTGATAATTCTTTTATGCTACGTTTGGATTGAAGGAATGGAATAGAGTAGGAAGTGGAATAGATGAGGGAATGGAATAAGGAAGGGAATGGAATGGAATGATTTTTTAATATTCCATGCACATGTTTGGTTGATGTTAGGAATACATCTAAGAATGAAATAAATAATTAGAAAGTGACCTAAATACCCCCAAATGTTCAAATTTAACTTAAATTCAATTTATATTAAAAATTTAACACATATTTCTCTAGATGGGTAGGGAGTGGGGTAGGTGGATAAGGGGTAGGGTGGGGTGGGGTGGGGGTAGGTGGGTAATGGGGTGGGGTGGGTGGGGTGGGTGGGGTGGGTGGGGTGGGTGGGGTGCGTGGGGGTAGGTTGATAGAGGGTGAGGGTGAGGGTGGGGGTGGAGGTAAGTGGGTAAGGGGAAGGAGGTATTTCTTTTAAGGGACATATTTGTCAATTACTTATAAATAATAGATGGAATAAGTTATTCCTGATCCCCCTTCAAGGAATAAAAATTATAATTTTAAGTTAACACCTATTCCACTAGGAATACATTATTCCGTTGGAATAAACAAACCAAACAACATTTTTATCATTCCAATGGAATGATTCATTCCATTCTCCCTCCTATTTCATCTATCCAAACGCAGTATTATTATTTTATATATATTTAAGGAATGGAGATGTAACTCTAATTCTATTCTAATTTAATTAGTTGAATTTTCAAGTAGAATACTTATACACACTGCAATCCTTTAAAAAAATCATAATTAATTCATTCGATGTCGGAATTGTGTTAATCCAAAGTTTATTTTTTTAGTTTTTTGTTCTCTACAATTATGAAGATGAAGATAAGTTATTTAAAATCATCTTCATGCCTTAAATTTCTGATAACCGAAACCTATTCTGATTCTCGTCACTATTTTCAGTCCTAATTTTAAAATTTTGTAACTCAGTCATATTAACTCAAAATCGAATAATTCTTGAGCCTGTTTTTTGTATCTTTTTTAGAGCAACAATTTTCGTGAAGAAATAAGAGATTTTGAAGACTATAAAAGACCCGAAAGTCATATATTTTACTGCTGTGTATTGAAAAAAAATGAACAAAGAAGGTAAATAATATTTTATATTTTGATTTTAAGTTTAGTTATGAGTGTTTTTAAATTAGAGATTATTTTTAAAGATTTTAAAGGTCTATTGCGTGAGTTATATCTCTTAATTCAACTGTTAAATTATTATAATTTTTGGATATATTATACATATATAAGCTGAGAATATATTCCCAATTTTAAACCGATAAAGATTAACGTATGATTTGTTATGAATTTTAAGAAAGGGCTGATCTTGAATTTTTTTAGCATAATTTTCAGCAACAAGTTCTAATATGTAAAATTGTATAACTTTAATGATTTAAATTCGATGTGGGTGATTCTTGAGACTAAATTAGAATATTTGAAGTCTAGATTCAGTTAAAATTAATTAATTTAACAAATAAATTTTAATTAATGATGATAAGACCTGAATAGTGGATTGACGTCTTAAGAATAATTTGTCATATTAAGGTTTAAAGATTTCTCAAGTTTTGTTATTGATTTTTAAGTTTTGGAGTATTAATAGTGATATAAGACGTTAATTAAAGACACCTTGAATGGATTTGGAATTATTAGTTTGAATTGTGAGACCCCAGATTTTATCAATAAAGATTTAAATTTTGTTAAAATAATTTTTTAATATTATGGTGTGAATTTAAGATAATATTATTGTTATGGGTAGTATTTATAAATTTTGCAAAGTATGCAAGTGGTTATATTATATTCGATTGGTCGGAGAATATTCGGTTTAGCAGGGAATATTCGTACAACGGCTCAATCGTTGGTGGACTTATAATAGAATTATTGTCGGATTGAAAAACGACAAAAATATTTTATTAAAATAACTACGAAGTTTTACTGGTTGATCTTGTTGAACTACTTCAGTAGTAAAAAAGTACGATGTACGTGTGGTTGCATAGTAGCATTACCAGTATTGATTATCGATGCCTATGTGAGAAGTCACTCGGTTTGATTCCATTATCATCGATTAATAATATGAATTATTATAATGATAATGACGTTTTGTTTTATTCGTATTATTAACGTAATAAAATGCGAAACATTTTTTTATATAAAATAGAATACTTTATTAAAGTTATTCTATAAATAGAATATATTATATTTTATTATGCATAGTGTTGCATAGTATTTTGCATAGTGTTTTTTGCATAGTATTGCATAGTGTTTTGCATAGTAAAATGTTTTTATATAAATAGAATATATTATATTTTATTTAAAAGATTTTTCTTTAAATATGGACCGTCGATTAAAGTAAATCAATCTGGACCGCTCATGGATTAGTTACTATGCATTCCATTTTTCTATAAATAGAAGCTCATTCCTTCATTATTTTCTTACGAATTCATTGAAACTCTGTAGAGAGAAATTATAGAGAGAAGCTATAGAGAAAATTATAGAAGAAGAAGAGTATTCTCGCTACTTCACTACTTCTATATTCAGTTCTTATACTGGTAAGGGGTGTTATTCTTTCTTCTTGAAGAGAACTTCATTATTCCATTCACTATTATTCTCATTGGAATAACTTTGTAAAAGTGGCATACCCTATACATAACCTCAGATATCTGCGGCAGATACCTATACTTGGTGAAATCCTTATGTTATTCCATTGCTTATTATTCTGCTGGAATAACTTTGTATACGCCATTTAACCTATACTTGGTGACATTCTTCTATTATTCATTGGAACATCCATGCATGTGTTTTACACCTGACCGGTTCCGCTCTTTTATTATTCTGTTGGAACATCCCGCATCACATGTGTTTTACACCTGGACTGGTTCCGTCTTTATCATTCGTTGGAATATCCTATCTCATGTGTTTTACACCTTGGATGCGGTTCCATCTTTATTATTACATTGGAACATCTTGTGGTGTGAATTTCACGACTGGTTTCGTTATTATTATTATTCTGTTGGAATAACTTTGCTCTATCTGCAAGTACCGCATGCATGCGTGGTGATTTCTTTTGTTATTCCATTCTTTATTATACCCAAATGGTTAAAACTTTGACTTCTATACTCCATGAAATTAATAGAATATCCTTGATATTTGCGTTTCATCCAAAGATCTTTTCATGGAAATATTCTTACGATCATTCTTGAATTTAACTCTACGAAACAAGATTATCGTTGATAATTTGGACGTTAATAATTCATGGATTAAATAATTCTTGAACTTGTTTTATTGAATTATTATGTCATTGTCATCATCCTCATGTTATATTATGTTATCTTTGGCTTACGTGCATAGATGAACTTAGTATGATTATGACTAGGGGATCATTCGGTATAATCACGACTTGATATAAATGATGTGACAAAAGTCCTCGATGGCTCCTATAATGCGTTGATGGATAGTTTTGGTATGATTATGACGGTGGGTGATTCGGTATAGTCATGACCATTGATAATTTGATGAAAATCCTTGGCGTGAGTACAGGGATGATTAGATGTAGTGGTTTATTATTAAAAGCGAGTCTCGTGATAAAAATTAATGAAAACCTTTTAAAACCTAAAAGATAGTAGACTTTATTCTCTACTTGACTCTTTTAATGGGTTCTTATTCCGCCATTGCAGATTAAACCGGTTGTCTATTGTATTTTATCGCTTTAACACCTTTTGTTGAAGGCTAATGATAATTTATTCGCATCATCTTAGTCATAATATTTCTTCTTTGGGCTAGTTGAGCTCACCTTTTCTTTCACTTTTTCTTGAAATGAGAACATAAATTGGACGAAGCCTGGGAACGTAAGTAATGGTCCGAGAGGATAGCATTAGTAGTCCTCACTATTACGTGAAATAGTGTGATAATAGTCATAATGAGGACTCCTTTTGAGTTTGTATAATATCTAGTAGACAAAATTTGTATTCAAACTCACAATTTATGTCGTAATGTACACGGCAGCTTATATTAAGAAGTTGTATTTGAATTTATGTACCATGTAAGTGGCGACCCAAGATGGGTGACGATACATAATTTTGGGGGCGCCACGGTTGGTATCGAGCTTAGGGATATGATCCTGGCTAAGATGTGAGAATAGTACTAGGAGGGGAGAGACGGGGAATACCTTCGCTAGTATGACCTACCTAAGTTTATTTGGTATTTGATTGGTCGGTCAGAGTATAGTGATAATATGTTGCATGTCAATTAACCCTTATTTTGTGGCAGTGTTTGAAAATGGCATCCGAAAATGTTGAGAATAGCAATGGAGCACAGAGAGACGCTGATTCTCCACGATCAATAATCGGACAATGTCTGCAACAGGATGGCGATAATCCTCCCGTAAACAACAACACCGATCAATCGATGAACGACGACGCGTTTAAAGGTTTTAGAATTCATGCAACATCGGTAAGCGACTCCTGCCCAAAACGTAGGTGGAAACACGGAAAAACTCTCGGCGGTCACCGCTAAACAATTCAAGGAGGACCACCAAAGTTTAAGGAGAGCCAAACCACTTCCGCGGCGGAAGCATGGATAAAGCAGATTACCAAGATATTTGATGTCTTGGGATGCTCGAGAGCAAAAGTTTCCTTTTCACGCCTTTATGTTCATGCTGGAGAGGCGGATTCATCGGTGGAGAATCGGTAGAAACGTACTCAACTCATTGTCTTGAAGATATCTTGGGAGAAGTTTCAGGAGCTGTTCAACGACAAATACTTTCCTGAAAGTATTCACCACATGAAGGAGGTGGAGTTTATCAAGTTGGAACAAAACAATATGACCGTGTCGCAATACGAGTCAAAGTTTGCGGAGTTATCACGGTTTGCGTCCCACTTGGTAGATAATGAAGAGAGAATGGCGCGAATGTTTTTAAGAGGTTTGAAGCCAGAGATACGTCAACATCTTATTTCTCATAAACTATGTTTTTATTCAGATGTTGTAAATAGGGCTCAATTAGTGGAGCGATATAACGAGTCAACCCAACTAAAAGAAAGTAGCCAAGAAAATTATAATACAAATGAGAGTAGTCATCGAAGCGGTGACAACAAGCATGGAGGGAATCAACAGGCGGATATGGTAACCACTTCCTGGTAATCGTACCCAAAACAATAAGAATGGACATTTCAAGAAAAGGAGATTCAACAATGATGGAAAGACGTCAAAGACCAAAGACTGTTGTTAAGGAAGGAGAAGGACCACCTATTATATGCTTCAAATGCGGAGGAGAGGGACACATCGGTCCGAATCGCTGCCATGCCATTCAAAGCATGTTATAATTGTGGAAGAGAATGTCACTTAGCTCGATTTTGTCGTTTCATCAAGACAAATTCAACTAGGATGGAGGCACCAAAGGTCATCCCTGCATAAACCAAAGCCGTAGTTTAAGAGAGCGTTTTTTTCTCGTGACGAGGAACCCGAATAAAATTATCACGGGTAAGTTAATCATAAGCTCTTGCGAAGTCTATACCGTGTTGTTATACCAGCTTCTACCCACTCTTTTATTTCACCTAGTTGTGTTCAACGTTTAAATTTGATTCCGAAGAAGTTAAACTTTGACTTATTGGTTGAAACTTCGTTAGTAGGAACCTTCGTTACCTCCACTGTTTATTAATCTTGTTTTTTTCAAATAAACACTTTCACGTTACCTGTCGATCTTAACTCTTTGAAAATACTTGCCTTTGAGGTAATTTTTGAAAATGATTGATTAACTACTCATTATGCTTTTCGTAAGGTTGTTAGCTTTTATATTCATAACCAACCTGTTATACGAATTCAAAGTAACCAAACCCTAAAGTTAATCACTGTTATATCAAGCCATAAGTAAAGAGCCCCGATCCTTTCATTGTTGACTTCCTTGTGTGGAATGCACCGCTTTACTTTCAGTAGGCTACATCGAGAATGAAGATGACAAGTTTATAGGTATCATTGTGAGGTCTTATCTAGGTTAAGGGATAGAAGTCACAGTTTGGTATCAATGTGACGTCTTATCCAAGTCTTGGATGAGAGTCACAGCTTTTGAATGATATTTCTATTATTAATAAATTTCTGGCGTATTCTTGAAGACTTCTTAGCCTACTTAGAGCGTGAAATCGAATTTTGTATTGACCCCAAAGATCAAAACCCATTTCTTAAACCTCAAATATTTCTTCAACTAAATGAACAGTTTACGTGGTTTATGATGAAAGTCATAATAAAAGCATTGGACTAATGAAAATCATGGGTATTCGTGGTATTAGTAAGTTTTATGATGAGTTATGTTGGTTAGTATGTAAAAACATGAAAGTTTCTTAAAAATCACAAAGAGTTGAAAATCGATTTTGGTGAAAACGTAATATGAAATTCAATAGACCATATCTCCTATTATATTTTGAATTTTTGAATGTGGTCAAGACCTAGAGTTAGATCTATGAGTTAACTAACTAATTCAAGTGGAATTACTGGAAAAGGTGTTGTAGATTTTTGTGTGGACTGATTTTAGCAAAGGAGTGCAAAGCTGCAAAAACCGAAAAAAAGTGATGCCATGATTTTAGAGGGGCTGTTTCGGCCACTTAAATTATGAGAAAAATTCTGGGTTTTTGGGACATGAAAGTATATGGTATAAAGTATCTCTTGTCCAAAAATGAGCTCATTCTGACTTAAAATGAGCAAGTTATGACTATTTCAATATTTAGGTTTTTCCGACAAAAAACGCTATAACCGGAGTTCTATAACTCCGATGACCATGAAATTTAAACTGGAAGCTCACGTCAACATGTGTAAGGTCCTGCCAAGATTTGGGAATTTTTGGAGTTAACCTTGAGGTAGCTAATTTCTTAAGGAATTAATTAGAAATTGATTTTTGAAAAATAGTAAATGAATTTTAAAAATTCCGAGAAAAATATATTTTCATTATGGGACTATATTATACTAAATCCCAGAAAAGAAATATTTTTGGGACTGATTTGGTATTTTCATGAAAATAGTTTAATTACTTAACATATGAGTTAAATATGTTATGTGAAGTATGAAAGTTGAAAATAGGATTTTATGGCTAAAAAGAATCCTATATAGAGTATATGCATATTTTTGAGAGATTTGATAATTGGTGATGATATCTTATGAGTATGGCATTTTGAATGATTAAATGCATTATATGGTAAAGCGTAAACAATTAAGATAAATTATTTATAAATTTAAGAAGTGATTAAAATATTGTTATAATATTAATGATATTAGATTATGAGATTATTAAGTGATTGATAACATGGGGATATTCTTGAATCCCGGATAAATTATATTATAAATGTTTAATATTTATCCTTTATCTCATTTGATTGATTCTTTATATCATTATCTTCATGCTTATATTATGTTGAAAGTCATCAATACATGGCACAATAGTGCATAGATGGACTTGGTATGATTATGACCGAGGATTGTTCTTGTATAATCATAAACGTAATTGAAAACACAATTATCTTTGGTAGTAGTGCATGGATAATTTGTGGTCGTGATACTTAATGAATACACAATTATCTTTGGTAGTAGTCATGGATAATTTGTGGTCGTGATACTTAATGAATACACAATTATCTTTGGTAGTAGTGCATGGATAATTTGTGGTCGTGATACTAATGAATACACAATTATCTTTGGCCATAGTGCATGGATAATTTGTGGTCGCGATACTAATGAATACACAATTATCTTTGGCCGTAGTAGTGCATGGATAATTCGTGGTCGTGATACTTAATGAATATCCTCGGCCCGTAGTGCGGGGATGATTCGATGATATGGATTAATTATTGAAATGAGTCTCAAAGAATGAAATA
The DNA here is from genome assembly GCA_020205615.1 of Panax quinquefolius. Taxonomy (NCBI): domain Eukaryota; kingdom Viridiplantae; phylum Streptophyta; class Magnoliopsida; order Apiales; family Araliaceae; genus Panax; species Panax quinquefolius. The sequence continues at coordinate 154,743,709 of CM035152.1, forward strand.
TTAATTCATGGATGTGGTAAAAGTCATCTTTGGCCATAGTGCATTGATAGACTTGGTATGATTATGACCACGGATTATTCGGTATAATCACGATCAGATTGAAAACACGAATATCCTCGGCGAGAAGTGTATGGATAATTCGTGGTCGTGATACTATTAAGCTAAGTCTCAGATATTATTGGTTTTACGCTTATATATCTTTGGCTTGTAGTGCAAAGATGAATTGTTAAATGAATATCTTTAGTAGGATTGCAAAGATGAACTTAACATTTTCAACGATAAAGGTATTCAAGGTATCCTCATCTCTTTATCATATCGTGCGTACGCACTAAATTTCGAGGGCTAAATCCATAAGGAGGGAGATTGCGAACGCCAAGATCTTTCACACGCCCCAATCACCTAAAACGCCCCGATCCTCGCAAACGTAAACACAATAAACACCACAAGCTTTCGACGGCGGCTCCGCTTGGGATAGCTCAAAGTGAGAATCAAGATGTGAATTCACAAGGTTTATCGAAAACGGAGGCTATATCGCCTAAATAAACACCACATTGATATCAAGAGATAATAATAATTCTCTCGTATATCCGATTCTAAATGAAGAAGATTGATGAAAACGCACTTCTCATGAATATCCTTCTCGCCAAGTTATACCTCCTCGAGACTCAATTACCGTACACCCACTACTACCCCCACATTTCCCTTTACCCGATGGGTTCTCGCCGACCGCATGTAGTTTGTTCACCGCTTTTGATCACCGCTTTACCACCGAATCGATTATAATCCCATCCACATTAATGCACGGCAGTGTTTTAGTCAACCGACATGCTTTTTCATCATTACAGTCAAAGATTATAGATATTTAAAATGTCTAAATGATTGATCCATCGACCAATCTTATTTATAAGTTTGAAATGAAAATAATATGATAATTGGGCTTAATGATTTTTATAATTCAATAATAAAGGCCCAATAGAATAAAAATAATAAGCCCAATATATTTGGCCCAAAGGGATAAAATATCACGACCCAACATCGCCCCTAGTTTTTTGTCGAATGTAATGTTTAATAGAAAACTATAAACAATCCATGATATTTTACCGAGAATCAATAAATGACAAGATGTAATTAAAAACGCACTCCATTTATCGTCCATGAAATGAAATGAAAGGAAGTTAAGGGCCCAATTCGTAAAGATTTCTATCCATTAAGTACCAGATCCAAACCGACGCTTCCCATTCAAATTCCAAATTATTACTAAGCATTTAATGCACCTGCTTCAACACCGTAGTAACCACAAGATAAAAGGATAACTTTACCAATTTTGACAGCTTTTACTGCTCATTTGAAATTCGAGCGCCTTTCTAAAATTTCTGATCTCTTTCTCTCTGCAAATCGTCACAAATGGCTTCTCAAAACCCTGAACAGAGTTCTCCCATACTTGTAACACCCATCACTGTGGTTCCCCCAAACCCTAATCTTCATGAGGGGACTTCAGGTACGAATCCCAAGCAGAAAACCCAGAAAACCCCCTCTGACTATTATAGGAGTATGGAGCGATTCTCGCATGCCAACACTCCGTCTATCATAACCGAGGTCAATCAAGAGGGTTCAACTCTGCCCACATTCCGATACCCATGCCGTCGGTGGTACCCTGCTCCGAGAGAAGATGTATCAACTACCAAGGATGGACGCACGCATCAAATGACTTTATCGGAGAAGGGGTTCGCTTCTCTTTTCATATCTTCATAAGACCCTACTGGGTTTTTGGGTGTAGGATTTTCACAATCGGTGCCGAACTCCTACATCCACATTCTCGCCTTCGTGGCCTTCTCGCCATGAATCAAGTGCCGAGCCCTCATCGACTTCTTTCTTCATCACTGCCTACAAGATAGTGCAATCCAGGAGAAGGGGTTCAAGGCCCTCAAAGAAACATTCTCCGAAGTCCGAGAGAAATTTGACAGACGTCACACCGGTGAACACCCTTTCGAGCAATAGGGGATGGCACGAAAAATGGTTCTTCGTCAAAGGCCCCGAAATCTCTTCTCTCCGAATCGGGCAACTCGATGAAAAAATATCTCACGACTTTGAGATGTTTCAAGAACGAGAAGTGGAGATGATGGAGCTATTTGACAACTTCCCAAGGAGGAGTGGAAATACTTGACTTCTCTCAAGCAAGTATGGTTATATGTATGACCATAAACGTAAGTACCAAATTTTATTTCATATATATATATTTTTTGAAAATATTCCATAAAATATAATTATAACATGGAATTGTTTGATTTGTGGCAAGATCTTTGATCGCATCGAGCTCAGAGAAATAAAGGAACTCAAGATTTCTTATCCGGGAAGTCTTCTAAGCAATTGAGGCTACACCAACCGGGCTACCCCCTCAAGTATATTCAACACCGTAAATTCATACTTGATGAATTTCAAACAGAGAAACAGAGGTCAAGAGGTTCTCATACCGTAAGAGACCCTTCACCCTCGACAAAAGAGGAGGGCTACCAGAAAACCAAGTGTCACCCCTCATCGTAATTCCTCCCAACCCATACCGTAAATGTAACCAACCTCCAAAACCATTCCTCGATCAAAGCGCTTACTTGATCGTCCCGATCAAGGAGTATACTTAGGACCAAAAACTAAAACAAAAATAACCCCATTAATCGCCAAGAACTCAGGTTCCTCGCCTTTCATTATTCCTCCCTTCGTGCTCCCTCAGAAATACAGATCAAGAGGATGGTGACTCAGATTTAAGGATTTCCAACGTTATCCGAAAAGAGGAAACGCACTCGAGAGCCATCCAAGTTCCGCATCCGCTTCAACACCCAAAGAACCTACTTCAAACAAATCTCCCATAATCGAAACTGTTCATGCTGAACCTACACCCCCCGACCAAATTTCTTTTTCCCCCCGAAGGTCGAGACCTTCTCCCGAACGGCCTTGGCCTTCGTGTCAAGGTTATCATGCCAAGTCGGGATCTCCGACCCTATGGCCTGTGTTCAACGCCAACTTTCCTTTCGACCTCTTCGGGCTTTCGTCGACACACAATCGACGATCACCGGCTCAAAGGATCACACGACGGAAATCTTCTCGACGAGGGAATGAGTTATTTCGCCAAGGTAAATAATAATCACTTCTTCCTCTACATCTCTATTTTCCTTCGAGCATTTTAGAATTTGACTTGAATATTTTGAAAATGTGTAGTTAATGTCGTCGTTTTCTTGGACGATCGCGTCCGAGACACATAAATGGAGAGGCCGAGGAAGATTTCATGCGCCAAGAGATAAACATGCCGAATCGACCTTGACCGAGAAAGAGCCGGTCGTGAAGATGCTTTTCATACCATCAATGGTCTTCAAAGAGAATCGATCTAAAGCAAGATGGATTTGAAGACATCCGATGACGAATCCGAGGGCTACAAGAGATGAGTCGTCATGCGTCCGCCGCCAAACAAACCTTAACCAACTCAATGCTGGTTTGGTCAAGAGAACTTACTCCTTAAGGCGCTAAAAATGAGGAGTTCTTTCACCAAATCGGCTTAGTCCTACAACTCGGTGAAGCCGAGACGAAGATTCGTGATGAAGCTCAAGGCATAAGGCCAAGCGCCATAAGCTCCGCCATAAGATAAAGACTCGAGGGACGAGGCCCTGCTCGATCAAGAGCTTCAAAAATGTATTCAAAGTAGTATAGGGACTCCTGATGAACTCAATGTAGAGATCACGAAGGTTTATTCGAGAGGGATATGAGGACCGCTTGAACGAGGAAAGAGAAGCTATCACCGCTTCAATTGACCCTAAGATCGCTTCAATTCGATGATGAAGGCGGCGTTCTAATATATATATCATGCTTTTGATTCTATGTAAATATTTAACTTTTTATGTTCATGTAATTAATCGACTTAAATGAAATGAACATTTTATGCTTATTGATAAATCTTTAACTGCCTTTGATTATAACTTCGTCCCCGATCAAGCTTCTTGTCAATAATTTAGTATCAATAAGATGAACTATCAATTAGATATGGCATATAACAGCTTAACTCATACAATGAAGTGAGTTGAATTTTACTTTTGATTCAAGTTAATCAACTAATGAACCGAACTCAACACTTAAACAAAATAAATAACTTATACTCACTCTGCATCAAGAGTGAGATCAATTATACGTGAAGTAAATTTGACGACAAATGATAAGAACCAAGACATAAGGATTAATAATGACCATCGACTTACCACCGATAAGATCAATATAGACCAAAAGGACTTGGGGCTACCATCGAATGGCCAAATGAGTCCTACCATACCTCCTTACACCATCGGACCATAATAAACCATCGACTTACCACCACGATAAGATCAATATAGACCAAAAGGACTTGGGGCTACCATCGAATGGCCAAATGAGTCCTACCATACCTCCTTACACCATCTGGACCAATAGTGACCATCGACTTACCACCCCGATAAGATCAATATAGACCAAAAGGACTTGGGGCTACCATCGAATGGCCAAATGAGTCCTACCATACCTCCTTACACCATCGACCATCTAACCAATAATAATGACTATCGACTTACCACCGATAAGATCAATATAGACCAAAAGGACTGGGCTACCATCGAATGGCCAAATGAGTCCTACCATACCTCCTTACACCATCTGGACCAATAAATGACCATCGACTTACCACCCGATAAGATCAATATAGACCAAAAGGACTGGGGGCTACCATCGAATGGCCAAATGAGTCCTACCATACCTCCTTACACCACCTAACCAATAAGACCAAAGATAATTTGTGAAAAAGTGATCTTTATCGATATCAAACAACAGGTATGCATTCTCGATAAAAACCGACTTTAACTTTATTGAAAATATTCAAGCCCGCCAAAGATGCCATGTATTCTTAATCTCTAACCATCAAGTGCCTTTAATCGATAAGTACCGGCTTTGGTACTTCGATCACTTCATATGGCCCTTCCCAATTCTAATTAGCTTTCCCGTTTTTGAGGTGTAGAAGCTTCGCTTCTCTAAGAACGAAGTCTCCCACTTCAATCTACGGGTTCGACGCCTTTGTTATAATGTTTGGCCACCCTTCGCTGATAAGCGTACCAATTTGATTAAAGCTTCCTCTCGACTTCGCCTAAGCAGTCCAAGTTAGCCTTCACCCTTCATCATCAGAGATTTCTTTCAATCGACTTCACCAAGACTTGAGATCCGATCTCGACCGACTAAGGCATCGCATTTATAGGCCAACCTAAGCGCTAACTCGTAGTAGTCCTCGGCGTGTAGTTCGGTGATGCCCACAAAGACGCCAAAGAATTCTTCCGCCATCTCCCTTAGCTTCATCCAATCTACGCTTTTATTCCGCTCAAAGAAGCCATCTCCGTGGGTCACCTCAACTTGCCCATTCGACCGTGGATGAGCCACGTAAGTCTTCTCAGGTCGAATCTCAAATCGCTCAAAAATTCTTCAAATTTTGAACCCACGAATCAAGGCCCATCATCCGATATCAATACCTTAGGGATCCCAAAGCCAAACACCACGCACTTTTATAAACTTTAAGCACTCCGCTCATATCGAATCAAGTGGTTTCGCCTTTCACCCACTTAGTCATATAATCAATAAGAACTATGACGGCTTAACTCGACCTTTAGCTTTAGGTAATCTGGCCCCAATATATCCACCCCCGCATAAATAAGGGTATAGAGAGATAAAATCGAGTATAACTCTTCCTCCTGGTCGATGGGACCCACTATCGAAATGGCATTTTCACATTTCTCGACGATCAGTAGCTTTCTTTGAAAATTGTCTTACCAATAGTAACCTTGTCAAGCACTTTATGTGCCAAAGACTTGGCAAACCATACGATCACCGCAAATCCTTCATTTAACTTCCCAAGAGCATACTTCTATTTTGACGAACCAAACATTTCAATAATGGTGAGGAAAATGCCAATCGATAAAGATCCCCATCAATAAGACCAAATTAGTACTTTTGTATTTGATCTTCTTTGCAAAGATTCGATCCGGGGAAGGACGCCATCCGCCAAATACTCAATGTAGGGGTCATCCAACATTTGTTCGCTCGATGCACATCATCAAGCTTCATGTCAACACTCTACCGCCGCAAAAATTTCCAAATACACCGATCCATGAAAGACATCTCAGATCCGTAGTGGCCAATTTCGACAAAGCATCGCCAGAGAATTGTTGCCATACCAATACCTCAAACTCGTATTTAAGCAAAAAATTGAAGTCGTTTCTTAACTCCGCCAGATATTTGATCATTCGTGTCCCACGAGCTTCATAATCTCCCGATAAATTGCTTAACGACCAACCGAGAATCACTATAGATAATTAATCGCTGACTTCGAGACTTTCGCTAATCGGACACCGCTAACACCGCTTCGCATTCAAATTTCATTATTCGCTGCTTTAAACCCAAATCATGGCTCATTAACCTTAAATCCTCCCGACTTATTAGAATAATTCCCGCCCACTAATAAAATCATCGTAGAGATCCATCTCGCATACAACGCCCACGCCTTTCGACTTCTGAATAACGACCATCGCCGATCGTAAGATTCACTTTCCAAGAATCTCAGATTCGCTTTGCGAACGAACATTCTACCATAAAGTCACCAAGGCTTGGCCTTTGATGGCGCTCGGGATGATACTCGATAAAAAATCGACAATTCCATAGTCCATGCCGCTAATCTACCCGAGACCTCCGCTTGCCCATCACCTTCTTCAATGGTCGATCCGTAGATTTACCAGAGTCGACTTTTGAAAATATCGCCAAGCTTTCTACCGCAATTATTAAAGCAAAGGCAAATTTCAATGTTAGATACCGTTTCAAAGATCTCGTAGGACGTGGTCGACGTAATAGACCGGATGTCGCTTCCCACCGATCTCCCGAATCAAAATCGCCCAATCGCTAAGGAACCGCCGCAAGGTACAAATATAAAGTCTCTGCTGGACAAAGCTTGACTAATAAAGGAGCCAAGACAGATATGTCTTTATACTTTGAAAGCATCTTCACACTTGAAGTCCATCGAACGCCTTCGCATTCTTCTGGCCCTTCAATGTATCAAAGAAAGGAAGACATCTTTCTCGCAGATTTGGCGCATTTAACCTCCTTAAAGCCGCAATCCTACCAGTCAATAGACGCTGAACGTCTTTGAATGACTGAGGAGTCTTCATGTCGAGGATGGCCTGGATCTTCTCTGGATTGGCTTCGATGCCCCTTTCGACCGACTCAGATAACCTGTAAATTTTCCAAAGACCAAGGCCGAAAGTACATTTGGTCGCCGAGTCGCAGCTGTTGATGACGAATAGTTTGAAAACATTCCTCTAGATCGTCCAAATGTTTCTGAATTTGCATACTCTTCACAATCATATCATCTACATAAACCTCCATGTTCTTCCCCACCGCCTATCAATATAAAGTTCATCATCCTCTGATAGGTAGCTCCAGCATTAATGAGGCCAAAAGTCATTTTTTTGTACGCATACACCGAACGGTGTGTAATGAATGCTGTTTTTGGAATGTCTTCTTTGCACATGGATATTTGATGATAACCTGAAAAAGCATCCATAAAGCTTAATAATGCATACCCCGAAGTGGCATCGATGAGCTGATCGATATGGGGCAGAGGATAAAGTCCTTCTGACAAAGCTTTTGTTGAGGTTTGCAGTAGTCGATGCAAACCCGCCACTTTCCATTATGCTTCGCACTAATACTACATTTGCTATCCACCCGTAATCAATCTCGTAGATGAAGTCAAGAACAAAGAATTTTGCAACCTCTTCATCGATGATCTTTTCGACGCTCGAGCAAATATCCGCTTCTTCCGACGAAACCGCTTTTTCAAGGATCTATCTCCGCTTATGCTCAAAGAACCTTCCTACTAACTCTGTATATCTTGTGGTTCCCATGCAAAAATATCGACATAAAGATCGTAAAAGTTCCATAAGATTCGTCCAAGAGGTTCTGCAAGCCCAACCAATCTTCACCGCCTTGTCCGCTTCTCACGACCAACTCAATTTCTCCGCCCCCAAAATGGGATTACCAACGGCTTCTGAATCGCTTCTTGAAGGGTTCATTTCAATTGCCATCGCCTTTTCTTTGTTTATCGAACCCCATTCCGGATGAAATGACGTAATTCGATAACATCTCCTGCCAGATCCAAGTCACCCATCACCTCTCCTACTCCATGTCGGGGGGAACTTGATTTTGAAATGTGGATGGAAGTTACACCAAGAGTCACAACGAGGTCTTCCCAAAATGGCGCCAGAGTCAATCCACACGCACAACATAAAATTTACAAGTTATCTCCACTTGCCGAGGGGCCGGTCAAGATGACAGGAGTTCAATAAAGGCTCGCCACTTTGGACCGATCGCTACAAACCATATAGAGGAGCCTCCCGTCCGACCTCCATTTTGTGCTCATCGAGATGCATTCTTTCGATAAGCACGGGCATAAAGAATGTCCACCAAGATCCGCTTGTCTATCATCATGCTGCTTTACATCCACCGAGCCCACTTCAGGCCGCGATCACCAATGCCCTTCACGCGGCTCAATGGGCTCAAGGATAATCCGTGATCCAGAAATGAAATAATAGCCTCGGAAAGGCCTCACAACCTTCGTAGTAGCAAGATCTGCTATCGACATAACTCAATCAAGATAAGACCTCCTCTTCTTCCCTACTAATTTCCCAATGCATCCACCAAAGCTATTACATCAACGACTTGCCTTTCAAGCAAGGTGGAGCATTTTGAACAAAGCAGTATTTGAACTGCTTTGAATCTAGACGATTGATAACTCACGATTTTGACGGTTTTTCTCACCACATATCAATCAAGAAGCCACTTTTAATCTTGTTTTCTACAAAATCTTTTAAATTACAACATTCATTAGTGTCACGACCAAAGCAATTTTGATGATAACCACAATATTTACGAGGGTTGCCATGTCCCGCTTTTGTAATTATCACGAGGTGGTTCAAAGAAAGGTCGGTTTTGATCCGATCCAAAATTATCGACCTCTCTCAGATTCAACTGGTATAAACCTTATTAACCTTCTGGGTAGAACAGTGCACGATCACGTCATTGTCGCCACGAAGTTATCAGATTTCTTCAACTACCTTCCCGCCTTTCGTTATATCCTCCCCTTTTCTCTCGATCAACATCGGCCTTGGGAACCTCTACCTCCTTTAATTGGCTCAAAGAAGGATTCTTCGACTATTCATAGCCTCTTCCACAACAATATAGCCTTCATTTGTCAAAGGCTTCACTAGGCTCTTCTGATGGTGAAACATCAATTTCTTTACCAATTTCTCCGATTTAACCAGATCCAAATTTCATTCTCGAATAATCCAACACTTGAGATCATTAAGATCGACACCGTCCGACCGCTTCCCTAAACCTCTTTACATATCGCCTAAAGATTCATCAGTGAATCACGGACTTGTGCTAAAGAACCCAGAAGCTTCCCCTTCTTCTATTGCTTCCAAAACGAGCATGGAACTTATCACAAAGTTCACCCACGAGGAGATAGAATCCGATGGTAAAGTCCCCATCCACCGTCCTCGCGCCTTTTCTCAAAGTAGTGACAAAAGTGTGACATTTAGCAAAGATCAAGAAAGTCATAAGAATCCATTAATCGGCCAAAACGCTCGACTACGGTCATAAGGATCTCCCACCCATCATAGCTTCCATGCGAGGTAACTTTTTGGTAAAGATCCGCTTTCTCCTCGAGAATATCGAGGTAAAAGGGGACGCCTTCTTACCGTAAATATCTTTCACCGTTGACCTCACCAATTGTTTTCTGAAGTTCTTTCAACTCTCTAACTGTAAAATCAACACCTTCGTCAGGATGAGATCTCTCTTTCCCGGGCGACACTAGGTTTTGGAATGGATCGATTCTTTCCCGCCGATCTCACCGCTTCTTACGGACTTCTTGATTTACTTAAGTCGTAAAATCTCATCCTCACGATGAGAACGATTGTGACGGTATTCTCCTTTCGGTTTCTCGACATAATTTCTCTCGACCGCTTCTTCGCCTTTCATCGTCACGATGAATCGATCTAACGACCGCCAAGCTGCTTTCTTCGAGGTCAAGGCGCTCGCTTCCTCGATCTCCTCCTACTACGAGAATGATCCTCGACACACGCATAGAATGTTCCGGCCCTTACCCTTCCGACGGGTACTTCCTTATGCCTACTTTGTCCTTCTAATGAATACGGCTAGATGCTTCGCCTCTCAACTCATTCACCCAAGCATTTGTTTCGGCTATATCTTCCCTTTGTCTTAACAGTAACCTCCAAAGCCTTATCCGCTTCGTCCGCCATCCTCGCCAACTTGGTAGCTCTGGCCTTCTCGACCACTTCTGCCGATGAGTCCCGGTCATGTGAACCGCCTACCTGCTCCGGATCGGGATCACGCCTTTATCGCTTAAAACTAACTTCCGTCTGCTCCTCCACCACGGATCTTCTGGACGAAGTTCTTCCTAATCGTTTAGAAGCCGTGGTTCTCACGAAAGCACTTTTAGAAGGACCCAACCGATCCTTTATCGAGATACGAGGCAAAGATGAACTAATGTACCATCGCCTCGCCTTCCTGTTTCCATCTCTACTCCTCATCATCTTTCAAAGCAAATTTAAACAATCAGGATTGAAAAGAGCCCTCCTTCTAGCGCCCAATGTTAACGCCAAGATCTTTCGTCACGTCCCCAAATCACCTAAAACGCCCCGATCCTCGCAGAACGTAAACACAATAAACACCACAAGCTTCGACGGCGGCTCCGGCTTGGGGATAGCTCAAAGCGTGAGAATCAAGATGTGAATTCACAAGGTTTATCGAAAACGGAGGCTATATCGCCTAAAGTGTATTGATATCAAGAGATAATAATAATTCTCTCAGAATATCCGATTCTAAATGAAGAAGAGTATGAAAACGCACTTCTTGGTGGAGACTTCCTCGCCAAGTTATACCCTCCGCTCAAATTACCGTACACCCACTACTACCCCGACATTCTTCCCTTACCCCGATGGGTTCTCACGACCGCATGTAGTTTGTTCACCGCTTTTGATCACCGCTTTACCACCGATCGATTATAATCCCATCCACATTAATGCATGGCAGTTCTTTAGTCAACCGACATGCTTTTTCATCATTACAGTCAAAGATTATAGATATTTAAAATGTCTAAATGATTGATCCATCGATTCAATCTTGGCCTTATAAGTTTGAAATGAAAATAATATAATTGAATGATTTTATAATTCAATAATAAAGGCCCAATAGAATAAAAAATAATAAGCCCAATATATTTGGCCCAATAATAAAATATCACGACCCAATAATGCCTATGTGACATTGGAACATCCTCATGCATGTGTTTTACACCGACCGGTTCCGCCTTTATCATTCTGTTGGAATATCCTATCGTGTGTTTTTTTACACCGATCTGGTTCCATCTTTATTATTCTCATTGGAACATCCCGCTTGTGAATTTCACCGACTCGTTCCGTTATTATTATTCTGTTGGAATAACTTTTGTCTATCAATCAATCCGCATGCACGGTGATTTCTTTTGTTATTCCATTCTTTATTATACCTAGTTGGTTAAAACTTTGACTTCTATACTCCATGAAATTAGTAGAATATCCTTGATATTTGCGTTTCATCCAAAGATATCTTTTCATGGAAATATTCTTCCGATCATTCTTGAATTTAACTCTCTAAAAAGATGTCATGTTGATAATTTGACGTTAATAATTCATGGATTAAATAATTCTTGAACTTGTTTTATTGAATTATTATGTCATTGTCATCATCCTTATGTTATATTATGTTATCTTTGGCTTACGTGCATAGATGAACTTAGTATGATTATGACCGAGGATCATTCGGTATAATCACGACTTGATATAAATGATGTGACAAAAGTCCTCGAAGGGCCCTTTGTAATGCAATGATGGATAGTTTTTGGTATGATTATGACCGGGGGTGATTCGGTATAGTCATGACCATTGATAATTTGATGAAAATCCTTGGACCGTAGTACAGAGGATGATTAGATGTGGTGGTTTATTTATTAAAATTTGAGTCTCAAATGATAAAAATTGATGAAAACCTTTTAAAACCTAAAAGATAGTAGACTTTATTCTCTACTTGACTCTTTTTAATGGGTTGCTTATTCCACCGCAGCTTAAACCGGTTGTCTATTGTATTTTATCGCTTTAACACTCACAAGGAAGGCTAATGATAATTTATTCTCGCATTATCTTAGTCATAATATTTCTTCTTCAGGCTAGTTGAGCTCACCCTTTCTTTTCACCGTTCTCTTCGTGAAATGAGAACATAATTTGGGACGAGCCTCGGGAACGCAGTAATGGTCCGGAGGATAGCATTAGTAGTCCTCACTATTCTCGAAATAGTGTGATAATAGTTGTAATGAGGACTCCTTTTGAGTTTGTATAATATCTAGTAGACAATATTTGTATTCAAACTCACGGTTTATGTCGTATTGTACCTGACGCTTATATTAGTAAGTTGTATTTGAATTTATGTACCATGTAAGTGGCGACCCAAGATGGGTGACGATACCTAATTTTGGGGGCGCCACGATTGGTATCGAGCTTAGGGATATGATCTCCGCTAAGATGTGAGACAAGAACTAGGAGGGAGAGACGGGGAATTCCTTCGCTAGTATGACCTACCTAAGTTTATGTGGTATTTATTTGGTCGGTCAGAGTATAGGGATAATATGTGATATGTTAATTAACCCTTGTTTTGTGACAGTGTTTGAGAATGATATCTGAAAATGCCGAGATAAGCAATGAAGCACATGAGAGTGTTGATTCACTTTCAAACAAAAGGTAACGACCAACAATACGATAATAATCATACTGGTGGCAACGGCTATCAGAACAATGATAACCATCGTGGGGGAAATTATCATGTTAAGAATGGTAACCACTTCGGTGGTAATCATGGCAGAGATAATAGAAGTGAAAATTGCAAGAAGAGAAGGTAATTTAGCTCAATTTTGTTGTGCACCGAAGTCAAGTCCAGCTGGGATAGTGGCACCAAAGGCGGATACTGGACAAAACAAAGTCGGTGGTTTTTCGGAAGAGCGTTTTTCGACTTCTCAAAAGTGGGTAACCCGAACGGGTTAGCACGCAAGTTAGTTAATTATAAATTCTTGCGAAGTCTATACCTTATTAGATAATTTGTTCTACCCATTCTTTTATCTCTCTCTTGCTTTGCGTTCAACGCTTAAATTTGACTCGGAGAAATTAGACTTTGATTTATCTATTGAAACTTCGTTGGGAGAAACCTTCATTACCTCCATCGCTTATTAATCTTGTTGTTTCAAATAAACACTTTCACGCTACTTCGCCTATCTTATCTCTTTGAAAATACTTGCCTTTGAGTTAATTTTTGAAAACGATTGATTAACTACTCATTATTCTTTTTGTAAGGTTGTTAGCTTTCATATTCCTAACCAACCTCATTATACTGAATTCAAAGTAACCAAATCCTAAAGTTAATCAACATTTATTATATCAAGCCATAAGTAAAGAGCCCGATCCTTTCGTTGTTGACTTCCTTGTGTGGAAGCACCGCCGACTTTTCTCAGTAGGCGACGCCATGATCGAAGATGGAAAGTTGATAGGTATCATTGTGAGGTGCTTATCTGTGTTAAGGGATAGAAGTCACAGTTGGTATTAATGTGACGTATTATCCAAGTCTTGGACGAGAGTAATGCTTTTGAATGATATTTCTATCATTAATAAATTTCTTGGCGTATTCTTGAAGACTTCCTAGCCTACCCTAGAACGTGAAATCGAATTTTGTATTGACCCCAAAGACAAAAACCCATTTCTTAAACCCTCAAATATTTCTTCAACTAAAAGGATCTGCTTACGTGGATTATGATGAAAGTCATAATAAAAGTATAGAACTAATAAAATCATGGGTATATGAAGTATTAGTAAGTTTTATGATGAGTTATGTTGGTTAGTATGTAAAAACATGAAAGTTTCTTAGAAATCACAAAGAGTTGAAAATCGATTTTAGTGAAAAACGTAACATGAAATTCAATTGACCATATCTCCTATTATATTTTGAATTTTTGAATGTGGTCAAGTCCTAGAGTTAGATCTATGAGTTACCTAACTAATACAAGTGGAATTACTGGAAAAGGTGTTCTGGATTTTTGTGTGGACTGATTTTAGCAAAGGAGGCCAAAGCTGTAAATTTCGAAAATGCTACTGCCCAGAAACTTTAAGGGACTGTTTCGGCCACTTAAATTATGAGAAAAATTCTGGGTTTTTGGGACATGAAAGTATATGGTATAAAGTACCTCCTGTCCAAAAATGAGCTCATTCTGACTTAAAATGAGCAAGTTATGACTATTTCAATATTTAGGTTTTTCCGACAAAAAACGCTATAACCGGAGTTCTATAACTCCGATGACCATGAAATTTAAACTGGAAGCTCACGTTAACATGTGTAAGGTCCTGCCAAGATTTGGGAATTTTTGGAGTTAACCTTGAGGTAGCTAATTTCTTAAGGAATTAATTAGAAATTGATTTTTGAAAAATAGTAAATGAATTTTAAAAATTTTGAGAAAAATATATTTTCATTATGGGACTATATTATGCTAAATCCCAGAAAAGAAATATTTTTGGGACTGATTTGGTATTTTTCTTGAAAATAGTTTAGTTACTGAACATGTGAGTTAAATATGTTATGTGAAGTAAAAAGTTGAAAATAGGATATTATGGCTAGAGAATCCTATATAGAGTATATGTATATTTTTTGATGAGGATTTGATAATTGGTAATGATATTTTATGAGTATGGCATTTTGAATGATGAAATGCATTATATGGTAAAAGCTTAAACAATTGAGATAAATTGTTTATAAATTTAAAAGTGATTAAAATATTATTATAATATTAATGTTATTAGATTATGAGATTATTAAGTGATTGATAACATGGGGATATTCTTGAATCTCGGATAAATTATATTATAAATGTTTAATATTTATCCTTTATCTCATTTGATTGATTCTTTATATCATTATCCTCATGCTTATATTATGTTGAAAGTCATCTCGTGGCTCAGAAAGTGCGTAGATGGACTTGGTATGATTATGACCGAGTGGATTGTTCGGTATAATCATAACTTAGTAATTGAAAACACAATTATCTTTGGTAGTAGTGCATGGATAATTTGTGGTCGTGATACTAATGAATACACAATTATCTTTGGTAGTAGTGCATGGATAATTTGTGGTCGTGATACTAATGAATACACAATTATCTTTGGTAGTAGTGCATGGATAATTTGTGGTCGTGATACTAATGAATACACAATTATCTTTGGTAGTAGTGCATGGATAATTTGTGGTCGTGATACTAATGAATACACAATTATCTTTGGTAGTAGTGCTTGGATAATTTGTGGTCGTGATATTAATGAATACACAATTATCTTTGGTAGTGTGCGGATAATTTGTGGTCGTGATACTAATGAATACACAATTATCTTTGGTAGTAGTGCATGGATAATTTGTGGTCGTGATACTAATGAATACACGATTATCTTTGGTTGTAGTGCATGGATAATTTGTGGTCGTGATACTAATGAATACACAATTATCTTTGGCCGTAGTACTTGGATAATTTGTGGTCGTGATACTAATGAATACACAATTATCTTTGGTAGTAGTGCATGGATAATTTGTGGTCGTCTTACTAATGAATATCCTCGGCTCAGTGCGGGATGATTCGATGATATGAATTAATTATTGAAATGAGTCTCAAAGAATGAAATATTAATTCATGGATGTGGTAAAAGTCATCTTTAGTCAGTAGTGCATTGATAGACTTGGTATGATTATGACCAAGGATTATTCTCAGGTATAATCATGATCAGATTGAAAACACGAATATCCTTGGCCAAAGGTGCATGGATAATTCGTGGTCGTGATACTATTAAGTCGCGTCTCAAAGATTATTGGTTTTACAGATTGTATATCTTTAGCTTTGTAGTGCAAAGATGAATTGTTAATGAATAGCTTTGGCGATTTCAAAGATGAATTTAATATTTTTAAACGATAAAGGTATTCAAGGTATCCTCATCTCTTTATCATACCAGTCGTACGCACTTCTAATTTCGAGGGCTAAATTCCATAAGGAGGAGAGATTGTGAGACCCTCAGATTTTATCAATAAAGATTTAAATTTTGTCAAAATAATTTTTAATATTATGGTGTGAATTTAAGATAATATTATAGTTGTGGGTAGTATTTATAAATTTTGCAAAGTATGCAAGTGGTTATATTATATTCGATTGGTGGGAGAATATTCGGTTTAGCAGGGAATATTCGTATAACTACTCAATCATCAGTGGACCCTATTAATGTAATTATTGTCGAATTGAGAAAACGACAAAAATATTTTATTGAAATAATTGGCGGAAGTTTTACCGTTGGTTACTTGTTGAACTACTTTAGGTAGTAAAAGTACAAGAATACGTGTGGTTGCATAGTAAAGACACTACGGTATTGATTATCGATGCTTATGTGAGAAGTCACTCATTTGATTCCATTATTGTCGATTAATAATATGAATTATTATAGCGATAATGACGCTTTTGTTTTATTCAGATTATTAACGTAATAAAATGTAAACATCTTTTATATAAAATAGAATACTTTATTAAAGTTATTCTATAAATAGAATATATTATATTATTATTATAAATAGTGTTGCATAGTGTTTTCGCATAAGTATTGCATAGTGTTTGCATAGTAAAATGTTTTTATATAAATAGAATATATTATATTTTATTTAAAAGATTTTTCTTTAAATATGGACCGTCGATTAAAAATAAATCAATCTGGACCGCTTCATGGATTAGTTACTTATGCATTCCATTTTCCTATAAATAGAAGCTCATTCCTTCATTATTTTCTTACGAATTCATTGAAACTCTGTAGAGAGAAATTATAGAGAAAGCTATAGAGAGAAAGTTATAGAAAGAAGAAGAGTATTCTCACTACTTCACTACTTCTATATTCAGGTTTTTTTACTAGAAAGGGTATTATTTGTTGTACCTGTAAGTGGTGTTTCTTCTTTCTTCTTGAAGAGAACTTTTGTTATTCCATTCACTATTATTATTACATTGAATAACCTCGTAAAAGTGGCATACCCTATACATAACCTCAGATACGCCAGATACCCTATACTTGGTGAAATCCTTATGTTATTCCATTGCTTATTATTCTCTTGAATAACTCAGATACGCCATGGTTTTCCTATACTTGGTGACATTCTTCTATTATTCTCGCTGGAACATCCCGCTCACATGTGTTTTACACCTACCGGTTCCGCTTTATTATTCATTGGAACATCCATCATGTGTTTTACAATTCTACCGGGTTCCGCTTTATCATTCTGTTGGAATATCCTATCTCGTGTGTTTTACACCGGATCCGGTTCCATCTTTATTATTCTGTTGGAACATCCCTTAGGTGTGAATTTCACCGACCGGTTCCGTTATTATTATTCTCATTGAATAACTCAATATGCGCAAGCACCGCATGCATGGTGATTTCTTTTGTTATTCCATTCTTTATTATACCTAGTTGGTTAAAACTTTGACTTCTATACTCCATGAAATTAGTAGAATATCCTTGATATTTGCGTTTCATCCAAAGATATCTTTTCATGGAAATATTCTTCCGATCATTCTTGAATTTAACTCTACGAAACAAATTATCATGTTGATAATTTGGGCGTTAATAATTCATGGATTAAATAATTCTTAAACTTGTTTTATTGAATTATTATGTCATTGTCATCATCATCCTTATGTTATATTATGTTATCTTTGGCTTACGTGCGTAGATGAACTTAGTATGATTATGACCGAGGATCATTTAAGATAATCATGACTTGATATAAATGATGTGACAAAAGTCCTCGATGGCTCGTAATGCGATGATGGATAGTTTTTGGTATGATTATGACCAGGGGTGATTCTAAGATAGTCATGACCATTGATAATTTGATGAAAATCCTTGATCGCCAAGTACAGGATGATTAGATGTGGTGGTTTATTTATTGTCGAGTCTCAAATGATAAAAATTGATGAAAACCTTTTAAAACCTAAAAGATAGTAGACTTTATTCTCTACTTGACTCTTTTAATGGGTCATTATTCCGTCATAGCTTAAACCGCG
Source organism: Panax quinquefolius (assembly GCA_020205615.1). Taxonomy (NCBI): domain Eukaryota; kingdom Viridiplantae; phylum Streptophyta; class Magnoliopsida; order Apiales; family Araliaceae; genus Panax; species Panax quinquefolius. The sequence continues at coordinate 154,761,983 of CM035152.1, forward strand.
GTTTATCTATTGTATTTTATCGCTTTAACATCGTTGTTGCTAATGATAATTTATTCTCGCATTATCTTAGTCATAATATTTCTTCTTGGGCTAGTTGAGCTCACCCTTTCTTTCACCGTTTCTCTTGTGAAATGAGAACATAGGCGGGACGAGTCTGGGAACGAAGTAATGGTCCGAGGATAGCATTAGTAGTCCTCACTATTCTCGTGAAATAGTGTGATAATAGTTGTAATGAGGACTCCTTTTGAGTTTGTATAATATCTAGTAGACAATATTTGTATTCAAACTCACGCTTTATGTCGTATTGCATACCTATGCGCTTATATTAGTAAGTTGTATTTGAATTTATGTACCATGTAAGTGGCGACCCAAAATGGGTGACGATACCTAATTTTGGGGCGTCACATCCTATCTGTGTGTTTTACACCGGATCCGGTTCCATCTTTATTATTCTGTTGAACATCCTCGCTTGCAGTGTAATTTCACGACTTCACGGTTCTCATTATTATTATTCTTGGAATAACACATACATGCAAGTATCGCATGCGTGGTGATTTCTTTTGTTATTCCATTCTTTATTATACCCAAATAAGTTAAAACTTTGACTTCTATACTCCATGAAATTAATAGAATATCCTTGATATTTGCGTTTCATCCAAAGATCTTTTCATGGAAATATTCTTCCGATCATTCTTGAATTTAACTCTATGAAACAGTATCATGTTGATAATTTGGACGTTAATAATTCATGGATTAAATAATTCTTGAACTTGTTTTATTGAATTATTATGTCATTGTCATCATCCTCATGTTATATTATGTTATCTTTGGCTTACGTGCATAGATGAACTTAGTATGATTATGACTAGGGATCATTCGGTATAATCACGACTTGATATAAATGATGTGACAAAAGTCCTCGATGGCTTCATAATGCGATGATGGATAGTTTTTGGTATGATTATGACCGGGGTGATTCTTGGTATAGTCATGACCATTGATAATTTGATGAAAATCCTCGGCCGTGGTACAGGGATGATTAGATGTGGTGGTTTATTATTGTTTTGAGTCTCAAATGATAAAATTAATGAAAACCTTTAAAACCTAAAAGATAGTAAACTTTATTCTCTACTTGACTCTTTTAATGGGTTCGCTTATTCATTGCAGCTTAAACCGGTTGTCTATTGTATTTTATCGCTTTAACATCATTTGAAGGCTAATGATAATTTATTCTCGCATTATCTTAGTCATAATATTTCTTCTTGGGCTAGTTGAGCTCTCACCTTTTCTTTCACCGTTTTCTCTTGAAATGAGAACATAGGCGGGACGAGTCGGGGAACGTAAGTAATGGTCCGTAGGATAGCATTAGTAGTCCTCACTATTACTCGTGAAATAGTGTGATAATAGTCAGAATGAGGACTCCTTTTGAGTTTGTATAATATCTAGTAGACAAAATTTGTATTCAAACTCACGCTTTATGTCGTATTGTACACGACGCTTATATTAAGTAAGTTGTATTTGAATTTATGTACCATGTAAGTGGCGACCCAAGATGGGTGACGATACATAATTTTGGGGGCGTCACACGGTTGGTATATCGAGCTTAGGATATGATCCTGGCTAAGATGTGAGAATAGTACTAGGAGGGAGAGACGAATACCTTCGCTAAGTATGACCTACCTAAGTTTATTTGGTATTTGATTGGTCGGTCGAGTATAGTGATAATATGTTGCATGTCAATTAACCCTTATTTTGTGGCGGTGTTTGAAAATGGCATCCCAAAATGTTGAGAATAAAGAATGGAGCACGTGAGATTGTTGATTCTCCACGCATCAATAATCGAGACAATGTGCAACGGGATGGCGATAATCCTCCCGTAAACAACAACACCGATCAATTGATGAATGACGAGTACGCTTAAAAGGTTTTTAGAATTCATGCAACATCGGTAAAGCGACTCACATCCAAAACGTAGTGGAAACACGGAAAACTCTCGGTGGTCCACCGCTAAACAATTCAAGGAGCTGGGACCACCGGAGTTTAAGGGAGAGCCAAAACCACTTCAAGGAAGCATGGATAAAGTAGATTACCAAGATATTTGATGTCTTGGGATGCTCCGAGGAGCAAAAGTTTCCTTTTGCCGCCTTTATGTTGCGCGGAGAGGCAAATTACTGGTGGAGAATCGGTAAAACGTACTCAACCTGCATTGTCTTCAAGATATCTTGGGAGAAGTTTCAGAGTCGTTTCAACGACAAATACTTTCCCGAAAGTATTCACCACATGAAGGAGGTGGAGTTTATCAAGTTGGAACAAAACAATACGACCGTGTCGCAATACGAGGCAAAGTTTGCATGGAGTTATCACTTGTTTTCGTCCCCACTTGGTAGATAATGAAGAGAGAATGGCGCGAATGTTTTTAAGAGGTTTGAAGCCGGAGATACGTCAACATCTTATTTCTCATAAACTATGTTTTTATTCGGATGTTGTAAATAGGGCTCAATTAGTGGAGCGATAACGAGTCAACCCAACTAAAAGAAAGTAGCCAAGAAAATTATAATACCAATGAGAGTAGTCTTGAAGCGGTGACAACAAGCACGGAGGAATCAATGGGCCAGATATGGTAACCACTTCGGTGGTAATCGTACCAAAACAATAAGAATGGACATTTCAAGAAAAGGAGATTCAACAATGATGGAAAGACGTCAAGACCAAAGACTGTTGTTGTTAAGGAAGGAGAAGGACCACCTATTATATGCTTCAAATGCGGAGAGAGGGACACATCGGTCCGAATCATACGCCGTCATTCAAAGCGTGTTATAATTGTGGAAAAGAAGGTCACTTAGCTCGATTTTGTCGCCATCAAAGACAAATTCAACTAGGATGGAGGCACCAAAGGTCGTCCCGGCATAAACCAAAGCCGTAGTTTAAGAGAGAGCGTTTTTTTTCTCGTGACGAGGAACCCGAATAAAATTATCACGGGTAAGTTAATCATAAGCTCTCATGAAGTCTATACCGTGTTGAGATACCGGTTCTACCCACTTTTTTATTTCACCTAGTTGTGTTCAACGCTTAAATTTGATTCCGTTTAAACTTTGACTTATTGGTTGAAACTTCATAAGAGAACCTTCGTTACTCCAATCATTTATTAATCTTGTTTTTTCAAATAAACACTTTCACGCTACTTGTCGATCTTAACTCTTTGAAAATACTTGCCTTTGAGGTAATTTTTGAAAATGATTGATTAACTACTTCATTATCTTTTTAAGTAAGGTTGTTAAACTTTTATATTCATAACCAACCTCATATATCTGAATTCAAAGAATGTAAACCCTAAAGTTAATCATTTTTATATATCGCCCATAAGTAAAGTTGTTTCGATCCTTTTTTTTAATTCAGGATGGAGTTTTATAGGAGTAGTTATAAAATATTTGTATTTAAACGTGTATTAAGAAAAATTAAAAGATTGAATATAATAGAGGGGATGGAGTTCTCTAGTATAAACCGATCAAATTCACTTAATTTATGATAATTTCTATGATATTTTTGCTGCATTCACATCAAATAAAACGCTTGTACCTATATCAATCAATCTTTCTGATAGTGGCATACAAATTGCAGTCTTGTCACAATGCTATAATTCCACACATTTCTAATGATCTTCGGAATTGTTCTCTCAATGAATCCTTCTAAAAGAAGAATTAATCAAAATAAATAAGTAGTAAGTAATTGGTTTTTTTTTTTTTTGGGGGGAGGGGTGGGGGGGGGGGGGGTGGTCTCCCGTAGCCTTAATGACCGGTAATGACCGGTGTGCCCCGTTTTTTTTTTTTTTTTAACCACAATTATAAAAAATAATAATAATAATAATAGAACAAGTTTGAACAAAAAATTATAAAAAAAAATATATTTTTTATTAAAAAAACACTGATAAAGTGCATCGGTCATTATCGGTCATTAAGGCACCGGACCGCCCATTGATCCGGAGTAATAGTGTAACCAAATTCTTCCGGCAGCCTTAATGACCGGTAATGACCGGTGCCTTTTTTTTTTTTTTTTTTTTTTACCACAATTATAAAAATAAAATAAAATAATAGAACAAATTTGAACAAAAAACTATAAAAAAAAAATATATTTTTTATTAAAAAAACACTGATAAAATGCACCGGTCATTTAGGGACCGGACCGCCCCTTGATCCGGAGTAATAGTGTAACCAAATTCTACCATTATTACTTTGTCCGAGAGAGAGATCCTAATGCAGGAACGTTATCCTTAAAAATATATTATTTTAAAAAAAAATATAAGATTATGTTTATTTTCTTAAAATTAATTTAAAATATTTTTGAATTAAAAATAAATTTTATTTATTTAATTAATAGTAGTAATATTTAGTAACTTATGTTACGTTTGAATTGAAAGAATGTAATGGATAGCAGAATGATTCTTATTCCATAAGAAGGGTTCAATTCATTATAATCGAAACTAAATACAATTTTTTTTATTCCATATGAATGAGTCAATCTAGTTAGTAATATTTTTACGATATATTTTTTAATTTAACAAAAAAAATTCACAATATATAACATAAGTCAAGTGCTCAAGTGACATTTTGTCAAAACTCCTAGTGATAAAATGAATCTTATGCTTAAAAAATATTTCAAGATGGCATAAAAAATAAATATTAATACCATATTTTAGAATAAAAAAGAATATTTAAAAAAAAAACAAAAGTAAAAAATTAGCCATATAAGAAAAACCAATTTTATTAAACAGCTGGAATTAAAAACATTATAAACCAGTAACCAATTGGGCATCCCCGTCATGGTTCCCGAAATTTGGAAGCAAGCAAACACAACCGAAACCAAACAGCCCCTTCTAAAGTTAAAAAAGAAAAAACGAAAACGACGAACGACACCAAATTGAGAGAAATGAATCAGAACCGTTAATCTTATATCCTCCCAGACACAAGATACTACGGCACTTCAGCCCATTCGCAAAAGGATTGGATTCTTTATTCAATAGCACGATACTATTTTACTTACGGCCGCACCAGATCAAGTCCTTATATCGCAAGAACAAGACCCGGCACTGATTTTCCTCCAAGATCCGACAGACTGCTCTCCCAAACAGAAGGGCAATTGAGAGAGGTAACTGAAGACGAGAAGTCCGACCCGTTTCCGAAACGGGTAACGGTGAGGGAAGTGTTGAAATACTCCCGGACCTGGGTAATTATCCCATCAGTTACTGTCCAGGCGTGAATCCAGGAGATTGAACGGCCTTGATCGCAGCCCTCGACGAGGACCGTTGGTCCGAATGCGGTAACGGATTGTGGGGAAAATTCGAACGATTCAGTTGATAATGTGTCAGTGCCGGTGAGAAGGCGCATCATAAACTGGTGGGACGGCGGGCCATGGAACCACCACTCGAGATCGGAGGCAAGGAGCTTGTGGACGGTGATGACGTCACGAGCGGTCAGCGCTTCATAGAGGGCGAGTACCACCCTTTGGTTTTTGGTTTCCTCCAGAGCTTCCTGATAGTTAGCCAGTTCTGGCGCAAATCAAACTTTTCACGTTTTTAGAGAGAGAGAGAAATTAAGAAGGAGAGGTGAATGGTGAGAAATTTGGAGAGGGAAATAGATGTGATTATATAGGGATATGGGAGGGGTATTATCGGTAAATTCTTAGTCAACAAAACCGTAGAATCGGTAAATTCTTAGTCAACAAAATCGTAGAGGTTGAATCGGTAAATTCATAGTTAACAAATTAACATGAAAACTCCAGATCTCCTATTCTGTCTCCTCTATTATGATTAAATAATTGTTATAAAAAAATACAAAATAATTTGTATGGCTTTAATGGGTTATAATCGGTAGATCCATCTATATATATATGGTGAATTATTTATTAATTAAATTTTAACATATTATTTAATAAACTAGTTTTTATAAGAGTTTATTGTAAGTGTAGCAGAACTCATTATTATCACGTACTTCTTCCATTCCAATTTATGAGCTAATTATTGACTTTTAAAAATTAATATAAATATTTTTTAATTTAAAATTAAAATAACTTAAAACAATTATAAAATAATAAAATTTACAATGAATAGTATTTTTAAAAGTTTACAAAATTTTATAATTATGTTAAATAAAACAGAAAAAACTATGTCAATTTTAAATTTAAAATATTTTTAAATTAATTTTAAAAAGTAATAATAATTTTATATTTTAAAGTGAATGACGTATTGACTATTTACTTTTACTCGTATTTATATAAGAGAATAAACTTTACAAACAAAAATTGACATGATTTATAAGTAAAATTATTTTAAAATTTAAGAAATTTAAATGGGCAAAATTAAGAATTTTTTCATTTTAGTTGGCAGCTTTTATTTATTACACCACTAAATTTTAAATTTTTTAAATTAATCCATTGAACTAATTAAAAATTGGACCATTATCTTAAATTGACTAAACTTTTATCAAATTGTTTTAAACTTTTTTCTACGTGGCTGATAAAAAAATAAAAAATGAACTGGGATGCTACCTATATGGTTGTGAATTATAGGGTCTAAGGCCTACCATTCCAAGGGACACACATTCAAAAATTGTGGAATTGCTCGAGAGATGTTAGCAGCAAGACCCTTCTAATGCCAGACTTTTCAGAAATCATCTAGATCTTGCACCATATAGAGAAGACGGTATAGAAAATGACACAAGTCTATATTTCTATTCATTTTAAGAATTTTGATATGAGTGTATTCTGTTCTTGAAATAGATTGCAGAAGAAGATAGGTCTGGCAAAAGGCAGAATCATGTAAGAAAATTCCTTCTTTCTTGTCCTGCCTCTTTCATCTGCTTGGTTCTGTTTAGTCTTACTGATGACTACAATGGGTACCTCCAAAAATCTCCGCTCCAATCTATTATTTGCCAAGTCCGAGGGTTTATAGATTGTATGGCGTTCTTGCGAGATTAGTACTGATCGTGTGTGGCCTGGATTTTGGGGATTATGATCTAAGCTGGGAATCGGGTTTGGGTTCTTGTCCGAGGGTTTAAATTTGTTCCGGTGATGGTTTGGCAGATGGATCTGCTCCGGATCTGATAAATTGTGTTCATATTTGTTATCTTTCCAATATCATATTTTTGTTTTATTTTCTTTTTGGTTTGTTTTACAGTTAGTTCAGTTCTGGGTTGGACTAGACTTCGTCGTTCCAACCTGTTTGATTTGGGTTGTTCTTATTTCGTTTGATCTGGGTTTTTCCATATTTGTTCGGTTGTTTTTCCCATGTTTGTTCGGTTGTTTCCTCTTCTGTGACGCCCCCAAAATAGGTATACATCATCCATCTCGGTCGTCGGATCGTATACTGCATGTAATCTGAAATACAATCTTAAATATACAACAAAATGAGTTTTAATACAAATATTGTTTACAGCATATATCCACTCTCGAATAAGTCGCCATTATAATTATTATCACACTATTTCATGTAATAAATGAGGACTACTAATCTTTATCATCCTGACCATCACTCCGCCCCACGACTAATTCCCTAACTACGCTCTCGTTTTACTCAAGAATAAATGAAAAGAAAGAAGAATGAAATTTCAATGGCCGAAGAAATATTATGACCAAGATAATGCAGAATAAATTATCATTAAGCGTGATGTTAAACCGATAAAATACAATGATGCAATGTTTTTATCATGCATGGAATAAAGAATCCATTAAAAGAAATCAAGTAGAGAATAAAATCTACTATCTTTTATGATTTAAAAGGTTTTATCACTTTTATCATAAGACTACAACAATAAATAAACCACATCATCGAATCACCCCCTGACTACGTACCAGGATATTCTTTAAGATTATCGCGATCATAATTATCCATCCACGACTACTGGTAGGGAATATTTGTTTATTCATCAAATTCGTTAATGATACGCCAACAATCATCCATCAACGATCTACGCTCTGGTAGAACGGCGACTTTTATCACATTATTTGTAATATTACGGTCGTGATTATACCGAATAATTCCTAATATAATCATACCAAGTTCATCTACGCACTACGCGCCACGTATTTATGAGCAAAAAATATAAACATGGCGATGATGACAATGATATAAGAATTCAATAAAAGCAAGTTCGAAATTAATTTATCCAAGGGAACTAATAACATCCAAATTTTCAACACGATACTTATTTGTAAAGTAAAATTCGAGAATCGCCGAAATTTTCCATTTGAAAGATCTTTGGATGAAGCCTTGAAATATCGAGATATTCCACTAATTTCATGGAAAGATAGAAATCAAAACTTTTAACCAACCGAGTATAATAAAGAATGGAATAACAATGTAAATCACCACGCGTGCAGTAATTAGCATGTATTAGTTATTCCAACAGAATAATAAATAATCGGGCAAGGCCGGGTGAAATTACACCGACGGGAGGCTCCAAATGAATAATAAAGAATGGAATAACAACAAAATCATCATGTATGCAGATTGCTTGGCATGATGCGAGTTATTCCAATGTAATAATAAATACTTTAATAATAAATAATGGGCCCAGGTCGGGTTAAATTAACGCTGATTTTATATTCCGACATAATATTAAAGAATGGAATAATAGAAGAATTTCACCACGTATGCAGAAGAATTGATTTACGAGTTATTCCAACATAATAATAAAGAATGGAATAACGTAGGATTTTACCAAGTATAGTGAAATTCACAGATACAAGGTTATTCCAATAGAATAATAAAGAATGGAACAATGTAAGGATTTAAAAAGTATAGGAAGTCAGCGTGATACGAATTATTCCAACAGAATAATAAAGGATGGAATAATGATTCTTCTTCGTGAATCAAAAAGAATAATAACACTCTTACCAGTAAAAAAACCTGGATATCAAGAAGTGAAGTAGTAGAAACTCTTCTTCTTTCTCTCTATAATTTTTCTCTCTCTGTAGCCAATGAATTCGTAAGAAATAATGAAGGAATGAAACTTTATTTATAGAAAGAATCGAGGTGGGCTTTTGGTTTTAACGAAGGGTTAAAATAACTCTTGGTAATAATGAAGAGACAACTACTATTCGCAAAGAACGATTAACTCTTGGAACTCAGAAGAAGCGAAATAACTCTTAGAAAGTTCGAAGGGTCGAATAACTCTTGAAAAGCCAGGAAGGACAAGCTTCTTATTAAAACTGCGTGAATAAGAATCTAAGCTGAATAATAAGCTTCGTGAATAGTAATTCAGCGAATAATAACTCACGTGAATAAGAACTCCAACACCGAAAAGTTTTAGAATCTGGATTCAACAATATAACCTCCGACATCAATTATCATCGAATAGATGTGGATTTCTACTAACACAAATAATCCCAACATAACTATCAACTATCAAATTCATCTTTAATCAACACGAAATTATTAATCATTAATATTATAACTCATAATATTTAAAGAACTGCGGTTGTTAAGGAAAAGAAGAACTTTCAATAAGATTTCTCATTTGGTAGCCTTGATTGTGGTAAAAATCACCTCGATGTAAGCTTACAGAGCGTTGTAAATATTAAATTTAATAATATGAATAACTTTGTTGCCTCAATTATTGATTTAATAATATAACATATAATCGCGGATGATCTTTGTGACAATAATCGAATCAATAATATGAGAGATATGATCGCAATTAATTATCGTAGCGAATAATTGAGTATAACTAAGTGACTTCAACGTGGCGTCAATAATTAATACCGTCTTCTTTATCGCAACTAATGCGTATTCTTTGTCTTTCTTTCTACCGGGTAGTTCAATCAGGTTTTAACAATAACACCTCCGCCATAGTTATTTATAAAATATTTTTGTCGTTTTCTCGATCCGATAATAATTACATATCATGGGGTCATGAATGATTGTCTTGGTTATTGTCTGAATATTCCCATATAAAGAATATTCCCCACCAATCGAATATAATATAACAACTTACATCTTTCTGAAAATTTATAAATCTACCCACAATTATAATTTTATCTTAAATTCACACCATAATATTCAAAAAATATTTTGAGAAAATTAAATCTTTATTCGTAAAATTTGAAGTCTCACAATCTCCCTCCTTATGAAATTTTCGCCTCAAAATTTACGTGCGTCTTCTGGTATCTTAAAACGGATGAGAACACTTTCGTCGAGATCCTATCTCTTGTGGTATAACCTTTTTAAGCGTAGAATATATTCGAAGATTTTAACAATGCATCTTCATACGTTGAATTATCCGCTTATCTCATATGGTTCTAAATCAATAATGTGGTTGAATTCGTCCACATATTTATATAACATCGATACGTAATGAACGTTATGAACACGCAACGTATTTTTACGGTAAAATGAGTCTATATAATGGCGATTCTCTACTCGATCGGATTTTTTAAATGGGCCAATAAAATCGAGGGTTGAGATTTCTCTCTTCATCGATTCTTGTTTCTAGAATAACGCCTCTACTCTTGAACATTCTTCTTCACATTCATCACCTCCGAAGATGAAGGCACTTGGCGAACTTTAACTTTATCGATTAAAGTCGATTCTACTCAGTATATTTGATCTCACTATTATGTGGGTCCTTAGAGTATTTAACTCTATCTTCATCATTTGTAAGTTATACAAAATGGGTTTTGTGTTAACAACATCACACTCAGTAAACGATCATCGATCTTCTACTCAACACGTCACCACTTCTGCGTTCGTTTTTTCACAATGATATTGAATGGTACGATCGTAATCTTGATAAATCGAGCCAACGTCTTTGGCGCGATATTACGTTCGTTTAGTTGAAGAAATATTTAAGGTTTTAGAATGGAGTTTTGTCTTTGGGTCGATCTGAAATTCGATTTCACGCCTTCTGAGAGTAGCAAGAAGTCTTCAAGAATACGTCGGAAATTTTATTAACAATTGAAATATCATTCAAAATCGTGACTCTCATCCACGACTTGGATAAGTACGTCACATTGATACTATCAACTTGCCGTCGCTATTCACGACGGCGCCTCTGAAAGTTTTGGCTTGCAAGCATTCCACGACAAGTCGTCAACAACGAAAGGATCGGGGCTCTTTACTTATGGCGTGATATGATGATGATCGACTTTAGTGGTTTGGTTGGCGAATTAGCATAACAGGTTAGTTAGGAATATGAAACCTAATAACCTTACGAAGAGCATGATAAGTAGTTAACCAATCGATTTCTAAAATTACATCAAAGGCAAGTATTTTCAAAGAGATAAGATCGACAGGTAACGTGAAAGTGTCGATTTGAATCAACAAGATTTATAAACAGTGGAGGTAACAAAGGTTTCTCCTAACGAAGTTTCAACCAATAAGTCAAAATCTAACTTCTCAGGAGTCAAATTTAAACGTTGAACGCAAGGAAGAGAGATAAAATAATGGGTAGAACCGGTATCTTATAAGGTATAAACTTCGTAAGAATTTATAATTAACTAACCCGTGCTAACTTCATTCAAGTTACTTTCGCTTTTTTGAGAAGTCACGAAAAATGTTCTCCTCAGACTACTAGGTTTGACTTTTTTGGGACGACCTTTAGGCGCCTTCATCCCAAATTAAATTGTCTTCTATGAACGACAAAATATGGCTAGGTGACCTTCTCTTCCATAATTATAACATGCTTTGACAAAGATCGCTGCCAGATTTGACCGATATGTCCCTCCTCCCTCGCATTTGAAACATATGATGGTGTGGTCGTTCTCTTTCCTTAACAACGGTGTTGGTGCGGCGTCTTTCCATCATCATTGAATTTCTCTTCTTAAAATGTACATTCTTATTATTTTAGCCATGATTACCAATCGATGATTACCATTTCGGCATGTTGATTCCCTTCACGCTTATTGTCACCGCTTCAATGATCATTATCATTAGTATTATCATTTCACGGCCACTCTCTTTTTAGTTGGGTTGACTCATTATCGCGCTACCCAAATAATCGAGCCCTATTAACAACATCTCGAATACAAACAAAGTTTATGAGAAATGAGGTATTGACGTATCTCGGGTTTGAACCTCTTAGAAACATCCGCGTCATTCTCTCCTCATTATCAACCAAATGAGACGCAAATCGGAATGACCTAGGCAAACTTGGCTTCGTCATTGCGACACGGTCGTATTGTTTTGCTCCAGTTTAATGAACTCTACCTCTTTCATGTGACGAATACTTTGAAAAGTACTTGTCATTGAACGCTTCTTGGAACTTCTCCCAAGTCATCTTCGTCGGCGGGTTGAGTACGCTTTTGATTCCCACCAAGAATGCCTCGCCGCATGACATGAAGGTGGCAAAGGGAACCTTTTGCTCCTCGGAGCAACCCAAGACATCAAATATCTTGTTGATTTGCTTTATCAACGTCTCCGCCTTAAGTGGTTTTGGCTCTCCAAAAAACTTCGGTGGTCCCAGCTCCTTAAACTGTTTGGCGGTGACCGTCCGAGAATTGCCAGTGTTTCCACTTGAATTTTGGACAGGAGCCACTCTCGCCTGATGTTGCATGAATTGCATGAAGCCTTGGAACATTCCATCGTTCATCATTTGGTCAGTGTTGTTATTTGCATGAGGATTGTCGCCTTCCTGATGCACATTGTCCTGGTTATTGATCTGTAGAGACTCAACGGTCTCATGTGCTCCATTGATGTTCTCAACATTCTCGGATGTCATTTTCAAATACTACCACAAAACAAGGGTTAATTAACATATCACATATTATCCCTATACTCTGACCGACCAATTAAATACCAAAAAAACCTAGGTAGGTCAAATTCTCCGTCTCTCCCCTCCTAGTTCTTATCTCACATCTTATCCAGGGATCATATCCCTAAACTTTGATACCAACTGTGACGCCCCCAAAATAGGTATACATCACCCATCTTGGGTCGCCAGATACATGTTACAGAATACAAATACAATTTTAAATATACAACAAAAGCTGTGAGTTTTAATACAAATATTGTCTTCTAGACAATATCCACTCTCAGAATAAGTCCTCATTACAATTATTATCACACTATTTTATAGAATAGTGAGGACTACTAATGTTATCATCTCGACCATCACTCCGTCCCCGACTAGTCCTCGCCACGCTTCTCATTTCACGAAGAGAACGGTGAAAGAAAAGGGTGAGCTCAACTAGCCCAAAGAAGAAATATTATGATTAAGATAATGCAGAATAAATTATCATTAGCCTTCAACAATGTTAAACTGATAAAATACAATAGAAAAAAAGTTTAATCATAATGAATAAGCAATCCATTAAAAGAGTCAAGTAGAGAATAAAATCTACTATCTTTTATGATTTAAAAGGTTTTCATCACTTTTATTCTTTGAGACTCGACAATAAATAAACCACATCATCGAATCACCTACCGCTTCTACATGACCCAAGGATATTCTTTAGTATCACGACCACAAATTATCCATGCTGTAAGACCCCAACTTATTATTAATAAAATTTAATTTTCTCTATTTATTATTTTGAAATAGTAAGGGTTAATTTGATTAATGTGGATAGTTATGGGTAAAATACGCAAATATTTCAAAATAAGCAAGTGGTTATAAAATATTCATTGTTGTTTGGAATATATTCTTTTGGTCGTGGAATATTCTTTGCATTTTGGAATATTAAATGCATTTACGGTAGCCAGTCTTTTGTGGGCCCCATAACTGAAAGCGATTGGATGAAGAAAACGATAAATATAAGTTGTTTAAAAAATAACTACAGTAGTTATTACTAAGTTAATCTTGTTAAAAATACTGGCGGTTTAAAACACAAGAAGATTACCAGTATTACACCAATTATTGATTCTTACGAAGGCACTTACTCAATAATGGTTACAGTAATTATTGCTCAAATTTTATTGATTTAATAATTGTCTGCGTTGATATTTTATATTGTTGTTGTTTCAATAATTGTCATTACACAAGATTTTTCATTATCGAAGCAATAATTCATATTATCTGAATAATATTATTAGATAACATTATTGGCAATGTCTAGAAAGTTACGCTCTAAGGAGAGGTTTGGTCACCTAATTGCGTCTGCGTAAAGAGAAATTCTTATTGAAAGCCCCTCTTTCCGAGAACTCGCACTGTTGTCAATATTACGATTCGTAATATTATTTTGAATAATTAATTATTAATTCATATGATGAGGAAAATATTGATTTTATGTGGATATAGATGGAGAAAATTTTAATGTGACAATTGTTGAAAATTGAAATTTTATTTTATTTTGATAAAATAATTATTTAATTATATTATTATATTTTAATAATATAATAATGATGATATTTTTACGATGAATGTGGGATATATGAGTATATGTGGAGGAGAGTATTTTTTGTTACCAAAAATATTTAAAGCATGTTTTATGTGTCAGTGGACCCCATTTCTTGACCGAAATTTGATTATAAACAGTAAAATCGCCTGCTTGTGGATTTCTTGGTTAACTTTTGTTTGAAATTTGAAAAACTTTCTTCAGAAAGTTGTAGAGAATTGAATTTTCTATAAAAATTCATGAGTTTGAATTTTCCGACAAAAGGACTATTTATTGTGAATTATTGAAGTTCAAGTTCAAAATAATTGATTTTTGGAAGTTTAAAATATTTTAAATAACAAAACGTTTTTTCATTATGGTGTGTTACACATGTGTGTTGAATGAGTTGAATTCAGTTCTTGGAAGGTTGGCGTAGGAAAATTTAATTTATATATTAATATTATATTAAATTTTACGCTTTTTGGTGTTCTAAGATTTTCCTATAAATAGGTGCTTAGGTTAGAATTGAAAATTACACCGGCGAAGTTTTCTCTCTATATTATCGAGCGTATTCTTGTGAGTATTTTGAGTATTGCTATACTATGGTGCAAGTTCAAGTCATACTTTATATCCTGTGTTTAAATTTGAAATCTTGATCTTTCGAGAAAGGGATATTTTTTTAATGATATTATTTATTCTAATATCATTATCTCAAGTATTGATCTCGAACTTTTTAATCAAATTTAGAACTTTTAGTTTCGGGTTACTATTCACGATATCTGACTATTCACGATACTGATCTTATTCACGAATATGACACTATTCATCGAAAAATGAAAATTTTCCTTTTCGTCCAAAATATCTATTCTCGGATACTAGCTTTGATTGTATCCATGTTTTGATCATTCTTGAATTTTACACCACTATGATTATTTTTGAGGTATTGTTGGACATGGATAAAACAAAAATACTAATCCTTAATCCTTAATCCTTGTCATTTTGTTTCAATTGGATTCGCTTTCTTTAAAAATATTTTTCATCATCCTCGGTCTTAAATGATGATATTATTGAATATCTTTGGCCCAGTGCAAAGATGAATGATTTCGATGAATATCTTTGGTCGTAGTGCAAAGATGAACAGTGTTTAGATGAACATGACCAATCGATGAATATCTTTGGCCTCAGTAGTGCAAAGATGAATATTTGATTCCGTGATATATATTGATTGATGTTACGGGGGATAGAAGATAGACGATGAACTTTTAAATTCATACATAAGAAGATAGTAGTTTGCATTCTCTACTTAACTCTTCTAATGAATTATTATTTCATTGCGAAATATTGATTTAAAACTTGTTGTCTATTGTATTCTATTAGATTTTTCCTCTCGTTGAAGACTAACGATAATTTGTTGTATATTATCTTAGTCATAATATTCTTTATCGGGCTAGTTGAGCTCACCCTTTTCCTTTTTTGTTCCATTTTTCTTCTCGGGATGCGAGAATATAAATGAGTAGATTAAGCCTGGGTATGGAATGAAGGTTCTAGAGAGAGTTGTTTAGTAGTCCTCACCATTTTTTAAAATAATGTATCGATAAATGTGATGAGGATTTATTTGAGTATAGATATTATCTAGAAGATAATATTTGTATTCAAACTCACGCTTTCTTGTTGTTATAATAAAGTTGTAGTTGTTTCGTACTACGTATATTGACAACTCCGTAATGGGTGATGTATACCTATTTTGGGGGCGCCACAATTGGTATCGTAGCTTAGGATATGATCTCTCCGGAGATCGGGAATAGAACTAGAGAGGAGAGAGCGAGTAAATTCTTCGTTAGTGTGTCCTACCTAAGCTTATTTGTTAGTTGGTCAAGATATATAGGATATTATGTGATATATTGATTTCTTAATTAACCCTTGTTTTATGATAGTATTTGAGAATGTCGATTGGAAATATTAACAATGGAAATGAGACCGGTGGAGACGCCTTTGTACTCACCAACGAGGAGAACATACAACAGTCGGGGCAATGTTCCTCCCGTGAACAACACCACCGAAAGCATGATGAAACGAGGGATGTTTAGAAGCTTTTTGCGCTCATGCAAAATCGCATTTGAGAGAGACTCGTGTTCAAAATACGAGAGGAAATGATAGCAATTAATTCGGGTTGTCACAACCAAGCAGCTTCAAAGAGTCAGACCACCAGAATTTAAGGGAAAGCCGATCCGATCATGGCGTAAACATGGGTCAAGCAAATTACCAAGATATTCGATGTCTTGGGATGCACGAAGCAACAGAAGGTTCCATTCGCCACCTTTATGTTCCGTGGCGAAAGGCGACTCTTGGTGGGAGTCTCGTGAAGCGTACTCCATCCACCAAGCTCAAGATATGTTTTGGGAGACATTTCAGAAACTATTTAATGACAAATACTTTCCCGAAAGTGTTCGGTATACGTGAAGAAAGTGGAGTTTATTAGACCGAGTAGAATAACACGACGGTGTCTCGAAGACGAGGCAAAATTTGCGAGTTATCCAGTGTTTTCACTTCATTTGGTGGAGAATGAGAAATGTATGACGTGGATGTTTCGAGAGGTTTGAAACCCAAGATACGCACAATATCTCATTTCTCAAAATTTTCTCTCTATTCGATGTTGTAAACATGGCTCAATTATTAGAGCGAGATAACGAGTACGGCCAACCGAGGGACCACAATCGAGGATCATCTGAGAGATAGCAACAAACAAAACAACGATAACCAAATGGAAAAAAAAAGATTTTGACACAAAATGGTAACCACTCGGTGGTAATCATAGCCATGAAAATAGAAGAAGCGAAGTCGAGGAGATTTTAAAAAGAGGAGATTTAACAACGACTATGCGAAGACGGCAGCGGTTTACGCGTAACATCGGGTTCTAAGGGAGGAGAACGACCACCCCATCATATGCTATAAATGCGGAAAGAGGGACATATCATCCAAACCGCCCACAACAGCTTCAAGGTATGTTATAATTGTGGAAAGGAAGGACATATCGCTTCGAGATCAGACGAGTGGCGAAACCTAGTTCAATGGGACGGTGACTCAAAAGATCGTCCCCTGAAAAGTCAAAGTCAATCGGTTCTGGAAGAGCGCTTGTTGTGATCGGTCAAAATGCGAGAACCCAAACGAGGTGATCACGGGTAAGCTATTTATAAATTCTTGCAAAGTTTATACCTTACTTGATACCTGCTGCTACCCATTCATTTATCTCTCTCACTTGTGCTCAACGCTTAAACTTGACTCGAGAAATTAGACTTTGACATATTCGTGGAAACTCCGTTAGAGAAACTTTCATCACATCCACTATTTATAAATCTTGTTTGATTCAAGTTGGCACCATCACCTTACCTCGTTGACCTTATCTCTTTAAAGATACTTGCTTTTGATGTGATTTTAGGGATTGATTGGTTAACTACTCATCATGCCAAAATTGATTGTTTTCGTAAGGTTGTTAGTTTTCATATTCCTAACCAACCCGTTGTATGCAATTCAAGCAACTAAACCATTAAAATCAATCACCGTCATATCTAATCATAAAGCTATTCGCTTATTGAAAAACGGATGTCAAGCTTTCTTAGCCCATGTTATGGATTGGAATAAAGACACGCCAAATTTGAATAATATTCCTATTGTTATCGACTTTCCCGACGATTTCTGAAGAACTTCCTGCCCTACCCCGTAACGTGAAGTTGAATTCTTTATTGATCTTGAACCCGGTATAAAGCCCATTTCTAAAACCCCATATCGAATGGCTCTATTGAACTTCAGAGTTAAAGGTCCAACTACGTAAATTGTTGGACATCGGTTTCATTCGGCTTAAGTACATCTCCTCGGGGTGCTCCTGCTTTATTCATAAAGAAGAAAGACGGAGTATGCGACTTTGTATTTACTATCGGAAATCGAACCATGTCACCATCAAGAATAGGTATCCTCTACCTCATATTGATGACTTGTTCGACCAATTGCAAGGGGCACAATTTTTTTTCAAAGATCGATCTTCGCTCGATATCATCAAATTGAAGATTAGAACCGAGGATATTCCAAAGACCGCTTTTAGAACTCCTAAGACGGGCATTATGAATTCTTAGTCATGTCTTTCGGATTGACTAATGCTCCTGCGGCTTTCATGGATATGATGAACCGAGTATTCAAGGAATATTTGATCGGGCCTCGTTGTTGTTTTTATTGATGACATCCTCATATATTCCAAAAGTCATGAAGATCATGAGCACCATTTGAAGTTGGTACTCCAAAGGCTTCGTGAAAACAAACTATATGCCAAATTAAAGAAATGCGAGTTCTGGCTTGAGGAAGTAGCATTTCTTGGGCACGTGGTGTCAAAACATGGAGTATCTGTGGACCCGGCGAAGATTAAAGCAATACAAAGTTGGGAGCAACCAAAGTCTGTGACCGAAGTACGTAGCTTTCTGGGCTTAGCTGGTTATTATCGGAGATTCGTGGAAGGATTTTCTCGAATCGCTACTCCATTAACTCAGCTGACTCGGAAAGATATAAAATTCGTATGGAACGAGGAATGCGAGAAGAGTTTCCAAGAGCTCAAGAGGAGACTCATTTTGGCACCTGTTCTAACAATACCATCTAGTTCGGATGGATTTGTTATCTACAGCGATGCTTCGGGCAAAGGGTTAGGATGTGTTCTCATGCAACGTAGGAAAGTCATAGCCTATGCCTCGCGACAACTTAAAGAATATGAGAGGAATTATCCTACTCGTGATCTAGAGTCAAGCGCAGCAGATAGTTTTCGTCTTAAAGATATGGAGGCACTATCTATATGGGGAGAAAGTGGAGATATATTCGCACCATAAAAGCCTTAAATATTTCTTCACTCAAAAAGAACTCAACACGCTAAGAACGACGTTGGCTCGAGCTATTGAAAGACTACGACCACACTATTCAATACCATCCTCGAAAAAAGCTAACGTGGTAGCCGACGCTGCGCGAGTAGAAGATCATATGCAGGAATGAGTGCGATGATGTCAAGTATACGACAGAGCCAACTTTAATAGAAAAAAGTTAAGGTTGCTCAAGCCACCGAAATCCCGGAAATGATGCGTATGAAGAAGAAAAAGTACAAGAAGGTGCTATTCCGAGCGCGAGAATCGATGAAGAAGGAATACTTGAATCCACTCCGCACTTTGTGTCCCTAACGACTCGATTTGAAGTACAAGATTATGATGGAGGCACACAATACACCATTTGCAATCCATCTCGAAGTACCAAATGTATCGTGATCTTCGACATACATTTTGGTGGAACAATATGAAGAGAGAGATTGCAAAGTTTATCTCAACGTGTAAAGGCGGAGCATCTAGTACCTAAGGGTCCGTTGCAACCACTTGAGATTCCGAAATGGAAGTGGGAACACATTACCATGGATTTCGTCACGGGTCTTCCTACAGTTTCTCAAGGCATCAATGCTATTTGGGTTATTGTTGATAGATTAACCAAGTCTGCTTATTTATTGCCGATACGGGAGACTTATTCCCTTGAACGTCTTGCTAGTATATATGTAAATGAGATTGTGAGGTTGCATGGCATGCCAGTATCCATAGTTTCGGATCGTGACCCAAGATTCACTTCAAGATTCAGTTCGGCATACCATCCTCAAACGGACGGACAATCAGAGAGGACTATTTAAACTCTTGAAGATCTATTAAGACTCTGTGTCCTAGACTTCAAGGGTAGTTGGGATAAGTATTTACCATTGGTGGAATTCTCCTACAACAACAGTTATCAAGCAAGTATAGGTGTGGCTCCATTCGAAGCATTATATGGACGAAAATGTCGCTCTCCAATATGTTGGGGACGAGGTGGGTGAAGCAACATTGTTGGGACCCGAGTTGAATACGTATATACTACGGAAAAGATCCAAATGATTCGACAACGATACAAACGGCACAAGATCGACAAAAGAGTTATGCGGATCTTCATCGAAAGGACGTGGAATTTAGTATAGGGGATCATGTATTGTCATGAAGTTGCTCCATGGAAGGGAGTTACAAGATTTGGGAAGAGAGGAAAGCTTAATCCACGATTTATCGGTCCATTTCAAATTCTTGACCGAGTAGGAAATATTGCCTATAGACTCGCGTTACCTCCGAGTATGTCTCGTGTTCATAATGTGTTTCACATATATCCGTATTTCAGAATATATGTGAAAGACCCGAACCACGTTATAGAGTTAGAACCGGACGAGATACCAAGACTTAACGTATGAGGAGGTACCACAAGATCTTGGATAGGAAGAAGCATGTCCTAAGCGCAAAAGGTCATACCACAAGTTAAAGTTTTGTGGAGGAATCATGCTATAGAGGAAATGACCGAATTTGAAACGGAAATGAAAGCGAGGTATCCTCACCTTTTCAAACACCGTGTACGTCGACGCCAATTTCGAGGACGAAATTTCATAAGGAGGGGAGGTTGTAAGACCCCAACTTATTATTAATGAAATTTAATTTTCTCTATTTATTATTTTGAAATAGTAAGGGTTGATTTGATTAATGTGGATAGTTATGGGTAAAATACGCAAATATTTCAAAATAAGCAAGTGGTTATAAAATATTCATTGTTGTCGGGGAATATTCGTTTGGTCGTGGAATATTCTTGCTGTCAGGGAATATTCGTACGACGGCGCAGTCTTTTGTGGGCCCCATAACGAAAAGCGATTGGATGAAGAAAACGACAAATATAAGTTGTTTAAAAATAATTCACAGAAGTTGTTACCGTTATCTTTCGTTAAAATACTACTCGGCGGTTAAAACACAAGAAGACACCAGATTGCACCAATTATTGATTCTTACGAATGCACTACTCAATAATGGTTACGATAATTACCGCTCAAGATTTTTATTGATTTAATAATTGTCATGTTGATATTTTATATTGATGTTGTTTGATAATTGTCATTACACAAGATTTTTCATTATCGAAGCAATAATTTATATTATCCTAATAATATATTAGATAACATTATTGGCAAATATCTAGAAAGTTCTCATCTAAGGAGAGGTTTGGTCACCTAATTGCTTAAGAAGGAGAAATTCTTATTGAAAGCCCTCTTTCCTGAACCGCACTGTTGTCAATATTGTGATTCTCAGTAATATTATTTGTGAATAATTAATTATTGATTCATATGATGAGGAAAATATTGATTTTATGTGGATATATATGGAGAAAATTTTTAATGTGACAATTGTTGAAAATTGAATTTTTTTTTTAAAATAATTCATTTAATTATATTATTATATTTTAATAATATAATAATGATGATATTTTTACGATGAATGTGGGATATATGAGTATATGTGGAGGAGGAGTATTTTTGTTACCAAAAATATTTAAAGCATGTTTTATGTGTCTGTGGACCCCATTTCTTGATTGAAATTTGATTATAGCTTTGTAAAATCGTCTGCTTGTGGATTTTGGTCAATTTTTGTTTGGAATTTGGAAAACTTTCTTACTCAGTAAAGTTTTAGAGAATTGAATTTCCTATAAAAATTCATGAAGTTTCAAATTTTCTGACAAAAAAGGACTATTTATTGTGAATTATTGAAGTTCAAAGTTCAAATAATTGATTTTGGAAGTTTAAAATATTTTAAATAACAAAACGTTTTTTTCATTATGGTGTGTTACACATGTGTGTTGAATGAGCTGAATTTAGTTCTTGGAAGGTTGGCGAGAAAAAATTTAATTTATATATTAATATTATATTAAATTTTCTAACTTTTTGTGTTCTAAAGATTTTCCTATAAATAGGGTGCTTAGGTTAGAATTGAAAATTACACTTTAAACTCGAAATTTTCTCTCTATATTATCGAAATGTATTCTTGTGAGTATTTTGAGTATATTTTAGTATTGCTATATCTGGCAAGTTCAAGTCATAGCTTATATCCTGTTTTAAATTGTAAGATCTTGATCTTCTCGAGGTAAGGATATTATTTTTTTTAATGATATTATTTATTCTAATATCATTATCCAAGTATTTGATCCGAACTTTTTAATCAAATTTAGAACTTTTAGTGTCGGGGAGTTACTTATTCACGATACTAAGACTATTCACGTGATATCTGATCTTATTCACGAATACTAAGACTATTCATCGAAAAATGAAAATTTTCCTTTTCGTCTAAAATATCTATTCGGATACTAAACTTTTGATTGTATCCATATTTTGATTATTCTTGAATTTTACACCACTATGATTATTTTTGAGGTATTGTTATACATAGATAAAACAAAGTCTTAATCCTTAATCCTTAATCCTCGTCCATTTTGTTTCACCGGATTCGCTTTTTTAAAAATATTTTCATCATCCTCGGTCCTTAAATGATGATATTATTGAATATCTTTGGCTCAGAGTGCGAAGATGAATGATTTCGATGAATATCTTTGGTCAGTAGTGCAAAAGATGAATGAGCAGTGTTTAGATGAATACGATTAATCGATGAATATCTTTGGCGCGTAGTGCAAAGATGAATATTTGATTCCATATATATATTGATTGATGTTACATATGATAAAAGATAGACGATAAACTTTTAAATTCATACATAGAAGATAGTAGTTTGCATTCTCTACTTAACTCTTCTAATGAATTATTATTTTCATTGCGAATATTGATTTAAAACTTTGTTGCCTATCAGATTCTATTAGATTTTTCTCTCGTCAAGACTAACGATAATTTGTTGTATATTATCTTAGTCATAATATTCTTTACCTATTAGTTGAAATTTCACCCTTTTTTTTTTTGTTCTATTTTTCTTCTCGTGACGCTAAATATAAGAAGATGCAGTCGGGGTATGGAATGAAGGTTCTAGAGAGAGTTGTTTAGTAGTCTTTCACCATTTTGTAAAATATTGTATCGATAAATGTGATGAGGATTTATTTGAGTATAGATATTATTTGTAAGATAATATTTGTATTCAAACTCACGCTTTTCTCATTGTAATAATAAAGTTGTAGTTGTTTACGTATCTACGTATTGACAACTCGAATGGGTGATGATACCTATTTTGGGGGCGCCATTACGCACTACGCCCAAGACATTCGTGTATTCATCAATGATCACGATCGTGCCAACACCGTCCCATCAACGCACTACTTCTGCCAACGGCGACTTTTGTCACATCATTTGTAATATTACTACCATGATTATATCGAATAATCCTCATTATAATCATACCAAGTTCATCTACGCACTACTGGTCATGTATTTACTTTCAAAAATATAAACACGGGGATGATGACAATGATATAAGAATTCAATAAAACAAGTTCAAGAATTAATTTATCCAGGGAACTAATAACATCCAAATTTTCAACACGATACTTATTTGAAAGTAAAATTCAAGAATCTTGTAGAATATTTCCATTTAAAAGTTTCTTGGATGTAAGCCAAGAAAATATCGAGGATATTTCACTAATTACATGGAGATATAAATCAAAACTTTTAACCAACTGAAAGATAATAAAGAATGGAATAACAATGTAAATCACCACGCACGCGGAATTACATGTATGGTTATTCCAATGGAATAATAAATAACAACTGGCAAAAGTCGGTGAAATTCACATTCACAGCGAGGTTCCAACAGAATAATAAAGAATGGAATAACAACAAAATCACCACGATGCAGATCTTGATGGCAAGTTATTCCAATGTAATAATAAATACTGAATAATAAATAATGGAACTAAGGTCGGGGTGAAATTAATAATTCGATGATATTATTCGACAGAATATTAAAGAATGGAATAATAATAAGAATTTCACCACGATGCAAGATTTTGCGTTTACAAAGTTATTCCAACATAATAATAAAGAATGGAATAATGTAAGGATTTTACCAAGAGTATAGAAATTCACAGATACGGCGTTTATTCCAATGTAATAATAAAGAATTAACAATGTATGATTTCACCAAGATAGTGAAATCCGTATACACGTTATTCCAGAATAATAAAGGATGGAATGACGTAAGTTCTCTTCGTGAATACAAAAGAATAACACACTTCACCGTAAAAAAAACCTGGATATCAAGTAGTGAAGTAGTAAAAACTCTTCTTCTTTCTCTCTATAATTTTTCTCTACAGTAGCCAAATGAATTAAAGAAATAATGAAGGAATGAAACACATTTATGAAAGAATCGAGGTGTGCTTCTTGGTTTTAACGAAGGGTTAAAATGACTTTAATATCAAGAGACAACTACTATTCAAGGGCGCAATTATTAACTTGGAACAATCAAAGTAAATAACTCTTGGAAAATTCAAGGGTCAAATAACTCTTTGAAATCGCAAGAACAAGCTTCTTATTAAAACTCGTGAATAAGAATTTATGAATAATAATTCGTGAATAAGAACTCATAAATAAGAAGCTACTTGAATAAGAATCTCATGAATAAGAATCTAAACCACGAAAAGTTTCTCCGAATTCGATTGAACAATATAACCTCCAAACATCAATTATCATCGTAATAGATGTGATTTCTACTAACACAAATAATCCCAACATAATGAAACTATCAAATTCATCTTTAATCAACACGAAACTTATTCATCATTAATATTATAACTCACAATATTTAGCAACTGGGTTGTTCCTGCGAAAGGAAGAGAACTTTCTAATAAAATTTCTCCCTATTTAGCCAAGCAATTGTGTGGACCAAACCTCTCCTCGATGTAACTTCAGGCATTGTAAATATTGCAATTTAATAATATGAATAACTTTGTTGCCTCAATTATCGATTTAATAATATAACGAGATAATCACGAGATGATCTTTGTGTGATAATCGAATCAATAATATGAGAGATATGACATCTGAATTATCAGTAGAATAATCGAAATTGATAACTAAAGTGACTTCAATGGCGATCAATAATCAATACCGCGTGTACTTCTTATGGAACCAATGCATTATTCTTCGTCTTTTTACTAATGGTAGTAGTTCAATGCTTTTTAACAATAACATCTCCGCCGTTATTTATAAAATATATTTTTGTCGTTTTTTCAATCCGTATGAATAATTTCATTGTATTCACCAACGATGATTGTCTTTGTTATAATTATTCCCTAAAAGAATATTCCCCACCAATCGAATATAATATATCAACTCTCATACTTTGCAAAATTTATAAATACTATCCATAACTATAACTTTATCTCAAATTCACACCATAATATTCAAAAAAATATTTCGAGAAAATTAAATTTTTATTCGTAAAATTTGGGGTCTCACATCTTCTTTATTGTTTGAAATCTTGGGGCTTGAAGTATTGTTTTTTCCGTTCCCATTCCTTCTCTTTACTGTTTATCATTTTTTATTTGAATCTTTTGGGTTGTTTGTCGTCGGTGCATCTATCTTCTCATATTTTTCGGTGGTTAGATTTGGTATTTTGGTCTTATGCCCTGCTCCGGTGGATCCATGTGCTTTATGTTCGATTTGGTGGTGGATTTTAGTATTTTCTTGTTCCAATTTTGATCGTCTTTTGATCTTCGGCGATTTGCAGTTTGTCAGCGTTCTTGTTAGTTTGGGGGTAGAGTGTTGAGACCTTAGGAGGAGCCATTAGGGCCCATAATTTTTTAATTTATTTTTATTTTCGCTAAGTTAAATTGGCCATGTCATTAGTTCTTTCTTTTATCTTTTCTTTTTAATGCCACGTATGAACCAAGTTAACGACGGTTAATTTTTTTAATAGAATGATCTTTTAATTAATTTAATAGTGTAATTTAAAAAATTAATGATGTAATAAATAAAAACTGCCAACTATACTGAAAAAATTTTTAGTTTTGCCAATTTAAATGTATTGGTAGTATTATTGTATAACTGTTCAAGTAATCATACAAAATCTATTAAAACAATTCAGTTTTTAATATTTATTTATAAATCATTTATACGACATGCGACTGTTAAATAATATAAAACAATCTTTTTACAAATAATTTTTATATAATTTATTCTCTTTCAACAATCAAATAAGAATTAGATGATACATGTACATGAGATGTCAGAGCAGATGATACAGCAGCCGCCAGCCGAAACATTTTATGTGGATTGAGAGTAACACTGGAGGCCCACAAAAAGTTGCATAAGAAGTGGTCCATGGAATGCTCCATATTACGTGCGACTTTCAATCTCTGAATGATTAGGATTTAGTTTTCAAATACTCCATCTACTTTAAAAAATGAAGGGGGGATAAATATGAATTAATACCTGATTTTTTTTATAAAAATTTATTTTAAAATTATTTTCTCAATTTTTTTAATTATATAATTAATTTTTTTTTCATTTTATGGATTTTTCTTTTCATTTTTTTAATTAAGAATTAAATTTTTAATTTTTTCTGATTACATCTAATTGATTGTCTTACGCGTAAATCAATGGCGTAATGACGATATATACTAAAAAATTGCTTATATTTAATATTGAGTCTCATTTTAACATTAATTTTTTTAAAATTATATAATATTTTGAAAGGTCGGACCGCAGAAGGGTCCCAAATTATATATATAGTATATATAATATTTTGAACATTTGATTGAAAATTTTGGCTCTAAAAATACTGGAAGAAGTATTTTTCAATTGATGTATTCTCATATATTTTGTTGTAGTCAAACTTCTCATATATTTTGCTGTAATCGAAGGTCTTATATATTTTGTTGTAGTCGAACTATTATGTTTTAAGCTCCGAAAAGACATTTTTTTGAATATAACTTGTATTTTTTATTTTTATATTTTTATATTTTTTAGGTAAAGACAATATTTCGAAGTGGGTCTCGTTTTTATTTTTTTGTGAGACCCCAGATTTTATGAATAAATATTTAATTTTTTCGAAATATTTTTTTAAATATTATGGTGTGATTTAATATAATGTTATAGTTGTGGGTAGTATTTAAAAATTTTGCAAAGTATGCAAGTTATTATAAATATTCGATTGGTTTAATATTCTTTTGTTTGGAGAATATTCGTGACAACTGAACAATCATTAATTGGACCCTAATAACGAAAGCAATCGTCGTAGTTAGAAAACGACAAAAATATTTTATGAAAATAACGACGGATGTTTCATCACATTATCTTTATTGAACTACCCTAGAAGTAAAAATACGATGAATACGTGTGGTTGCGTAGAAGACACTAGTATTGATTATTGATGCTTAAGTGATAAGTCACTCCGGTTATAATCGCATTATTAACTACATAAAGAATTGCGTCATATATCTCTCATATTATCGATTCGATTATTATTCTGATTATCATCTGCATAATATGTTATTTTATTAAATCAATAATTGAGACAACAAAATTATTCATATTATTAAATTGTAATATTTACAATGTCTGAAGTTCCGCTCGAGGAGAGGTTTGGCCACCTAATTACAATTGTCGATAGGAGAAATCCTTATTGAAAAACCATCTCTT
This sequence comes from Panax quinquefolius, assembly GCA_020205615.1. Lineage (NCBI taxonomy): Eukaryota > Viridiplantae > Streptophyta > Magnoliopsida > Apiales > Araliaceae > Panax > Panax quinquefolius. Next base: position 154,789,764 of record CM035152.1, read on the forward strand.
TCCTTAACAACCCGTGGTTGCTAAATATTGTGAGTTATAATATTAATGATGAATAAGTTCGTGTTGATTAAAGATGAGTTTGATAGTTTTATTGTGTTGGGATTATTTGTGTTAGTAAAAATCGACATCTATTTTGATAATAATTGATGTCTGGAGGTTATATTGTTCAATCGGATATTCTGGACATTTTTCGTGTTTGAAAGATTATTCATGAGTTACTATTCACGAAGTTACTATTAATGAGTTACTATTCATTAAGTTCTTATTCACCCGATTACTATTCACTCTAGTATTGTTCACTCGAATTATTTGGGTACAATATTATTCCATTTATGAGAGATGTCTTAATTTTTCCCGACCGTTGGTTGAAATTATAATAAGAAATCAATATGGATCGTTGATTTAAAGTCTTAATAAGAATCATTCCCTTCAATATTACCAAGGTTTAATTGCCCTTCGCAAATAAGTAGTTGTCTCTTCAATATTACCAAGAGTTATTTGCCTCTTCTTCTGTTCGAGGGTTAATTACCCCTTTGTAAATAGTAGTTGTTTTTCAATATTACCAAGAGTTATTTACTCTTCTGTGTTAAGAGTTAATTACCCTTCGCAAATAGTAGTTGTCTTCAATATTATCAAGAGTCATTTCACCCTTCGTTAAGCACTCAAGAGCCACTCTCGCTTTTTCTATAAATAAAAAGCTCATTTCTTCATTATTTCTTTTAATTCAATTTGAACTCTGTAGAGAAAATTATAGAGAGAGAAAGAAGAGTTGTTCGCCACTTCACTACTTGATATCCAAAGTGTTTTTACTAGAAGAGGATATTATTTGTTGTCTTCGTGAGGTGTTATTCTTCTCTTATTCATGAAGAGAACTTCATTATTTCATTCTTTATTATTCTCATTGGAATAACTCGTATACGCTGTGACACCCTATATCTTTGGTGAAATCATTCTGTTGTTCCATTCTTTATTATTCCATTGGAATAACTCGTATACGTGATTTCTCTATACTTGGTGAAATCATTTCATTATTCCATTCTTTATTATTATGTTGGAATAACTCGTAAATGCAAAGTCTTGCATACACGGTGAAATTCTTCTATTATTCCATTCTTTAATATTCGTTTAATATCCTCGTTTGCAAAATTTCACCGACTGGTTCCATTATTTATTATTACAGATTTATTATTCTCGTTGGAATAATGCATACATCTGCAAGTCCGCATGCATGGTGATTTCATTGTTATTCCATTCTTTATTATTCTCATTGGAACATCCTCGCTTGTGTGAATTTCACCCGACTCGTTCCATTATTTATTATTCCGTATTTATTATTCTCGTTGGAATAACTCTGCTCTATGCTGGCATCAAGACGTGCATGGTTGTGACGCCTCAAAATTAGGTATACGCCACCCATCTTGGGTCGCCACTTACATGGTACATAAATTCAAATACAACTTACTTAATATAACGCTGGGTATATAATACGACATAAATCGTGAGTTTGAATACAAAATATTGTCTACTATATATTATACAAACTCAAAAGGAGTCCTCATTACAACTATTATCACACTATTTCACGTAATAGTGAGGACTACTAATGCTATCCTCCGGACCATTACTTCGCTCCCCGACTCGTCTCCAAATTTATGTTCTCATTTCTCAAGAGAATAAAGAAAGAAAGGGTGAGCTCAACTAGCCCAAAGAAGAAATATTATGACTAAGATAATGCGTAATAAATTATCATTAGCCTTCAACAAAAGTTAAACCGATAAAATACAATAGACAACCAAATTTTAATCATGATGAATAAGCAATTCATTAAAAGAGTCAAGAGAGAATAAAGTCTACTATCTTTTAGGTTTTAAAAGGTTTTCATCAATTTTTATCACCGAGACTCACTTTTAATAAATAAACCACCACATCTAATTATCCCCGCATACTACTGGCCAAGGATTTTCATCAAATTATCAATGGTCACGACTATACCGAATCACCCCGGTCATAATCATACCAAAAACTATCCATCATCGCATTACACAGCCACCGAGGACTTTTGTCACATCATTTATATCAAGTCATGATTATACCGAAATGATCCCCGGTCATAATCATACTAAGTTCATCTACGCATCGTAAGCCAAAGATAACATAATATAACATACGAGGATGATGACAATGACATAATAATTCAATAAAACAAGTTCAAGAATTATTTAATCCATGAATTATTAACGCCCAAATTGTCAACATGATATCGTGCTTCGTAGAGTAAAATTCAATAATGATCGAATAATATTTCCATGAAAAGATATCGGATGAAACGCAAATATCAAGGATATTCTACTAATTTCATGGAGTATAAAGTCAAAGTTTTAACCAACCGGGTATAATAAAGAATGGAATAATAAAAGAAATCACCATGCATGCGTATTGCATGATGACAAAGTTATTCCAATGTAATAATAATAACGGAACCAAAATCGTGAAATTCACAATCGGCGTGATGTTCCAACAGTAATAATAAAGATGGAACCAGGATCCTGTAAAACACACGTATAGATATTCCAACAGTAATGATAAAGATTTTAACCAGTCCTGTAAAACACATGCATGTGATGTTCCAATGTAATAATAAAATCGGAACCAGTCCTGTAAAAACACATGCATGTGATGTTCCAAATGTAATAATAAAGAATGTCACCAAGTATAGGTAAAATCACAGACACAAAAGTTATTCCAATGTAATAAATAAAATGGAATAACATAAGGATTTCACCAAGTATAGGATATGCCACAGATATAAAAGTTATGTATAGGTATATCACTTTTACAAAAGTTATTCCAATGTAATAATAGTGAATGGAATAATGTAAGTTCTCTTCAAGAAGAAAGAATAACACCTTACCGTAAAAGAACCTAATATAGAAGTAGTGAAGTAGCGTAATACTTTCTTCTTTCTATAATTTTCTCTCTATAGCTTCTCTCTCTATAATTTCTCTCTCTGTAGAGTTTCAATGAATTCGTAAGAAAATAATGAAGGAATGAGCTTCTATTTATAGGAAAATGGAATGCATAAGAATTAATCCATGAACGGTCCATTGATTTACTTTAATCTGACGGTCCATATTTAAAGAAAAATTTTTTAAATAAAATATAATATATTCTATTTATATAAAACATTTTACTATGCAAACACTATACAATACTATGCAAAACACTATGCAAAAAAATACTATGCAATACTATGCATAATAAAAAATATAATATATTCTATTTATGTAATAACTTTAATAAAGTATTCTATTTTATATAAAAGATATTTCGCTTTTATTACGTTAATAATACGAATAAAACAAAACGTCATTATCGCTATAATAATTCATATTATTAATCGACAATAATGGAATCAAACCGAGTGACTTCTCACATAAGCATCAATAATCAATACCGCAGTGCTACTATGCAACCACACGACATCGCATTTTTTTACTACCGTAGTTCAACAAAGATCAACTGGTAAAACTTCCGTCGTTATTTCAATAAAATATTTTTGTCGCTTTCAATCCGACATAATAATTTCGCTGTGGGTCCACCAATGATTGAGTCGTTGTACGAATATTCCCCGCTAAACCTAATATTCCCACCAATCGAATATAATATAACCACTGCATACTTTGCAAAATTTATAAATACTACCCACAACTATAATATTATCTCAAATTCACACCATAATATTAAAAATTTATTTCGACAAAATTTAAATCTTTATTGATAAAATCTGGGTCTCACAATCTCCTCCTCCTTGGAATTTCGCCCTAAATTAGGGTACGACTTTGATATGATAAAGAGATGAGGATACCTTGAATACCTTTTATCGTCAAAAAATATTAAATTCATCTCCGCAATCCGCCAAAGATATTCATTAACAATTCATCTTTTGCACTACAAGCCAAAGATATATAATCAGAAACCAATAATATCGAGACTCAACTTTAATTAATAGTATCACAACCATGAATTATCCATGCACTATCGGCTAAGGATATTCGTGTTTTCAATTACTACTATGATTATACCGAATAATCCGTGGTCATAATCATACCAAGTCTATCAATGCACTACTACCAAAGATGACTTTTACCACATCCATGAATTAATATTTCATTGCACGAGACTCACCAATAATTAATCCATATCATCGAATCATCCCCGCACTACAGCCGCCAAGGATATTCATTAAGTATCATGCGACCACGAATTATCCATGCACTACTACCAAAGATAATCGTGTATTCATTAGTATCACGACCACAAATTATCCATGCACTACTACCAAAGATAATCGTGTATTCATTAAGATCACGACCACAATTATCTATGCACTACGACCAAAGATAATCGTTAGTATTCATTAAGATCACGACCACAAATTATCCATGCACTACTACCAAAGATAATTGTGTATTCATTAAGATCACGACCACAAATTATCCACGCACTACTACCAAAGATAATTGTGTATTCATTAAGATCACGACCACACAAATTATCCATGCACTACCGCCAAAAGATAATTGTGTATTCATTAGTATCACGACCACAAATTATCCATGCACTACTACCAAAGATAATTGTGTATTCATTAAGATCACCACCACAAATTATCCACGACTACGGCCAAAGATAACTCGTGTATTCATTAGTATCACGACCACAATTATCCATGCACTACTACCAAAGATAATCGTGTATTCATTAGTATCACGCACCACAAATTATCCATGCACTACTACCAAAGATAATCGTGTATTCATTAAGATCACGACCACACAATTATCCATGCACTACGGCCAAAGATAATCGTATTCATTAGTATCACGATCACAAATTATCCATGCACTACTACCAAAGATAATCGTGTATTCATTAGTATCACGACCACAAATTATCCATGTACTACTACCAAAGATAATTGTGTATTCATTAGTATCACGACAACAAATTATCCACGCACTACTACCAAAGATAATCGTGTATTCATTAGTATCACGACCACAAAAATTATCCATGCACTACGGCCAAAGATAATTGTGTTTTCAATTACTACTATGATTATACCGAACAATCCTCGGTCATAATTATACCAAGTCCATCTATGCACTACATAGATATATATGACTTTCAACATAATATAAACATAGGATAATGATATAAAGAATCAATCAAATGAGATAAAGGATAAATATTAAACATTTATAATATAATTTATCCAGATTCAAGAATATCCCCATGTTTTCAATCACTTAATAATCTCATAATCTAATATCATTAATATTATAACAATATTTTAATCACTTCTTAAATTTATAAACAATTTATCTTAATTGTTTACGCTTTTACCATATAATGCATTTAATCATTCAAAATGTTATACTCATAAGATATCATCACCAATTATCAAATCCTCATCAAAAAATATGCATATACTCTATATAGGATTCTTTAGCCATAAAATCCTATTTTCAACTTTCATTACTTTCACATAACATATTTAACTCATATGTTCAGAATTAAACTATTTTCATGAAAAATACCAAATCAGTCCCAAAAATATTTCTTTTCTGGGATTTAGTATAATATAGTCCCATAATGAAAATATATTTTTCTCGAATTTTAAAATTCATTTACTATTTTTCAAAAATCAATTTCCACTTAATTCCTTAAGAAATTAGCTACCTCAAGTTTAACTCCAAAATTCCCAAATCTTGGCAGGACCTTACACATGTTAATGTGAGCTTCCAGTTTAAATTTCATGGTCATCGGAGTTATAGAACTTCTAAGTTATAGCGTTTTTTTTCTAAAAACTTAAATATTGAAATAGTCATAACTTGCTCATTTTAAGTCAGAATGAGCTCATTTTTGGACAGGAGGTACTTTATACCATATACCTTCATGTCCCAAAAGGCCAGAATTTTTCTCATAATTTAAGTGGCCGAAACAGCCTCTCTAAAATCATGGCAGAAGCTTTTTTCGGTTTTTGCAGCTTTGCACTCCTTTGCTAAAATCAGTCCACACAAAAATCTACAACACCTTTTCCAGTAATTCCACTTGGATTAGTTAGGTAACTCATAGATCTAACTCTAGGACTTGACCAAATTCAAAAATTCAAAATATAATTGGAGATATGGTCAATTGAATTTCATGTTACGTTTTTACCAAAATCTGATTTTTCAACCCTTTGTGATTTCTAAGAAACTTTCATGTTTTCACATAATAACCAACATAACTCATCATAAAACTTACTAATATCACGAATACCCATGATTCTCATTAATCCAATGCTTTTATTATGACTTTCATCATAATCCTCGTAAACAGATCCTTTTAGTTGAAGAAATATTTGAGGGTTTAAGAAATGGGTTTTTGTACTGGGGTCAATACAAAATTCGATTTCATGTTCTAGGGTAGGCTAGGAAGTCTTCAAGAATACGCCAGGAAATTTATTAATAATAGAAATATCATTCAAAATTGTGACTCTCCTCCAAGACTTGGATAGTACGTCACATTGATACCAACTGTGACTTCTATCCCTTAACCTAGATAGCACCTCACAATGATACCTATAAACTTGCCATCTTCATTCTCGATGTCGCCTACAGAAAGTCTGGCTTCGGTGCATTCCACACAAGGAAGTCAACAATGAAAGGATCGGGCTCTTTTCTTATGACTTGATATAACAGTGATTAACTTTAGGATTTGGTTACTTTGAATTCGTATAACAAAGTTGGTTAGAATATAAAAGCTAACAACCTTACAAAAAGAATAATGAGTAGTTAATCAATCGTTTTCAAAAATTACCTCAAAGGCAAGTATTTTCAAAGAGATAAGATCGACAGGTAACGTGAAAGTGTTTATTTGAATCAAACAAGATTTAAAAATAGTAGCGGTAACGAAGGCTCCTACTAACGAAGTTTCAACCAATAAGTCAAAGTCTAACTTCTCCGGAGTCAAATTTAAACGTTGAACGCAAGCAAGAGAGATAAAATAATGGGTAGAACCGGTATCTTATAAGGTATAGACTTCGCAATTTATAATTAACTAACCCGTGCTAACTTCGTTCGGTTTACTCGCTTTTTGAGAAGTCATGAAAAATGCACTTCCTAAAACCAACGACTTTATTTTGTCCATATCCACCTTTGGTGCCACCGTCCCAAATGCTAGACTTCGACTTTGGTGCACAACAAAATTGAGCTAAATGACCTTCTTCTTGCAATTTCCACTTCTATTATCTTTGCCATGATTACCATCAAGTGGTTACCATTATTGGCATGATAATTTCCCCCACGATGGTTATCATTATTCGATAAATGCGTTGCCACCAAAGATGATTATTATCGTGTTGTTGGTCGTTACCTTTTGTTTCAAATTTAATCAACACTCTCATGTGCTTCATTGCTTATCTCAAAGATTTTCGATATCATTCTCAAACACCGCCACAAAACAAGGGTTAATTAACATATCACATATTATCCCTATACTCCGACCACCAATTAAATACCAAATAAATTTAGGTAGGTCATACTAGCGAAGGAATTCCCGTCCTCCCTCCTAGTTCTTATCTCACATCTCACCAGGGATCATATCCTAAGCTCGATAATCAACCGTGACGCCTCTAAAATTAGGTATACGCCACCCATCTTGGGTCGCCACTTACATGGTACATAAATTCAAATACAACTTACTAATATAACTGCCGTGGTACAATACGACATAAACCGTGAGTTTGAATACAAATATTGTCTACTATATATTATACAAACTCAAAAAGAATCCTCATTACAACTATTATCACACTATTTCACGTAATAGTGAGGACTACTAATGCTATCCTTCTCGACCATTACTGCTCCTCGACTGTCTCGTCCCAAATATGTTCTCATTTCCAAGAGAACAAAGGAAAGAAAGGGGTGAGCTCAACTAGCCCAAAGAAGAAATATTACATGACTAAGATAATGCGTATAAAATTATCATTAGCCTTCAACAAAGTTGTTAAACCGATAAAATACAATAGACAACCAGCTTTAATCATAATGAAATAAGCAATTCATTAAAAGAGTCAAGTAGAGAATAAAGTCTACTATCTTTTAGGTTTTAAAAGGTTTTCATCAATTTTTATCACCGAGACTCAAATTTTAATAAATAAACCACCACATCTAATTATCCCTCGCACTACTGGCCAAGGATTTTCATCAAATTATCAATGGTCATGACTATACCGAATCACCCCGGTCATAATCATACCAAAAACTATCCATCATCGCATTACAGCCAATCGAGGACTTTTGTCACATCATTTATATCAAGTCATGATTATACCGAATGATCCTCGGTCATAATCATACTAAGTTCATCTATGCACGTAAGCCAAAGATAACATAATATAACATGAGGATGATGACAATGACATAATAATTCAATAAAACAAGTTCAAGAATTATTTAATCCATGAATTATTAACGCCCAAATTGTCAACACGATATCGCTTTCAGAGAGTAAAATTCAATAATGATCGTAAGAATATTTCCATGAAAAGATATCGATGAAACGCAAATATCAAGGATATTCTACTAATTTCATGGAGTATAGAAGTCAAAGTTTTAACCAACCGGGTATAATAAAGAATGGAATAACAAAAGAAATCACCATGCATGCGGATTGCAGATGACAAAGTTATTCCAATGTAATAATAATAACGGAACCAAAGTTGTGAAATTCACAATCGACAGATGTTCCAATGTAATAATAAAGATGGAACTGATCCGTAAAACACATGTATAGGATATTCCAATGTAATGATAAAGATTTTAAACCAGTCCTGTAAAACACATGCATGTGATGTTCCAACAGTAATAATAAAATTTTAACCAGTCCTGTCCTAAAACACATGCATGTGATGTTCCAATGTAATAATAGAAGAATGTCACCAAGTATAGGGTAAAACCACATGATACAAAGTTATTCCAATGTAATAAATAAAAATGGAATAACATAAGGATTTCACCAAGTATAGGATATGCCGCATATACAAAAGTTATGTATGTAGTATATCACTTTTACAAAGTTATTCCAATGTAATAATAAAGAATGGAATAATGTAAGTTCTCTTCAAGAAGAAAGAATAACACCCCTTACCGTAAAAGAACCGAATATAAAGTAGTGAAGTAAAATACTACTTCTTCTTTCTATAATTTTCTCTATAGCTTTCTCTATAATTTCTCTCTCAGTAGTTTCAATGAATTCGTAAGAAAATAATGAAGGAATGAGCTTCTATTTATAGGAAAATGGAATGCATAAGAATTAATCCATGAACTATCTGCATTGATTTACTTTAATCTGACGGTCCATATTTAAAGAAAAATTTTTTAAATAAAATATAATATATTCTATTTATATAAAACATTTTACTATGCAAACACTATACAATACTATGCAAAACACTATGCAAAAATACTATGCAATACTATGCATAATAAAATATAATATATTCTATTTATGTAATAACTTTAATAAAGTATTCTATTTTATATAAAGATATTTCGCTTTTATTACGCTAATAATACTTAATAAAAAAAAACGTCATTATCGCTATAATAATTCATATTATTAATCGACAATAATGGAATCAAACCGAGTGACTTCTCACATAAGCATCAATAATCAATACCGGTGTGCTACTATGCAACCACACGACATCGTATTTTTACTACCGAAGTAGTTCAACAAGATCAACCAGTAAAACTTCCGTCGTTATTTCAATAAAATATTTTTGTCGCTTTCTCAATCCGACAATAATTTCGCTAGGGGGTCCACCAATGATTGAGTCGTTGTATTTAATATTCCTCGCTAAACCGAATATTCCCCACCAATCGAATATAATATAACCACTGCATACTTTGCAAAAATTTATAAATACTACCCACAACTATAATATTATCTCAAATTCACACCATAATATTAAAAATTTATTTTGACAAAATTTAAATCTTTATTGATAAAATCTGGGGTCTCACAATGGTGATTTCAGTTGTTATTCCATTCTTTATTATTTTGTTAGAACATCATGTCGGTGTGAATTTCACCGACTGTTCTCATTATTTATTATTCTCGTTAGAATAACTCTATCTATGCTGGTATCAAGATGCGTGGTGTGACGCCTTCAAAATAGGTCCATTCCATCCAACCCATTCTCGAGTGCCAAATACATGGTATGTAAATAACTACAACTTTATTATTACAACATATAAATCGTGAGTTTAAATACGATATTGCCATCTGCATAATATCCACAGCAAATAAATCCCCATCATAATTATTGATATATTATTTTAGAAAAATGGTGAGGACTACTAAATAACTCTCTCTGTAACCTTCATTTCATATACCTTTAGTAAGACTCGCTACATTCTCGCCTCCGAAAAGAAAAATGGAACAAATAAAATATCAATGCAAAGAATTATTGAATCAATAAAATAAAATAATTTAATAAGTAATTCATCGTAATAATTATCGAGTAGTGCCTTCTTACGTAAGAATCAATAATTGGTGCAATCCCGCAATACATCGCTTGTTGTTGAACGCCAGACATTAGTGTGTTTTAACCACCGGGTATTCCAACAAGATAATCGTAATAACTACGCCTTTATTTATAAACAACTTATATTTGTCGCTTTCTTTTCATCCAATCTCTTTCCGTTATGGGCTCCACATGGTCGCTACTTGTCGTATTTAATATTCCCCGACAATAATGAATATTTTATAACCACTTGCTTATTCAAAATATTTGCGTATTTTACCCATAACTATCCATATTAATCAAATCAACCCTTACTATTTCAAGATAATAAATAGAGGAAAATAAATTTCATTTATTAATAATTTGGGGTCTTACACATGGTGATTTCTGTTGTTATTCCATTCTTTATTATACTCAAGTTGGTTAAAAGTTTTGATTTCTATACTCCATGAAATTAGTGGAATATCCTCGATATTTGCAAGCTTCATCTAAAGATCTTTTCATGAAAATATTCTTCCGAGCATTCTTGAATTTTACTTTCTGAAAAGTATCGTGTTGACAATTTGGATGTTATTAGTTCCTGGATAAATTAATTCTTGAACTTGTTTTATTGAATTCTTATATCATTGTCATCATCCTCATGTTTATATTTTGAAAGTCATCATGCGGCTGTAGTGCGTAGATGGACTTTGGTATGATTATGACCAGGATTATTCTAAGATAATCACTTAATCGTAATGTTACAAATGATGTGATAAAAGTCCTCATTGGCCCGTAGTGCATCAATGGATGGAAATTGTTGGCATGATCATGACCATTGATGAATACACGAATGTCCTCGGCCAGTAGTGCATGGATAATTTGTGGTCGTGATACTAAAGAATATCCTCGGCCGTAGTGCGAGGTGATTCGATGATGTGGATTATTTATTGTTCGAGTCTCAAATGATAAAAGTGATGAAAAACCTTTTAAATCATAAAAGATAGTAGATTTCATTCTCTACTTGACTTTTTAATGGATTGCTTGTTCACCGCAGCTTAAACTTGATGTTTATTATATTTTATCGCTTTAACATTGTTGAAGACTATCGATAATTTATTCTGCATTATCTTAGTCCATAATATTTCTTATCGGCTAGTGAAATTTCACCTTTCTTTCTTTCACCGTTTCTCTTAGAAATGAGAATATAAATGAGACGAAAGCGGGAACTGAGTGATGGACCGTGATGATAGTATTAGTAGTCCTCACTATTCTCATTAAATAGTGTGATATAAATGTAATGAGGACTTATTCGAGAGTGGATATTGCCTGTAAGATGATTTGTATTTAAACTCACAACTCTCTTTATCAGATAATTAAGATCAGTATTTGTAGATTCTGTATCACGATTTGTATTTACCTTCGTAATAGGTGATGATACCTATTTTTTTGGGCGTCACATTTTGTCCCGACTCACCAAAAATCTCGAAACGTCCCTATTTTTAAACGTCTTATCATGTTATCTATTTTACTAACACTAATGATATATACGCGTTATGTGCATAAATTATGTGGATAAAATAAAAATTTACAAAATTTAAATCACTAGTAGAAAAATAAAAAGATTAATATAAAAAGAAAAAATAATAATATAATTAAAGTTGTAAGTGCAAAAAAGGAAAGAAAAAAAAGTGACAAAATCACCAAATTTTTCATAGAGGCTTTTATAATATAGATTCCATGGAGGTTTTATAATATAGATATAGATATAGATATAGATAGATACAGATATAGAATATATCATCTATAATGTTTAAAAAAATAAAAGCTAGAATCTATTAAATTCACAAATGTAAAATATTATTTTCATTAATAAAAGTTGTCGCCATAGATCCTATACTACGATTTTCACCGTCGCTATACATCTACAAATGTACACTTTTATCAATGAAAATAACAAAAAACGTTGCGATTTAACACTTCCCAAATAAAACTTTCAAAGAAAATCCTAGTTTTATAAATTATTTATTATACAATGTGTTGTTTTTGAAACATTATGTTCATTTTAAAATATTTTTTATTAAGTTTTAAAATCACAATGAAACTCTTATATTAAAATAAACATAAACAAGTAGAATTTAACTTTGGCATTCTTTATAACACGATCGAGACCATGAAATTGTTTTAGAACATCAATAGATAAACGGATAAATAGATATATATATATATATATATATATATATATATATATATATATATATATATATATATGTCTTCCCATTGCTTTCTTTTCAACAATCTCAAATTTACAATAATCAATAGGGTGATTGATACGTGTGAGGGAGAGTTAGTTCAGATATTCAACTCAATCATTTTCCCTTTGGATTAGGAAAAAATGAACTTCAGACGATAGGTTTAAGTTTGTTCCGAAAGTTTTATTCGTGAAGAAGAGACTGACTGATCGTAAGGTCAGAAACTTTTCTTATTAAAAAATAAAAAAACAAAAAATAATTATAACTTATTTTTATTTATAAAATAAGTTGTGGAATGAGATTCATTTTAGTAGAAAGATAATTATATACATTGCGAATACTGTTATGTGGATAAGTATTAGTGATAATTTTTATAAAAAAATTTATAATAAATAATACCCTCTTATAATTCTTACAAACTTCACCATTGTAAGTTCATATAAATTAATTTGTCATAACAAACTCTTAATAGAATGGATTAACTAAGCAATTATACATTCATTATCACAACACCACTTGTGTCCTACAACCACCACCACCGCAATCAAATACTCCCTCCGTTCCAAATTAACTGTTCAGTTTTGACTTTTTTAAGTCAAATTGACTATTTTTAGAATTAATAATTAAGCATATATAAATATATTTCTAAAATTATAAAAATTAGGATTAGTAATAAATTGTATATATACTTTTTTTGGTTATAATCTCTTCACCTATATTTTAGATAAAATAGTAAAAAGATTAGTTTTAAAAATGGTCAATTTGACTTTAAAAAAGCTCAAAACTGAAAGAATTAATTTTATTTTTTGGAAAGATTTTATTGGTGAGGAGTATTTGAATACATATTTTTGAAAACTTTATTTTTGAAAAATATATAATATAATTTTATAATCAAATATAATAAAGTCTCACCGAAAAGAAGAATAAATAAATAAATAAAATTAATGACTTATGATTAAGTCATCAATTTCTTGTCATTTAATTCCTGATTTCATTCTTGAATTCAACCAAATACACATTTAAAATGTTAAAACCATTTAATTTTTTAATTACTGCATTTCGTTTTTAAATATATTTCATTCTTGCATACATTATGTTACTACCTCATTTTATTCCTTCATCCCAAATATAACACAAATAAAGTACAACCTCTATAAATTAATACTTGATAAATTAATAACTTTTAAAATAATATTTTTTCAATCCTCGACTTAGGTTAATGGAATAAATTAATAATTTTGATAAAATAATAATTTTTAAAAGACCCTTATATAAATATATGGTTCCATTAAAATCATAAATTAATAATTTTTTAAATTACAAATATATCTAGGGTAATCTTGTAAAATATGATTCTATTCTCGTTTGTTTAGATTTGAATTTCATCCTTAAATTCTAGCACAATGAACTTATATATACAAATTAATTAAACTTAATGTGAATATAATTTTTTTGAAATAAAATGTGAATGTAATTTAAAAATTGGATACAATGAACATTATTTAATTAATAAAATAATTAATATCACTTACAATGAATTCTATTTTTACATTAATTTAATAAGTATGATACATTGCATCAAAAAAAGTATGATATAAACATCAATAAAATGTAATAATTTTAATGTAATTAAATTTATATTCATCGAATAAAAAATACTTTTTAAATTAATAAATTATTAATTTATCGATTAAATAATAACTCTCTAAATTAATAAAATTTTCCAATTCTAACAATATTAATTTATAGAGGTTATAATGTATGTAAATTTAAAGATGATTAAATAATCATATTTATATTAAGACACATGGCTATACTAAGAATCTCATATTCTTAATCTCAAATAGGTATAAAATTAATAATTTATTAATATTTTATACTATAATCAATAACAAAAATTACACAAACTTTTTAAAACTAAATATATTAAAAAAATTCCTAACATTACCGATACATGGGCATTGTTACAAGTGGGTGGAAAGCTAAGTTTCATAAACATGGAATCTGTCATCATATGTCATGTTGTATCATGAAGGGAAGAAGGGTCAAAGTAATATGATGAATAAAACAAATTATTAATAATTAATAATTATGAATAAAACAAAGCAAGATGTGTTTATTTATCTGTTAATAGCTCTTAATAGTTCCATATCTGATTTGTTAAGATGATAAAGTTATTTGGTAAAATTATATTTGTCTTTTATCGTCTCTTAATCGGTAAGAAGAAGATATAAATATAAATAATCAAGAGCTGTCTCATAATAAAAAAATTAAATCTATGGAATTTCTATAAATATTGTACTCCCTCTATTTTAAATTTTAAGATCATTATTGAGTTTACAAAAAGAAATTTAAGATACTTTTAAATTTAAAGATCATTAAGATATTTTAAACTTTTTAGTTATTAAATAATTTTTTAAATTAAGATGCTATTTTACTATCTAATTTCTTAAAATATATTAACCAAACAGATCACTTAATAGTCCTATACCACTTTATGGCCGGTCCAAATTCATGGTAGAGCAGGATTGGACATGAGCCATATATACTTATTGAGTAGTATTATTAATAAGTAATAAATCTTCCACGCAGTTCTCATGTCCTAGAGTGACTGTCGTATACGACAATACAGTCATTTCCAGGCTGGATGACGAATATTAAAATTTAAATTTTATATAGCTTATTTAATATTTGTACTATATTAATTAAAAAAATACTATTTCCTACATTCAAAATGAATAATAAAAGTTATTTTTGTAAGTTAATTTAGTAAACTTTAAAAAATTAAAGTGAATAAGAAATTATGTAATCTTAATTAACCAACTATAATTATAGTCGGTCCGAATCTTAAACTTACCCATTATTTAACATACTCAGATACTTTTTTTGAAGAACGAATCCGGTAAATCGATTCGATCCATCGCTATATATAAAATCGTCGTCTTAACTTTTAAATGACGGATAATGTGAGAATTCAGATTTTATCAATAAAGATTTAAATTTTGTTTAAATAATTTTAATATTATGGTGTGAATTTGAGATAAATATTATAAATATGGGTAGATTTATAAATTTTGCAAAAGTATGCAGTGGTTATATTATATTCGATTGGAGAGAGAATATTCGATTTAGCGGGAATATTCGTGACAACTACCAATCATTGCGGACCCCATTAACAGAGCTTATTATCGTATCGAGAAAACGACAAAAATATTTTATTGAAAAATAACTACGGAAGTTTTACTCGCTTGATCATCGCTGAACTACCTCTAGTAGTAAAAGTACGATAATACGCAAGGTTGCGTATAAGAAGACACCAAGATTGATTATCGATCGCCATGGTAAGTCACTCACCGATTCCATTATCATTATCGATTAATAATATGAATTATTATAAATGATAACGACGCTTTTGTTTTATTCAGATTATTAACGTAATAAAGTTATAAACATCTTTTATATAAAATGTAATCTTTATTAAAGTTTATTCTATAAATAGAATATATTATATTTTATTACGATAAAGTTGCGTAAGATTTTGCGTAAATAATAAGATAAATAAGTTTGATAAGAAAATATTTTTATATAAATAGAATATATGATATTTTATTTAAAAATTTTGCTTTAAATATGGACCGTCGATTAAAAGTAAATCAATCTGGATCGCTTAACGATTAATTACTACGATTCTATTTTCCTATAAATGTGTTTCATTCCTTCATTATTTTCTTACGAATTCAATCAAACACTGTAGAGAGAAATTATAGTAGAGTGTTTATAGAGAAAATCTATAGAGAGAAAGAAGAAAAGATTCTCGCTACTTCACTTTTCTAATATTCATTTCTTCTAGGTAAGTGATTATTTGTTGCATCTTCGTAAAGTGCCAAGTTATTCTTTCTTATTCACGAAGATAACTTCATTATTCCATTCATTATTATTCCGCTTTGGAATAACTCGTAAAAGTGGATATCTCCTATACATAACCTCAGATATGCCAGACACCCTATACTTTGGTGAAATCCTTATGTTATTCCATTCTTATTTATTCTGGCTTAATAACTCAGATACGCTTAATCCCCCTATACTTGGTGATCTTCTTCATTACTCCATTCTTTATTATTCTCATTGGAATATCCTGTTTGTTGTTTGCTTTACACCCCACTGCCCATTGTTTATTATTCCGCATTTATTATTCTCGCTTGGAATATCCTCGTCGCGTGTGTTTACACCTAATTCGGTTCCATTGCTTATTATTCAAAGATTTATTATTCTGTTGGATCATCCTCACGATTGTAATTTCACCGACCGGTTCCTGCTTATTATTATTCCGCTGGAATAACTCGCTCTACATGCCAAGATCGCATGCACGGTGATTACTTTTGTTATTCCATTCTTTATTATACCCAAATTAGTTAAAACTTTGACTTTTTATACTCCATTAAATTAAGAGAATATCCTCGATATTTCGCTTCATCCAAAGATCTTTTCATGGAAATATTCTTCCGATCATTCTTGAATTTTACTCTACAAAACAAAGATCTTGTTGACAATTTGGACGTTAATAAATCCTAGAAAATTAATTCTTGAACTTGTTTTATTGAATTCTTATATTATCATCATCATCCTCGTGTTTATATTATGTTGAAAGTTATCTTCGCTTACGCAAGATAGATGAACTTAGTATGATTATGACTGCGATCATTCTAAGATAATCACGGCTTGTTATAAATGATGTGATAAAAGTCCTCAAGGGCACAGTAATGCAGTGATGGATAGTTTTTGGTATGATTATGACCAGGGGTGATTCTAAGATAGTACGTACCATCGATAATTTGATGAAAATCCTCGACCGCAGATGCGGGGATGATTAGATATTGTGGGTTTATTCATTAAACCGAGTCTTAGTGATAAAAATTTATGAAAACCTTTTAAAATCTAAAAGATAGTAGACTTTTATTTTCTACTCGACTTTTTTAATGGATCAGATATTCACCGCAGCTTAAACCGGTTGTCTATCAGATTTTATCGCTTTTAACATCACAAGGCTAATGATAATTTATTCTCGCATTATCTTAGTCATAATATTTCTTCTCGGGCTAGTTGAGAGCTCACCTTTTCTTTCACCGTTTTCTCTTCGTGAAATGAGAACATAGCCGGACGAGTCGGGGAACGGAGTAATGGTCTAGAGGATAAGATTAGTAGTCCCTCACTATTCGTAAAATAAAAGTGATAATAGTTGTAATGAGGACTCCTTTTGAGTTTGTATAATATCTAGTAGACAATATTTGTATTCAAACTCACAATTTATGTCGATAAGACACCTACGCTTATGTTAGTAAGTTGTATTTGAATTTATGTACCATGTAAGTGGCGACCCAAGACGGGGTGACGATACCTAATTTTGGGGCGCCACAACTGGTATCGAGCTTAGGGATATGATCACCGGTCGAGATGTGAGATAAGAATTAGAGGGAAAGACGAAATTCCTTCGCTAGTATGACCTACCTAAATTTATTTGGTATTTAATTGGCTCTACGTAGTATTGGGATAATATGTGATATGTTAATTAACCCTTGTTTTGTGGACAAAGGTTTGAGAATGATATCCTAAAATGCCGAGATAAGCAATGAAGCACACGAGAGTGTTGATTCACTTTCAAACAAAAGGTAACGACCAACAATACGATAATAATCATATCGGGTGGCAACGGCCATCGTAACAATGATAACCATCGTGGGGAAATTATCATGCTAAGAATGGTAACCACTTCCATGGTAATCACGGCAAAGATAATAGAAGTGGAAATTGCAAGAAGAGAAGGTAATTTAGCTCAATTTTGTTGTGCACCAAAGTCAAGTCTAGTCGGGACGGTGGCACCAAAGGTGGATATGGACAAAACAAAGTCGTTGGTTTTAGGAAGTGCATTTTTCACGACTTCAAAAAAGCGAGTAAACCGAACGGGTTAGCACGGGTTAGTTAATTATAAATCATAAGTCTATACCTTATAAGATACCGGGCTTCTACCCATTATTTTATCTCTCTTGCTTTGCTCAACGCTTAAATTTGACTCAGGAGAAGTTAGACTTTGACTTATCGGTTGAAACTTCGTTAGTAGGAGCCTTCGTTATCGCTTACTATTTTTAAATCTTGTTTGATTCAAATAAACACTTTCACGCTTACTTCGTCGATCTTATCTTTTGAAAATACTTGCCTTTGATGTGATTTTAGAATCAATTGGTTAACTACTCATCATGCTTTTCGTAAGGTTGTTAGCTTTTATATTCATAACCAACCTTGTTATACTGAATTCAAAGTAACCAAACCCTAAAGTTAATCACCGTTATATCGCCAAAGTAAAGAGCCCCGATCCTTTCGTTGTTGATTTCCTCAGGTGGAATGCATCGAGGCCGGACTTTCTCTGGCGACATCATGAAAGAAGATGGCGAGTTGATAGGCATCATTATGAGGTGCTATCTAGGTTAAAGGTGCTATGAGGTGCAAACTCGATAACTCCGCGAACTTCGCCGCATCGGGACACCGCCATGTTATTCTCGCTTCTAGTCTAATAAACTCCACTTCCTTCATACGATTTAATACTTTCGTGGAAGTACTTGTCATTGAACTGCTTCAAACGTCTCCCACGACATGCCGAAAAGTACCGGATGGGTACGCTTCACGATTCCCACCAAAGAATCGCCTCGTCACGGAACATAAAGGTGGCGAATGGAACCTTCTGTTCCTCCGCATCCCAAGACATCGAATATCTTAGTAATTTGTTGTTTGACCCACGCCTCCGCTTTTTTATCGGATCCGCTTTCCCCAGCACTGTGCTGCTCCAACTCTTTGAACTGCCACTTATTACAACCCGTGAATTGCTATCATTTCCTCCTCAGATTTTGAACACGAGTCTCCTCGGTGATTTTGCATGAATCGCAAAAGCTTCTAAACATCCCTCGCTCATCATCTGCTCAATTGGTGTTGTTCACAGGGAGGAACATTGCCACTGTGCGCGTTCTCCTCGTTGGTGAGTATGAGCATCTCCACTGGTCCTCATTTACATTGTTAATATTCTCACGACATTCTCAAATACCGCCATAAAACAAGGGGTTAATTAAGGAAATCAATATATCACATAATATCCCTATATAATTGACCAACTAACAAATAAGCTTAGGTAGGACACACTAGCGAAGGATTTACTCGCCTCTCCCTCCTAGTTCTATTCCCCGATCTCCGCCGGAGATCATATCCCTAAGCTCGATATCTAACCGTGACGCCCCCAAAATAGGTCCATTCCATCCAACCCATTCTGAGTCGCCAAATACATGGTATGTAAATAACTACAACTTTATTATTACAACATATAAATCTGTGAGTTTAAATACGATATTACCATCTGCAGAAATATCCACACGCAAATAAATCCCCATCATAATTATTGATACATTATTTTACAAAAATGGCGAGGACTACTAAACAACTCTCTAGAACCTTCATTCCATACCCCGACTAAGTACTTCGCTACATTCTCGCCTCCCCGAGAAGAAAAATGGAACAACAAGGAAAAGGGTGAGCTCAACTAGCCCAAAGAAGAATATTATGACTAAGATAATATACAACAAATTATCGTTAGTCTTCAACAGGAAAAATCTAATAGAATACAATAGACAACAAATTTTAAATCAATATTCGCAATGAAATAATAATTCATTAGAAGAGTTAAGTAGAGAATGCAAACTATTATCTTCTATATATGAATTTAAAAGTTCATCGTCGATATTTTATCCTCGTAACATCAATCAATATACATCCGAATCAAATATTCATCTTTTGCACTACAGCCAAAGATATTCATCACCGTCATGTTCATCTAAACACTGCTCATCTTTGCACTACAAAACAAAGATATTAATCGATCGATCGTATGTTCATCTAAACACTGCTCATCTTTGTACTACGGCCAAAGATATTCATCAAGAAATCATTCATCTTTTTACTACGGGCCAAAGATATTCTATAATATCATCATTTAAGACCGAGGATGATGAAAAATATTTTTAAAGAAACGAATCCAAAGAAAACAAAATGACAAGGATTAAGGATTAAGGATTCGTACTTTGTTTTATCCATGTCCAATAATACCTCAAAAATAATCATAGTGGTGTAAAATTCAAGAATGATCAAAACATGGATATAATCAAAGCTAGTATCCGTAATAGATATTTTGACGAAAAAGAAGAAATTTCATTTTTCTATGAATAAGGTCATGATACGTGAATAAGTACCAGATATCACGAATAAGAATCTACACCAAAAGATAGAAATTTCACAAAAAACATCTTCACGCTTCGTGAATAGTACTCGTGAATAAGAACTCGTGAATAAGAACTCATTAATAAGAACTCGTGAATAAGAACTCATGAATAAGAACCCATGAATAAGTAACCCCATACATGAAAAAGTTCCAAATTTGATAAAAAGTTCCAACCAATATTTCAAAGATAATGATATTGAAGAAATAATATCATTCGAGAAGAAAATAACATCCCTTACCTCGAAAAGACAAGACTTCTAGTTGAAACACCTGATATAGGCTATGACTTGAATTTGCAATCAGATATAACAATACTCAAAGTATACTTAAAATACTCACAAGAATACGCTCGATAATATAGAGAGAAAAACTTCAGCTTTACGGTGTGATTTTCAATTCTAACCTAAGCACCCTATTTATAGAAATCGCTTAACAACAAAAGCGTAAAATTTAATATAATAATAATATATTATATATATATTCCTACGCCAACCAAGACTCCTGAAATCAGCATGTTTACAACACATGGGGGCCAACCAAAACAATAAAAACGTTTTTGTTGATATAAATAATTAAAACTTCCAAAAATCAATTATTTTGAGCTTCTAACTTCAATAATTCATAATAAATAGCTCTTTTATCAGAAAATTCAATCTCGCGGGTTTTATAGGAAATCCAATTCTCTACAACTTTTCGTAAGAAAGTTTTTCCAAATTCCAAATGTAAATTGACCAAATCCACATACGGACAATTTTACAATGCTATAATCAAATTTTAGTCAAGAAATGGGGTCCACCGAAGATGTTTAACATGTTTTAAACATTTATTGCAACAAAAATACTCTTCCTCCTCGTATACTCATATATCCCACATTCGTTGTAAAATATCACCATTAATATATTATTAAAATAATATATTTAAATGAATTATTTTATCGTAAAAGATAAAATATTAATTTTCAACAATTGTCACATTAAAATTTTCTCCATCTATATCCACATAAAATCAATATTTTCCTCATCATATAAATCAATAATTAATTATTCACAAATAATATTACGTAATCACAAAGATTAAAGAACTGTAGCTCCTGGAAAGAGGGGGCTTTCCAATAAGGATCTCTCCTTATCGGCGCCGCAATTAGGTGACCAAACCTCTCCTTGAGATGTAACTTTCTAGACATTGCCAATATCATTATCTAATAATATTATTTAGATAATATGAATTATTGCTTCGATAATGAAAAATACTTTATAAATGACAATTATCAAACAACAAAGAATATAAAATATCAACGCAAAGAATTATTAAATCAATAAAATACAATCATCGAATAAGAATTATCGTAACAATTATTGAGTAGTGCCTTCTTACGTAAGAATCAATAATTGGTGCAATACTGCGCCTTCTTGCTCAACAACGCCAGATAAGTGTGTTTAACCAACCGTATTCCAACAAGATTAATTGTAATAACTACGCCAAGTATTTATAAACAACTTATATTTGTCGCTTTCTTCATCCAATCGCCTTAGTTATGGGGCCCACAAAAGATCGCTAGCCAGTCAATACGAATATTCCCAAGCAATCGAATATTCCACGACCAAACGAATATTCCCTAAATAATAATGAATATTTTATCACCACTTGCTTATTTAAAATATTTACAATTTTTACCCATAACTAACCACATTAATCAAATCCACCCTTACTATTTCAAAATAATAAATAGAGGAAAATAAATTTTATTTATTAATAATTTGGGGTCTTACAATTATCTTTGGTCGTAGTGCATGGATAATTTAATGGTCGTAATACTTAATGAATACACAATTATCTTTGCCGTAGTGTATGGATAATTTGTGGTCGTGATACTAATGAATACACGATTATCTTTGGCCGTAGTGCATGGATAATTTGTTGTCGTACTAATGAATACACGATTATCTTTTTGGTCGTAGTGCATGGATAATTTGTGGTCGTGATACTAATGAATACACGATTATACGCGCATCAGAAGTAAGCATGGATAATTCGTGGTCGCGATACTAATGAATATCCTTGGCTCAGAAGTCGTGGATGATTCGATGATATGGATTAATTATTGAAATTGAGTCTCGTGAATGAAATATTAATTCATGGATGTGGTAGAAGTCATCTTTGGTCAGTAGTGCATTGATAGACTTGGTATGATTATGACTAAAGATAATTCGGTATAATCATGGCCAGATTGAAAACACGAATATCCTTGGCAAAGATGGTGCATGGATAATTCGTGGTCGTGGACGCCCCAAAATTAGGTATACGCCACCCATCTTGGGTCGCCACTTACATGGTACATAAATTCAAATACAACTTACTAATATAACTGCTCGTCGTACAATACGATATAAACCGTGAGTTTGAATACAAATATTGTCTACTAGATATTATACAAACTCAAAAGGAGTCCTCATTACAACTATTATCACACTATTTCACGTAATAGTGAGGACTACTAATGCTATCCTCTCGACCATTACTCCGCTCCCCGACTCGTCCCAAATATGTTCTCATTTCCTCAAGAGAATAAAGGAAAGAAAGGGTGAGCTCAACTAGCCCAAAGAAGAAATATTACGACTAAGATAATGCGTAATAAATTATCATTAGCCTTCAACAAAGTTTAAACCGATAAAATACAATAGACAACCAAATTTAATCAAGAATGAATACGCAATCCATTAAAAGAGTCAAGTAGAAAATAAAGTCTACTATCTTTTAGGTTTTAAAAGGTTTTCATCAATTTTTATCATTAAGACTCACTTAATGAATAAACCACAATATCTAATCATCCCCGCATTACTGGCCAAGGATTTTCATCAAATTATCAATGGTCATGACTATACCGAATCACCCCGTCATAATCATACCAAAACTATCCATCACCGCATTACAAAAGCACCGAGGACTTTTATCACATCATTTATAACAAGCCATGATTATACCGAATGATCCCCGTCATAATCATACTAAGTTCATCTATGCACGTAAGCCAAAGATAACATAATATATCATGAGGATGATGACAATGACATAATAATTCAATAAAACAAGTTCAAGAATTATTTTATCCAGAATTAATAACGCCCAAATTGTCAACAAGATACTCGCTTTTGTAGAGTAAAATTCAAGAATGATCGTAAGAATATTTCCATGAAAAGATATCGATGAAACGCAAATATCAAGGATATTCTACTAATTTCATGGAGTATAGAAGTCAAAGTTTTAACCAACCGGGTATAATAAAGAATGGAATAACAAAAGAAATCACCACGCATGCAGATTGCAGATGTATGTGTTATTCCAATGTAATAATAATAACTTAACCAAAGTCGTGAAATTCACAATCGGCAGTGATGATCCAATGTAATAATAAATGCTCAATAATAAACAATGGAACCAGTCCTGTAAAAACACACGCATGTGATATTCCAAATGTAATAATAAATGCGAATAATAATAAAATGGAACTGTGTCCCATGTAAAACATGACGTATGTGATATTCCAATGTAATAATAAAGAATGGAATAATGTAAGAAGATCACCAAGTATAGGGGATTCCACAGATACAAAGTTATTCCAATGTAATAAATAAGAATGGAATAACATAAGGATTTCACCAAGTATAGGTATGCCGACATATACAAAGTTATGTATAGGTATACCACTTTTACAAAAGTTATTCCAATGTAATAATAATGAATGGAATAATGTAAGTTCTCTTCATGAATAAGAAAGAATAACACCCTTTACGGGCACAACAAATAATACCCCTTACCGTAAAAAGACACCGGATATCAAAGTAAAGAAGTACCGTATCACTCTTCTTCTTTCTCTCTCTATAGATTTTCTCTCTATAGCTTCTCTCTATAATTTCTCTCTGTAGTTTCAAAGAATTCGTAAGAAAATAATGAAGGAATGAGCTTCTATTTATAGGAAAATAGAATGCATAGTAATTAATCCATGAACTATCCCAGATTGATTTACTTTAATCTGACTATCCATATTTAAAGCAAAATCTTTTAAATAAAATATCATATATTCTATTTATATAAAAACATTTTACTATGCAAACACTATGCAACACTATGCAAAACACTACGCAAAACACTACGCAACACTATGCATAATAAAATATAATATATTCTATTTATAAAATAACTTTAATAAAGTATTCTGCTTTATATAAAAGATGTTTCGCTTTTTTACGCTAATAATACTAATAATAAAACAAAACGCCATTATCGCTATAATAATTCATATTATTAATCGACAATAATGGAATCAAACCGAGTGACTTCTCACATAAGCATCAATAATCAATACCGTAGCTACTATGCAACCACACGACATCATCGCATTTTACTACCGAGTAGTTCAACAAGATCAACCAGTAAAACTTCCGCCGTTATTTCAATAAAATATTTTTGTCGCTTTCAATCCGACAATAATTTCGCTGTGGGTCCACCAATGATTGAGCCATTGTATTAATATTCCCCGCTAAACCTAATATTCCCCACCAATCGAATATAATATAACCACTGCATACTTTGCAAAATTTATAAATACTACCCACAACTATAATATTATCTCAAATTCACACCATAATATTAAAAAATTATTTCGACAAAATTTAAATCTTTATCGATAAAATCTGGGTCTCACAATCTCCCTCCTTATGGAATTTCACCTCTAAATTAGGGTACGACTGCGATATATGATAAAGAGATGAGGATACCTTGAATACCTTTATCGTTGAAAACATTAAATTCATTTTTGCAATCCTACCAAAGATATTCATTAACAATATCTTTGCACTACAAAGCCAAAGATATACAATCAGAAACCAATAATGCCGAGACTCAAATTTTAATAAGATATCACAACCACTTAATTATCCATGCACCAATCGCCAAGGATATTCGTGTTTTCAATTACTACCATGATTATACCGAATAATCCTCGGTCATAATCATACCAAGTCTATCAATACACTACTACCAAAGACGACTTTTTACCACATCCATGAATTAATATTTCATCACGACTCACCAATAATTAATCCATATCATCGAATCATCCCCGCACTACAAAAGCCAAGGATATTCATTAAGATCACCACCACGAATTATCCATGCACTACTACCAAAGATAATCGTGTATTCATTAAGATTTACATAACCAATTATCCATGCACTACTACCAAAGATAATCGTGGTATTCATTAAGATCACGCACCACAAATTATCCATGCACTACTACCAAAGATAATCGTATTCATTAATCAGATCACGACCACAAATTATCCATGCACTACTACCAAAGATAATCGTATTCATTATTAATTATCGACCACAAATTATCCATGCACTACTACCAAAGATAATCGTATATTATTAAGATCACGACCACAAATTATCCATGCACTACTACCAAAGATAATCGTAGTATTCATTAAGATCACGACCACAAATTATCCATGCACTACTACCAAAGATAATCGTATATTCATTAAGATTACACGACCACAAATTATCCATGCACTACTACCAAAGATAATCGTATCATTAAGATCACGACCACAAATTATCCATGCACTACTACCAAAGATAATCGTATTCATTAAGATCAACCACAAATTATCCATGCACTACTACCAAAGATAATCGTGTATTCATTAAGATCACGACCACAAATTATCCATGCACTACTACCAAAGATAATCGTGTTTTCAATTACTACTATGATTATACCGAACAATCCTCGTCATAATCATACCAAGTCCATCTATGCACTACAAAGCCACGTATTTACTTTCAACATAATATAAACACGAGGATAATGATATAAAGAATCAATCAAATGAGATAAAGGATAAATATTAAACATTTATAATATAATTTATCCAGATTCAAGAATATCCCATGTTATCAATCACTTAATAATCTCATAATCTAATATCATTAATATTATAACAATATTTTAATCACTTCTTAAATTTATAAACAATTTATCTCAATTGTTTACGCTTTTACCATATAATGCATTTAATCATTCAAAATGCCATACTCATAAGATATCATCACCAATTATCAAATCCTCAAAAAAATATGCATATACTCTATATAGGATTCTCTAGCCATAAAAAATCCTATTTTCAACTTTGTTACTTCACATAACATATTTAACTCATATGTTCAGAATTAAACTATTTTCATGAAAAATACCAAATTAGTCCCAAAAATATTTTTTTCTGGGATTTAGCATAATATAGTCCCATAATGAAAATATATTTTTCTCGAATTTTTAAAATTCATTTACTATTTTTCAAAAATCAATTTCTAATTAATTCCTTAAGAAATTAGCTACCTCAAGTTTAACTCCAAAATTCCCAAATCTTGGCAGGACCTTACACATGTTAACGTGAGCTTCTAGTTTAAATTTCATGGTCATCGAGTTTATAGAACTCCTAAGTTATAGCGTTTTTCATTTAAAAACCTAAATATTGAAATAGTCATAACTTGCTCATTTTAAGTCGTAATGAGCTCATTTTTGGACAGGAGGTACTTTATACCATATACCTTCATGTCCCAAAAGGCCAGAATTTTTCTCATAATTTAAGTGGCCGAAACAGCCCTCTAAAATCATGGCAAAGCAGCTTTTTTCTTGCTTTTTGCAGCTTTGCACCTTTTGCTAAAATCAGCCCACACAAAAATCTACAACACCTTTTCCAGTAATTCCACTTGGATTAGTTAGGTAACTCATAGATCTAACTCTAGGACTTGACCACACTCAAAAATTCAAAATATAATAAGAGATATGGTCAATTGAATTTCATGTTACGCTTTTCACCAAAATCGATTTTCAACTCTTTGTGATTTCTAAGAAACTTTCATGTTTTTACATACTAACCAACATAACTCATCATAAAACTTACTAATACCACGAATACCCATGATTTTCATTAGTCCAATGCTTTTATTATGACTTTCATCATAAACCACGAAAATCGCTCATTTTAGTCAAGAAATATTTGAGGGTTTAAGAAATGGGTTTTAGACCGGTCAATACAAAATTCGATTTCACGCCTAAGTAGGCTAAGAAGTCTTCAAGAATACGCCAGAAATTTATTAATAATAGAAATATCATTCAAAATCGTGACTTCATCCAAGACTTGATAAGACGTCACATT
The DNA here is from genome assembly GCA_020205615.1 of Panax quinquefolius. Taxonomy (NCBI): domain Eukaryota; kingdom Viridiplantae; phylum Streptophyta; class Magnoliopsida; order Apiales; family Araliaceae; genus Panax; species Panax quinquefolius. Next base: position 154,818,117 of record CM035152.1, read on the forward strand.
GATACCAACCGCGACTTCTATCCTTTAACCTAGATAAGACCTCACAATGATACCTATAACCTTGCCATCTTCATTCACGATGTCGCCACACTAAAGTCCGCTTCTGCAGCATTCCACACAAGGAAGTTAACAACGAAAGGTTCGGGCTCTTTTACTTATGGCTTGATATGACAATAATTAACTTTAGTAGTTTGTTACTTGAATTCGCATAACAAGTTGGTTATATAATATAAAAGCTAACAACCTTACGAAAAAGAATAATGAGTAGTTAATCAATCGATTTTCAAAAATTACCTCAAAGGCAAGTATTTTCAAAGAGATAAGATCGACAGTAACGTGAAAGTGTTTATTTGAATCAAACAAGATTTAAAAATAAGAGAGAGGTAACGAAGGCTCCTACTAACGAAGTTTCAACCAATAAGTCAAAGTTTTACTTCTTCTGAGTCAAATTTAAACGCTGAACACAATTAGTGAAATAAAAGAGTAATAGAACCGGTATCTAACACTGGTATAGACTTCGCAAGAGCTTATGATTAACTTACCCGTGATAATTTTATTCGTGTCCTCGTCACGAGAAAAAAAAAACGCCTCTCTTAAACTACTGGGCTTTGGTTTGTCTAGGACAAATTTTGTGCCTCCATCCTAGTTGAATTTGTCTTCTAGAAACGACAAAAAATCGAGCTAAGTGACCTTCTCTTCCACAATTATAACATGCTTTGACTCGCATGATGCGCAGCTCGATCGATGTGTCCCTCTCCTCCGCATTTGAAGCATATGATAGGTGGTCTTTCTCCTTCCTTAACAACGGTGTCTCAGTGCCGACGCCTTTCCATCATCGTTGAATCTCCTTTTCTTGAAATGTCCATTCTATTGTTTTGGCCCCGATTACCACCAAGTGGTTACCATATCCGCCCGTTGATTCCTCCACGCTTGTTGTCACCGCTCGATGACTACTCTCACCGGTATTATAATTTTGCCTACCGCTTCTTTTTTAGTCATATTGACTCGTTATCGCTACTTCCACTAATCGAGCCCCTATTTACAATATCCAATACAAACACAGCTTTTATGAGAAATAAGATGTCGACGATTCTCCCGCTTCAAACCTCTTAAAACATTCGCGCCATTCTCTCTTCATTATCTACCAAGTGGGACGAACCGTGATAACTCCGCAAATTTTGCCTCGTATCATGGACACCTGGCCATATTGTTTTGTTCCAACTTGATAAACTCCACCTCCTTCATGTGGCGAATACTTTCGTGAAAGTATTTGTCGTTGAATGCCTCCCGAACTTCTCCCAAGATATCTTCAAGACAAAGAAGTCGAGTACGCTTTTACCGATTCCCACCAAGAATCGCCTCCGCAAGAACATAAAGGCGCTAGTAGTGGAACCTTTGCTTCTTCTGAGCATCCCAAGACATCAAATATCTTGGTAATCTTTTTATCCATGCTTCCGCCGTAAGTGGTTTTGGCTTCCCTTAAACTCCGGTGGTCCCAACTCCTTGAATTGTTTAGCTATGACCGCCCGAGAGTTTTCCGTGTTTCACCCCACGCTTTGGATGTAAGTCGCTTCACTCGATGTCGCATGAATTCTAAAACCTCTTAAACGCATCATCGCTCAATCAATCGATCAAGTTGTTGTTTACAGAGGATTATCGCCATCCTGCTGCACATTGTCCCGATTATCGACCGTGGAGAATCAATACCTCCCATGTGGCTCCATTGCTATTCTCAACATTCTGGATGTCATTTTCAAACACCGCCACAAAATAAGGGTTAATTGACATGCAACATATTATCACTATACTCCTAACCGACCAATCAAATACCAAATAAACTTAGGTAGGTCATACTAGCAAGGTAATTCCCGCCTCTCCCTCCTAGTTCTTATCTCACATCTTAGCCAGGATCATATCCCTAAGCTCGATACCAACCGCGACGCCCCCCAAAATTAGGTATACGCCACCCATCTTGGGTCGCCACTTACATGGTACATAAATTCAAATACAACTTACTAATATAACTGTTGTGTATAATACGACATAAACTGTGAGTTTGAATACAAATATTGTCTACTAGATATTATACAAACTCAAAAGGAGTCCTCATTACAACTATTATCACACTATTTCACAGAATAGTGAGGACTACTAATGCTATCCTCTGGACCATTACTCCGCTCCCCGACTCGTCTCAAATTTATGTTCTCATTTCAAGAGAATAAAAGAAAGAAAGGGTGAGCTCAACTAGCCCAAAGAAGAAATATTACGACTAAGATAATGCGTAATAAATTATCATTAGCCTTCAACAAGGTTAAACCGATAAAATACAATAGACAACCAGCTTTAATCAAGAATGAATATGCAATCCATTAAAAGAGTCAAGTAGAAAATAAAGTCTACTATCTTTTAGGTTTTAAAAGGTTTTCATAAATTTTTATCATTAAGACTCAAATTTAATGAATAAACCACAATATCTAATCATCCCCGCATTACTCTTGGCCAAGGATTTTCATCAAATTATCAATGGTCACGACTATACCGAATCACCCCGGGTCATAATCATACCAAAAACTATCCATCATCGCATTACAAAGCCACCGAGGACTTTTATCACATCATTTATAACAAGCCATGATTATACCGAATGATCCTCGTCATAATCATACTAAGTTCATCTACGCACGTAAGCCAAAGATAACATAATATATCACGAGGATGATGACAATGACATAATAATTCAATAAAACAAGTTCAAGAATTATTTTATCCAGAATTAATAACGCCCCAAATTGTCAACAAGATACTGCTTTTAGAGTAAAAATTCAAGAATGATCGTAAGAATATTTCCATGAAAAGATATCGATGAAACGCAAATATCAAGGATATTCTACTAATTTCATGGAGTATAAAGTCAAAGTTTTAACCAACCGGGTATAATAAAGAATGGAATAACAAAAGAAATCACCACGCATGCGATTATCAGATGTATGTGTTATTCCAATGTAATAATAATAACTAAACCAAAGTCGTGAAATTCACAATCGATGTGATGATCCAAATGTAATAAATAAATGAATAATAAACAATGGAACCAGTCCTGTGTAAAACACATGCATGTGATATTCCAATGTAATAATAAATGCGAATAATAAACAATGGAACCAGTCCTGTAAAACACACGCATGTGATATTCCAATGTAATAATAAAGAATGGAATAATGTAAGAAGATCACCAAGTATAGGGATTCCACAGATACAAAGTTATTCCAATGTAATAAATAAGAATGGAATAACATAAGGATTTCACCAAGTATAGGTATGCCGCATATACAAAGTTATGTATAGGTATACCACTTTTACAAAAGTTATTCCAATGTAATAATAATGAATGGAATAATGTAAATTCTCTTCATGAATAAGAAAGAATAACACCCTTTACGGTACAACAAATAATAATACCTCACCGTAAAAGACACCGGATATCAAAGTAGTGAAGTACCGTATCACTCTTCTTCTTTCTCTCTATAGATTTTCTCTATAGCTTCTCTCTCTATAATTTCTCTCTGTAGTTTCAAAGAATTCAAGAAAAATAATGAAGGAATGAGCTTCTATTTATAGAAAATAGAATGCATAGTAATTAATCCATGAACTATCCAAATTGATTTACTTTAACTGACTATCCATATTTAAAGCAAAAATCTTTTAAATAAAATATCATATATTCTATTTATATAAAAATATTTTACTATGCAAACACTATGCAACACTATGCAAAAACACTATGCAAAAACACTATGCAACACTATGCATAATAAAATATAATATATTCTATTTATAAAATAACTTTAATAAAGTATTCTGCTTTTATATAAAAGATGTTTCGCTTTTATTACGCTAATAATACTTAATAAAACAAAACGCATTATCGCTATAATAATTCATATTATTAATCGACAATAATGGAATCAAACCGAGTGACTTCTCACATAAGCATCAATAATCAATACCGTGCTACTATGCAACCACACGACATCGCATTTTTTTACTACCGAGTAGTTCAACAAGATCAACCAGAAAACTTCCGCCGTTATTTCAATAAAATATTTTTGTCGCTTTCAATCCGACAATAATAATTCGCTGTGGGGTCCACCAATGATTGAGCCATTGTATTTAATATTCCCCGCTAAACCGAATATTCCCCACCAATCGAATATAATATAACCACTGCATACTTTGCAAAATTTATAAATACTACCCACAACTATAATATTATCTCAAATTCACACCATAATATTAAAAAATTATTTCGAATCAAAATTTAAATCTTTATTGATAAAATCCTCGTCTGGTCTCACAATGATTATGACCGAGGATCATTCTAGGTATAATCATGGCTTGTTATAAATGATGTGATAAAAGTCCTCGATGGCTTGTAATGCGTTGATGGATAGTTTTTGGTATGATTATGACGGGGTGATTCGGTATAGTCGTCATTAACCATCGATAATTTGATGAAAATCCTCGACCGTGATACGTGGATGATTAGATATTGTGGTTTATTCATTAAACCGAGTCTTAGTGATAAAAATTTATGAAAACCTTTTAAAACCTAAAAGATAGTAGACTTTATTTTCTACTTGACTTTTTTAATGGATCAGATATTCCGTCGCAGCTTAAACCGGTTGTCTATTGTATTTTATCGCTTAACATCGTTGAAGGCTAATGATAATTTATTCTGCATTATCTTAGTCACAATATTTCTTCTCGGGCTAGTTGAGCTCACCTTTCTTTCACTCGTTTCTCTTCGTGAAATGAGAACATAGCCGGGACGAAGCCTGGGGAATGGAGTAATGGTCCGAGGATAAGATTAGTAGTCCTCACTATTCGTGAAATAAAGGTGATAATAGTTGTAATGAGGACTCCTTTTGAGTTTGTATAATATCTAGTAGACAATATTTGTATTCAAACTCACAATTTATGTCGATAGTACACCTACAATTATGTTAGTAAGTTGATTTGAATTTATGTACCATGTAAGTGGCGACCCAAGATGGGTGACGATACCTAATTTTGGGGCGCCACAACAGGTATCTCCGAGCTTAGGATATGATCCTGGGCCGAGATGTGAGATAAGAATTAGGAGGGAGAGACGGGAATTCTTCGCTAAGTATGACCTACCTAAATTTATTTGGTATTTAATTGGTCACGTGAGTATAGGGATAATATGTGATATATTAATTAACCCTTGTTTTGTGACAAATGTTTGAGAATGATATCCTAAAATGCCGAGATAAGCAATGAAGCACATGAGAGTGTTGATTCAAAACAAAAGGTAACGACCAACAATACGATAATAATCATATCGGTGGCAACGGCTATCGTAACAATGATAACCATCATGGGGAAATTATCATGCTAAGAATGGTAACCACTTCCTTGGTAATCATGGCAAAGATAATAGAAGTGGAAATTGCAAGAAGAGAAGGTCATTTAGCTCAATTTTGTTGTGCACCAAAGTCAAGTCTAGCTGGGACTGTGGCACCAAAGGTGGATATGGACAAAACAAAGTCGTTGGTTTTAGGAAGTGCATTTTTCATGACTTCTCAAAAAGCGAGTAAACCGAACGAAGTTAGCACGGGTTAGTTAATTATAAATTGCGAAGTCTATACCTTATAAGATACCTGTTCTACCCATTATTTTATCTCTCTTGCTTGCGTTCAACGTTTAAATTTGACTCCTAGAAGTTAGACTTTGACTTATCGGTTGAAACTTCGTTAGTAGGAGCCTTCATATCGCTTACTATTTTTAAATCTTGTTTGATTCAAATAAACACTTTCACGCTTACTCGTCGATCTTATCTTTTGAATATACTTGCCTTTGATGTGATTTTAGGAATCAATTGGTTAACTACTCATCATGCTTTTTCAGTAAGGTTGTTAGCTTTTATATTCATAACCAACTCATTATACTGAATTCAAAGTAACCAAACCCTAAAGTTAATCACTGTTATATCAAGCCATAAGTAAAGAGCCCCGATCCTTTTGTTGTTGATTTCCTTGTGTGGAATGCATCGAGGCAAGGCTTTCTCTAGGCGACATCATGAAAGAAGATGGCGAGTTGATAGGCATCATTATGAGGTGCTATCTAGGTTAAAGGATAGAAGTCACAGTTGGTATCAATGTGACATATTATCCAAGTTTTGGATGAGAATCACAGTTTTGAATGATATTTCTATCATTAATAAATTTCTTGACGTATTCTTGAAGACTTTCTAGCCTACCCTAGAAGCGTGAGATCGAATTTTGTATCAATTCCGATCAAAACCCATTTCTTAAACCCTCAATTATTTCTTCAACTAAAAGGATCTGTTTACGTGGATTATGATGAAAGTCATAATAAAAGCATTGGACTAATGAAAATCATGGGTATACGTGGTATTAGTAAGTGTTATAATGAGTTATGTTGGTTATTATGAGAAAACATGAAAGTTTCTTAGAAATCACAAAGAGTTGAAAATCGATTTTGGTGAAAAAAACGAATATGAAATTCAATTGACCATATCTCCTATTATATTTTGAATTTTTGAATGTGGTCAAGTCCTAGAGTTAGATCTATGAGTTACCTAACTAATCCAAGTGGAATTATTGGAAAAGGTGTTGTAGATTTTGTGTGTGACAGATTTTAGCAAAGGAGTGCAAAGTTGCAAAACCAAAAAGTTCGCTACCATGATTTTAGAGGGGCTGTTTCGGCCACTTATATTATGAGAAAAATTCTAGCCTTTTGGGACATGAAGGTATATGGTATAAAGTACCTCCTGTCCAAAAATGAGCTCATTCTCGACTTAAAATGAGCAAGTTATGACTATTTCAATATTTAGGTTTTTCCGATTTAAAAATGCTATAACCGAGTTCTATAACTCAATGACCATGAAATTTAAACTAGAAGCTCACGTTAACATGTGTAAGGTCCTGCCAAGATTTGGGAATTTTGGAGTTAAACTTGAGGTAGCTAATTTCTTAAGGAATTAATTAGAAATTGATTTTTGAAAAATAGTAAATGAATTTTAAAATTCCGAGAAAATATATTTTCATTATGGGACTATATTATGCTAAATCCCAGAAAAGAAATATTTTTGGGACTGATTTGGTATTTTCATTAAAATAGTTTAGTTACTGAACATATGAGTTAAATATGTTATGTGAAGTAACAAAGTTGAAAATATGATTTTATGGCTAGAGAATCCTATATAGAGTATATGCATATTTTTTTTTTGATGAGGATTTGATCATTAGTGATGATATCTTATGAGTATGGCATTTTTGAATGATTAAATGCATTATATGGTAAAGCGTAAACAATTGAAATAAATTGTTTATAAATTTAAGAAGTGATTAAAATATTGTTATAATATTAATGATATTATATTATAGGATTATTAAGTGATTGATAACATGGGGATATTCTTGAATCTCGGATATATTATATTATAAATATTTAATATTTATCCTTTATCTCATTTGATTGATTCTTTATATCATTATCCCTCATGTTTATATTATGTTGAAAGTCATCTCGTGGCTCAGAAGTGCATAGTAGATGGACTTGGTATGATTATGACCAGGGATTGTTCGGTATAATCATAACCGTAATTGAAAACACGATTATCTTTGACCGTAGTGCATGGATAATTTGTGGTCGTGATACTAATGAATACACAATTATCTTTGGTCGTAGTGCATGGATAATTTGTGGTCGTGATACTAATGAATACACGATTATCTTCGGTCAGTAGTGCATGGATAATTTGTGGTCGTGATACCAATGAATACACGATTATCTTTGGTAGTAGTGCATGGATAATTTGTGGTCGTGATACTAATGAATACACGATTATCTTTGGTAGTAGTGCATGGATAATTTGTGGTCGTGATACTAATGAATACACGATTATCTATGGTCGTAGTAATGGATAATTCGTGGTCGCGATACTAATGAATATCCTCGGCACGTAGTGCGGGGATGATTCGATGATATGGATTAATTATTGAAATGAGTCTCAAAGAATGAAATATTAATTCATGGATGTGGTAAAAGTCATCTTTGGCGTCAGTAGCATTGATAGACTTGGTATGATTATGACCAAAGATTATTCGGTATAATCATGATCAGATTGAAAACACGAATATCCTCGCCAAGAAGTCATGGATAATTCGTGGTCGTGATACTATTAAGTCGCTGCGTCTCAAAGATTATTGGTTTTACTGATTTGTATATCTTTAGCTTTGTGGTGCAAAGATGAATTGTTAATGAATATCTTTGGCCGGATTGCAAAGATGAATTTAATGTTTTCAACGATAAAGGTATTTAAGGTATCCTCACCTCTTTATCATACTGTATCGCACTTCTAATTTCGAGGGCGAAATTCCATAAGGAGGGAGATTGTGAGACCCCAGATTTTATCAATAAAGATTTAAATTTTGTCGAAATAATTTTAATATTATGGTGTGAATTTGAGATAAATATTATAGTTGTGGGTAGTATTTATAAATTTTGCAAAGTATGCAAGTGGTTATATTATATTCGATTGGTGGGAATATTCGATTTAGCGGGGAATATTCGTATAACTACTCAATCATCAAAGTGGACCCCATTAATGTAATTATTGTCGTATTGAGAAAACGACAAAAATATTTTATTAAAATAACGGCGGAAGTTTTACCGCTTGATCTTGTTGAACTACTTCTAGTAAAAAAATACAAGAATACGTGTGGTTGCGCATAGTAGCACACCAGTATTGATTATCGATGCTTATGTGAGAAGTCACTCACTTTGATTCCATTATCACGATTAATAATATGAATTATTATAATGATAATGACGTTTTGTTTTATTCAGATTATTAACGTAATAAAATGTAAACATCTTTTTATATAAAAAGAATACTTTATTAAAGTTATTCTATAAATAGAATATATTATATTTTATTATGCATAGTGTTGCATAGTATTTTGCGTAGTGTTGCATAGTGTTTTGCATAGTAAAAATGTTTTTATATAAATAGAATATATGATATTTTATTTAAAAGATTTTGCTTTAAATATGGACCGTCGATTAAAGTAAATCAATCTGACCGCTCATGGATTAATTACTATGCATTCTATTTTCCTATAAATAAAGCTCATTCCTTCATTATTTTCTTACTTAATTCACCGAAACTCTGAGAGAGAAATTATAGAGAGAAGCTATATAGAGAAAATCTATAGAGAGAAAGAAGAAAAGTATTCTCGCTACTTCACTTTTCCAATATTCAGTTCTTCTAAGGTAAGGGGTATTATTTGTTGTACATCGTAAGGGTGTTATTCTTTCTTATTCATGAAGAGAACTTCATTATTCCATTCATTATTATTCTCGTTGAATAACTCAGTAAAAGTGGTATACCCTATACATAACTTTTGATATGCGATAATACCCTATACTTGGTGAAATCCTTATGTTATTCCATTCTTATTTATTCTGCTTGGAATAACTCAGATACTGCCGAATCCCCTATACTTGGTGATCTTCTTCTCATTATTCCATTCTTTATTATTCATGAATATCCTCATGCTGTGTGTTTACACCTTGACTGATTCCATTGCTTATTATTCCGCATTTATTATTCTTTGGAATATCCTGTCGTGTTTTTACACCGGACACGGTTCCATGTTTATTATTCAAATTTTTATTATTCATTGATCATCCTCAGCTTGGTGTGAATTTCACCGACCGGTTCCGTTATTATTATTCCGCTGGAATAACTTCGCCCATGCCAAGCACCGCATGCACGGTGATTACTTTTGTTATTCCATTCTTTATTATACCCAAATTAGTTAAAACTTTGACTTCTATACTCCATGAAATTAGTAGAATATCCTTGATATTTGCGTTTCATCCAAAGATCTTTTCATGGAAATATTCTTCCGATCATTCTTGAATTTTACTCTACAAAACAAAGATCTTGTTGACAATTTGGGCGTTAATAAATCCTAGAGAAATTAATTCTTGAACTTGTTTTATTGAATTCTTATATTATTGTCATCATCCTCGTGTTTATATTATGTTGAAAGTTATCTTTGGCTTACGTGCATAGATGAACTTAGTATGATTATGACCAGGGATCATTCGGTATAATAATCAGCTTGTTATAAATGATGTGATAAAAGTCCTCGGTGGGCACAGTAATGCAATGATGGATAGTTTTGGTATGATTATGACCGGGGTGATTCGGTATAGTCATGACCATTGATAATTTGATGAAAATCCTTGACCGTGGTACAGGGATGATTAGATATTGTGGTTTATTCATTAAACTGAGTCTTAGTGATAAAAATTTATGAAAACCTTTTAAAACCTAAAAGATAGTAGACTTTATTTTCTACTTGACTCTTTTAATGGATTGCATATTCCGCCGCAGCTTAAACCGGTTGTCTATTGTATTTTATCGGTTTAACATCGTTGAAGGCTAATGATAATTTATTCTCGCATTATCTTAGTCATAATATTTCTTCTTTGGGCTAGTTGAGCTCACCTTTTCTTTCACCGTCTTGAAAGAAAATGAGAACATAATTTGGGACGAGTCGGGAACGGAGTAATGGTCCGGAGGATAGCATTAGTAGTCCTCACTATTCTGAAATAGTGTGATAATAGTTGTAATGAGGACTCCTTTTGAGTTTGTATAATATCTAGTAGACAATATTTGTATTCAAACTCACAATTTTGTCGTATATAGTACACCTAATTAATTATGTTAGTAAGTTGTATTTGAATTTATGTACCGTGTAAGTGGCGACCCAAGATGGGTGACGATACCTAATTTTGGGGCGCCACAACAGTATCGAGCTTAGGGATATGATCCCCGGTGAGATGTGAGATAAGAATTAGGAGGGAGAGATGAGGAATTCTTTCGCTAGTATGACCTACCTAAATTTATTTGGTATTTAATTGGTCATTGAGTATAGGGATAATATGTGATATATTAATTAACCCTTGTTTTGTGACAAAGTTTGAGAATGATATCCGAAAATGCTTTGAGATAAGCAATGAAGCACATGAGAGTGTTGATTCACTCAAACAAAAGGTAACGACCAACAATACGATAATAATCATCTTGGTGGCAACGCATTATCGAAACAATGATAACCATCGTGGGGGAAATTATCATGCTAAGAATGGTAACCACTTGATTGGTAATCATGGCAAAGATAATAGAAGTGGAAATTGCAAGAATAGAAGGTAATTTAGCTCAATTTTGTTGTGCACCAAAGTCAAGTCTAGTTGGACGGTGGCACCAAAGGTGGATATGGACAAAACAAAGTCGTTGGTTTTAGGAAGTGCATTTTCATGACTTCTCAAAAAGCGAGTAAACCGAACGAAGTTAGCACGGGTTAGTTAATTATAAATTGCGAAGTCTATACCTTATAAGATACCTGGTTCTACCCATTATTTTATCTCTCTTGCTTTGCGTTCAACGCTTAAATTTGACTCCGGAGAAGTTAGACTTTGACTTATTGGTTGAAACTTCGTTAGTAGGAGCCTTCGTTCGCTTACTATTTTTTTAATCTTGTTTGATTCAAATAAACACTTTCACGCTACCTATCGATCTTATCTTTTGAAAATACTTGCCTTTGATGTGATTTTAGGAATCAATTGGTTAACTACTCATCATGCTTTTCGTAAGGTTGTTAGCTTTTATATTCATAACCAACTTTGTTATCTGAATTCAAAGTAACCAAACCCTAAAGTTAATCATTTGTTATATCGAGCCATAAGTAAAGAGCCCCGATCCTTTCGTTGTTGATTTCCTTGTGTGGAATGCATCGAGGCCAGACTTTCTCTAGGCGACATCATGAAAGAAGATGGCGAGTTGATAGGCATCATTATGAGGTGCTATCTAGGTTAAAGGATAGAAGTCACAGTTGGTATCAATGTGACATATTATCCAAGTTTTGGATGAGAATCACAGTTTTGAATGATATTTCTATCATTAATAAATTTCTTGACGTATTCTTGAAGACTTTCTAGCCTACCCTAGAGCGTGAGATCGAATTTTGTATCAATTCCAAAGATAAAAACCCATTTCTTAAACCCTCAATTATTTCTTCAACTAAAAGGATCTGTTTACGTGGATTATGATGAAAGTCATAATAAAAGCATTGGACTAATGAAAATCATGGGTATACGTGGTATTAGTAAGTGTTATAATGAGTTATGTTGGTTATTATGAGAAAACATGAAAGTTTCTTAGAAATCACAAAGAGTTGAAAATCAGATTTTGGTGAAAAACGTAACATGAAATTCAATTGACCATATCTCCTATTATATTTTGAATTTTTGAATGTGGTCAAGTCCTAGAGTTAGATCTATGAGTTACCTAACTAATCCAAGTGGAATTATTGGAAAAGGTGTTGTAGATTTTTGTGTGGACAGATTTTAGCAAAGGAGTGCAAAGTTGCAAAAACCGAAAAAGCTGCTACCATGATTTTAGAGAGGCTGTTTCGGCCACTTATATTATGAGAAAAATTCTAGCCTTTTGAGACATGAAGGTATATGGTATAAAGTACCTCCTGTCCAAAAATGAGCTCATTCTGACTTAAAATGAGCAAGTTATGACTATTTCAATATTTAGGTTTTTCCGACAAAAAATGCTATAACCAGAGTTCTATAACTCCGATGACCATGAAATTTAAACTAGAAGCTCACGTTAACATGTGTAAGGTCCTGCCAAGATTTGGGAATTTTTGGAGTTAAACTTGAGGTAGCTAATTTCTTAAGGAATTAATTAGAAATTGATTTTTGAAAAATAGTAAATGAATTTTAAAATTCCGAGAGAAAATATATTTTCATTATGGGACTATATTATGCTAAATCCTAGAAAAGAAATATTTTTGGGACTGATTTGGTATTTTCATTAAAATAGTTTAGTTACGAACATATGAGTTAAATATGTTATGTGAAGTAACAAAGTTGAAAATATGATTTTATGGCTAGAGAATCCTATATAGAGTATATGCATATTTTTTTTTGAGAGGATTTGATCATTAGTGATGATATCTTATGAGTATGGCATTTTGAATGATTAAATGCATTATATGGTAAAAGCGTAAACAATTGAAATAAATTGTTTATAAATTTAAGAAGTGATTAAAATATTGTTATAATATTAATGATATTATATTATAGGATTATTAAGTGATTGATAACATGGGGATATTCTTGAATCCTGGATATATTATATTATAAATGTTTAATATTTATCCTTTATCTCATTTGATTGATTCTTTATATCATTATCCTCATGTTTATATTATGTTGAAAGTCATCTCGTGGCTCAGTAGTGCATAGATGGACTTGGTATGATTATGACCGAGGATTGTTTTGGGTATAATCATAACCGTAATTGAAAACACGATTATCTTTGGTAGTAGTGCATGGATAATTTGTGGTCGTGATACTAATGAATACACAATTATCTTTGGTCGTAGTGGTATGGATAATTTGTGGTCGTGATACTAATGAATACACGATTATCTTTGGTAGTAGTGCATGGATAATTTGTGGTCGTGATACTAATGAATACACGATTATCTTTGGTAGTAGTGTATGGATAATTTGTGGTCGTGATACTAATGAATACACGATTATCTTTGGTAGTAGTGCATGGATAATTTGTGGTCGTGATACTAATGAATACACGATTATCTATGGTCGTAGTGCATGGATAATTAGGTGGTCGCGATACTAATGAATATCCTCGGCACAGAGTGCGGGGGATGATTCGATGATATGGATTAATTATTGAAATGAGTCTCAAAGAATGAAATATTAATTCATGGATGTGGTAAAAGTCATCTTTGGTCAGTAGTGCATTGATAGACTTGGTATGATTATGACCAAGGATTATTCGGTATAATCATGACCAGAATTGAAAACACGAATATCCTCGCCAAGAAAGCATGGATAATTGTGGTCGTGATACTATTAAGTCGCTGCGTCTCGATTATTGGTTTTACAAATATATCTTTAGCTTTGTAGTGCAAAAGATGAATTGTTAATGAATATCTTCAATTTGGATTGCAAAGATGAATTTAATGTTTTCAACGATAAAGGTATTCAAGGTATCCTCACCTCTTTATCATACCAGTATCGCACCCTAATTTCGAGGCGCTTAAATTCCATAAGGAGGGGAGATTGTGAGACCCCAGTTTTTATCAATAAAGATTTAAATTTTGTCGAAATAATTTTTAATATTATGGTGTGAATTTGAGATAAATATTATAGTTGTGGGTAGTATTTATAAATTTTGCAAAGTATGCAAGTGGTTATATTATATTCGATTGGTGGGGAATATTCGATTTAGCGAGGAATATTCGTGACAACTACTCAATCATTGGTGGACCCTAATATTAATTATTATTGATCGAGAAAACGACAAAAATATTTTATTAAAATAACGGCGGAAGTTTTACCGCTTGATCTTGTTGAACTACTCGGTAGTAAAAGTACACGATGTCGTGTGGTTGCATAGTAAGCACGGTATTGATTGATTATCGATGCTATGTGAGAAGTCACCCATTTGATTCCATTATCATCGATTAATAATATGAATTATTATAATGATAATGACGTTTTGTTTTATTCAGTATTATTAACGTAATAAAATGTAAACATCTTTTTATATAAAATGAATACTTTATTAAAGTTATTCTATAAATAGAATATATTATATTTTATTATGCATAGTGTTGCGTAGTGTTTTTGTAGTGTTGCATAGTGTTTGCATAGTAAAATGTTTTTATATAAATAGAATATATGATATTTTATTTAAAAATTTTGCTTTAAATATGGACCGCCGATTAAAGTAAATCAATCTGACCGTTCATGGATTAATTACTATGCATTCTATTTTCCTATAAATAGAAGCTCATTCCTTCATTATTTTCTTACGAATTCACTAAAACTCTGAGAGAAATTATATAGAGAGAAGCTATAGAGAGAAAATCTATAGAGAAAAAGAAGAAAAGTATTCTGCTACTTCACTTTTCCAATATTCATTCTTCTAAGGTAAGGGGTATTATTTGTTGTACTAGTAAAGGGTGTTATTCTTTCTTATTCATGAAGAGAACTTCATTATTCCATTCATTATTATTCTGGCTTGGAATAACTCAGTAAAAGTGGTATACCCTATACATAACTTCGTATATGCATGCGTACCACCTATACTTGGTGAAATCCTTATGTTATTCCATTCTTATTTATTCTGTTGGAATAACTCAGATACGCTGAATCCCCTATACTTGGTGATCTTCTTCATTATTCCATTCTTTATTATTCTCGCTGGAATATCCTCGTCTGCATGTGTTTTTACACCTAACCGATTCCATTGTTTATTATTCCGCATTTATTATTCTTTGGAATATCCTCATCATGTATGTTTTACACCGACACAGTTCCATTGTTTATTATTCAAAGATTTATTATTACATTTGGATCATCCAGCGCTTGTGAATTTCACGACTCGTTCCGTTATTATTATTCCGTTGAATAACTCGCCTCTATCTGCATCGCATGCACGGTGATTACTTTTGTTATTCCATTCTTTATTATACCCAAATGGTTAAAACTTTGACTTCTATACTCCATGAAATTAGTAGAATATCCTTGATATTTGCGTTTCATCCAAAGATCTTTTCATGGAAATATTCTTCCGATCATTCTTGAATTTTACTCTACAAAACAAAGATCTTGTTGACAATTTGGACGTTAATAAATCCTAGAGAAATTAATTCTTGAACTTGTTTTATTGAATTCTTATATTATTGTCATCATCCTCGTGTTTATATTATGTTGAAAGTTATCTTTGCTTACGTGCGTAGATGATGAACTTAGTATGATTATGACCGAGGATCATTCGGTATAATCATGGCTTGTTATAAATGATGTGATAAAAGTCCTCGAAGTGGCTGTAATGCAATGATGGATAGTTTTTGGTATGATTATGACCGGGGTGATTCTATAGATAGTGACCATTGATAATTTGATGAAAATCCTTGACCGTAGTACGAGGATGATTAGATATTGTGGTTTATTCATTAAACTGAGTCTTAGTGATAAAAATTTATGAAAACCTTTTAAAACCTAAAAGATAGTAGACTTTATTTTCTACTTGACTCTTTTAATGGATTGCGTATTCCTACCATTGCAGCTTAAACCGGTTGTCTATTGTATTTTATCGGTTTAACATCATTGAAGGCTAATGATAATTTATTCTCGCATTATCTTAGTCATAATATTTCTTCTTGGGCTAGTTGAGCTCACCCTTTCTTCTCACCGTTCTTCTTGAGAAATGAGAACATAGCCGGGACGAGTCGGGAACGGAGTAATGGTCCGGAGGATAGCATTAGTAGTCCTCACTATTCGTGAAATAGTGTGATAATAGTTGTAATGAGGACTCCTTTTGAGTTTGTATAATATCTAGTAGACAATATTTGTATTCAAACTCACAATTTTTGTCGATATAATAGTACCACGACAATTATGTTAGTAAGTTGTATTTGAATTTATGTACCGTGTAAGTGGCGACCCAAGATGGGTGGCGATACCCAATTTTGGGGCCACAACAGTTGGTATCGAGCTTAGGATATGATCCCCGGTGAGATGTGAGATAAGAATTAGGAGGGAGAGACAGGAATTCCTTCGCTAGTATGACCTACCTAAATTTATTTGGTATTTAATTGGTCAATGAGTATAGGGATAATATGTGATATATTAATTAACCCTTGTTTTGTGACGGTGTTTGAGAATGATATCCGAAAATGCTTTGAGATAAGCAATGAAGCACATGAGAGTGTTGATTCACCAAACAAAAGGTAACGACCAACAACAATACGATAATAATCATCTCGGTGGCAACGGCCATCGAACAATGATAACCATCGTGGGGAAATTATCATGCTAAGAATGGTAACCACTTGATGGTAATCATGGCAAAGATAATAGAAGTGGAAATTGCAAGAATAGAAGGTAATTTAGCTCAATTTTGTTGTGCACCAAAGTCAAGTCTAGCTGGGACGGTGGCACCAAAGGTGGATATGGACAAAACAAAGTCGTTGGTTTTAGGAAGTGCATTTTTCATGACTTCTCAAAAAGCGAGTAAACCGAACGAAGTTAGCACGGGTTAGTGAATTATAAATTGCGAAGTCTATACCTTATAAGATACCGGGTTCTACCCATTATTTTATCTCTCTTGCTTGCGCTCAACGTTTAAATTTGACTCGGAGAAGTTAGACTTTGACTTATTGGTTGAAACTTCATAGTAGGAGCCTTCGTTACCGCTTACTATTTTTAAATCTTGTTTGATTCAAATAAACACTTTCACGTTACTTCGTCGATCTTATCTTTTTGAAAATACTTGCCTTTGATGTGATTTTAGGAATCAATTGGTTAACTACTCATCATGCTTTTAAGAAGGTTGTTAGCTTTTATATTCATAACCAACTTTGTATACTGAATTCAAAGTAACCAAACCCTAAAGTTAATCATCGTTATATCAAGCCATAAGTAAAGAGCCCCGATCCTTTCGTTGTTGATTTCCTTGTGTGGAATGCATCGAGGCCGACTTTCTCTAGGCGACATCATGAAAGAAGATGGCGAGTTGATAGGCATCATTATGAGGTGCTATCTAGGTTAAAGGATAGAAGTCATGAGTTGGTATCAATGTGACATATTATCCAAGTTTTGGATGAGAATCACGCTTTTGAATGATATTTCTATCGTTAATAAA
The DNA here is from genome assembly GCA_020205615.1 of Panax quinquefolius. Lineage (NCBI taxonomy): Eukaryota > Viridiplantae > Streptophyta > Magnoliopsida > Apiales > Araliaceae > Panax > Panax quinquefolius. The sequence continues at coordinate 154,835,938 of CM035152.1, forward strand.
TTTCTTGACGTATTCTTGAAGACTTTCTAGCCTACCCTAGGCGTGAGATCGAATTTTGTATTGATTCCAAAGACAAAAACCCATTTCTTAAACCCTCAATTATTTCTTCAACTAAAAGGATCTGTTTACGTGGATTATGATGAAAGTCATAATAAAAGCATTGGACTAATGAAAATCATGGGTATACGTGGTATTAGTAAGTGTTATAATGAGTTATGTTGGTTATTATGAGAAAACATGAAAGTTTCTTAGAAATCACAAAGAGTTGAAAATCGATTTTTGTGTGAAAACGTAACATGAAATTCAATTGACCATATCTCCTATTATATTTTGAATTTTTGAATGTGGTCAAGTCCTAGAGTTAGATCTATGAGTTACCTAACTAATCCAAGTGGAATTATTGGAAAAGGTGTTGTAGATTTTTGTGTGGACAGATTTTAGCAAAGGAGTGCAAAGTTGCAAAAACCGAAAAAGCTGCTGCCATGATTTTAGAGGGGCTGTTTCGGCCACTTATATTATGAGAAAAATTCTGGCCTTTTGGGACATGAAGGTATATGGTATAAAGTACCTCCTGTCCAAAAATGAGCTCATTCTGACTTAAAATGAGCAAGTTATGACTATTTCAATATTTAGGTTTTTCCGACGAAAAATGCTATAACCAGAGTTCTATAACTCCGATGACCATGAAATTTAAACTAGAAGCTCACGTTAACATGTGTAAGGTCCTGCCAAGATTTGGGAATTTTTGGAGTTAAACTTGAGGTAGCTAATTTCTTAAGGAATTAATTTTTGAAAAATAGTAAATGAATTTTAAAAATTCGAGAAAATATATTTTCATTATGGGACTATATTATGCTAAATCCCAGAAAAGAAATATTTTTGGGACTGTTTTGGTATTTTCATTAAAATAGTTTAATTACGAACATATGAGTTAAATATGTTATGTGAAGAACAAAAGTTGAAAATGTGATTTTATGGCTAGAGAATCCTATATAGAGTATATGCATATTTTTTTTTGATGAGGGATTTGATCATTAGTGATGATATCTTATGAGTATGGCATTTTGAATGATTAAATGCATTATATGGTAAAAGCGTAAACAATTGAAATAAATTGTTTATAAATTTAAGAAGTGATTAAAATATTGTTATAATAATAATGATATTAGATTATAAGATTATTAAGTGATTGATAACATGGGGATATTCTTGAATCCTGGATAAATTATATTATAAATGTTTAATATTTATCCTTTATCTCATTTGATTGATTCTTTATATCATTATCCTCACGTTTATATTATGTTGAAAGTCATCCGTGGCAGAAAGTGCATAGATGGACTTGGTATGATTATGACCGAGGATTGTTTAAGATAATCATAACCGTAATTGAAAACACGATTATCTTTGGCGTAGTAGTAGTGTATAGATAATTTGTGGTCGCGATCTTAATGAATACACAATTATCTTTGGTCGTAGTCAAGGATAATAATTTGTGGTCGTGATACTAATGAATACTACGATTGTCTTTGGTAGTAGTGCATGGATAATTTGTGGTCGTGATACTAATGAATACACGATTATCTTTGGTAGTAGTGCATGGATAATTTGTGGTCGCGATTAATCTTAATGAATACACGATTATCTCGTGGCCATAGTACATGGATAATTAAGTGGTCGCGATACTAATGAATATCCTTGGCCAGAAGTGCGGGGATGATTCAATGATATGGATTAATTATTGAAATTTGAGTCTCAAAGAATGAAATATTAATTCATGGATGTGGTAAAAGTCATCTTTGGTAGTAGTGCATTGATAGACTTGGTATGATTATGACGATCAAGGATTATTCTAGATAATCACGATCAGATTGAAAACACGAATATCCTTGGCCAAGAAGGTGCATGGATAATTCGTTAGTCGTGATAATCTTATTAAAGTTGCGTCTCAAAGATTATTGGTTTTACGATTGTATATCTTTTTGCTTTTAGTGCAAAAGATGAATTGTTAATGAATATCTTTGGTTTGGATTGCAAAGATGAATTTAATGTTTTCAACGATAAAGGTATTCAAGTATCCTCACCCTCTTTATCATACTGTGACGCATCTCCCTAATTTCGAGGGCGAAATTCCATAAGGAGGGAGATTGTGAGACCCCGATTTTATCAATAAAGATTTAAATTTTGTCGAAATAATTTTTAATATTATGGTGTGAATTTGAGATAAATATTATAGTTGTGGGTAGTATTTATAAATTTTGCAAAGTATGCAGTGGTTATATTATATTCGATTGGTTAGGGAATATTCGATTTAGCGGGGAATATTCGCATAACTACTCAATCATTGGTGGACCCTATGAATGTAATTATTGTCGTATTGAAAAAACGACAAAAATATTTTATTAAAATAACTACGGAAGTTTTACCGTTGATCTTTGTTGAACTACTTTCGGTAGTAAAAGAACAAGAATACGTCGTGTGGATAAGAGTAGCACGGTATTGATTATTGATCTTTATGTGAAAGTCACCCATTTTGATTCCATTATTGTCGATTAATAATATGAATTATTATAATGATAATGACGTTTTGTTTTATTCAGATTATTAACGTAATAAAATGAAACATCTTTTATATAAAAATGAATACTTTATTAAAGTTATTACATAAATAGAATATATTATATTTTATTATGCATAAGTGTTGCGTAGTGTTTTTGCGTAGTGTTGCAGATAGTGTTTTGCGATAGTAAAATGTTTTTATATAAATAGAATATATGATATTTTATTTAAAAATTTTTGCTTTAAATATGGATAATCAGATTAAAGTAAATCAATCTCGACCGCTCATGGATTAATTACTATCATTCTATTTTCCTATAAATAGAATTCTCATTCCTTCATTATTTTCTTACGAATTCACCAAACTCTGTAGAGAAAATTATAGAGAGAAGCTATAGAGAAAAATCTATAGAGAGAAAGAAGAAAAGTGATTCTCGCTACTTCACTTTTCCAATATTCAGGTTCTTCTAAGGTAAGGGGTATTATTTGTTGTAATTGTAAGTGTGTTATTCTTTCTTATTAAGCGAAGAGAACTTCATTATTCCATTCATTATTATTCATTGGAATAACTCTTAAAAAAAGTGGTATATCCTATATACATAACTTTGTATATGCTGGCATCTATATACTTGGTGAAATCCTTATGTTATTCCATTCTTATTTATTCTGCTGGAATAACTCAGATACGCTAATCCCTATACTTGGTGATCTTCTTCTCGTTATTCCATTCTTTATTATTACATTTGGAATATCCTCGCATGCATGTGTTTTACACCTAACTCGATTCCATTGTTTATTATTCGCATTTATTATTACATTGGAATATCCTGCATCGCATGTTTTTTACACCTACCTCGGTTCCATTGTTTATTATTCAAAGATTTATTATTCTGTTGGATCATCCTCGCATGGTTGTGAATTTCACCCCGACCTTTTAGATTATTATTATTCCGCTTAATAACTTCGCCTATCATGCCAAGATCTGCGCATTTACGTGATTACTTTTGTTATTCCATTCTTTATTATACCCAATTGGTTAAAACTTTGACTTATATACTCCATGAAATTAGTAGAATATCCTCGATATTTGCGTTTCATCCAAAGATCTTTTCATGGAAATATTCTTCCGATCATTCTTGAATTTTACTTCTACAAAACAATGATTGTTGACAATTTGGGCGTTAATAAATCCTGAGAAATTAATTCTTGAACTTGTTTTATTGAATTCTTATATTATCATTCATCATCCTCGTGTTTATATTATGTTGAAAGTTATCTTTTGCTTACGCGTGCGTAGATGAACTTAGTATGATTATACTGAGGGATCATTCGGGGTATAATAATGGCATTGTTATAAATGATGTGATAAAAGTCCTCGATTGGCATCAGAATGCGATGATGGATAGTTTTGGTATGATTATGACCAAGGGGTGATTCGGTATAATGTTGACCATTGATAATTTGATGAAAATCCTCGACCAGAGTGCGGGGATGATTAGATATTGTGGTTTATTCATTAAACCGAGTCTTAGTGATAAAAATTTATGAAAACCTTTTAAAACCTAAAAGATAGTAGACTTTATTTTCTACTCGACTTTTTTAATGGATCAGATATTCCACTGCAGCTTAAACCTGGTTGTCTATTGTATTTTATCGGTTTAACATCTGTTGAAGCGCTAAATGATAATTTATTACGCATTATCTTGGTCATAATATTTCTTCTTCTATTTAATTGAAATTTCACCTTTCTTTCACCGTTCTCTTGAAAATGAGAACATAAATTTGGAGACGAAGCCTCGGGGATCGGAGTAATGGTCCGGAGGATAAGATTAGTAGTCCTCACTATTCGCGTGAAATAAATGTGATAATAGTTGTAATGAGAACTCTTTTGAGTTTGATAATATCTAGTAGATAATATTTGTATTCAAACTCACAATTTATGTCGAGATAATCATACGTACGCTTATGTTAGTAAGTTGATTTGAATTTATGATATCGTATAGTGGTGACCCAAGATGGGTGACGTATACCTAATTTTGGGGGCGTCACAGATAATATATAGTGACGGACTGAACCTATAGTGATGGATCAAATTGTCGTCCGATCCGTCGTTAAAGGAAAGTATGTAAGGTATGTTAGATAAGGGATAAACTTAATATTCGGACCGTAATTGTAATTATAGTAAATAGTTGAAAGATATACAATGTTCAAAATATTAATATTTTTGAAATTAAGACCTTTTAATTTTGAAATTAAGTTCATTATATTCTGAAAATAATAAATCTCATTATTAGTAAAAATGTTTATAATTTTTTTACTAACAAAAGTTAAATGAATCAGTATTAATTAATTTAATGTTTAAAGTTATTTTACATTAACTTAAGACATTAATATTTGCCTTATAGTAATTTGAAATGAAAGAGTTTATTATTAAATTAATTATTTATTAATGGTGTTAAACTCGTGAATTAAAAATTTTAAATAAGAAACATCACAATCCAAGATGGTGTGCGTGTTACAGGTACAGCCTGCAGTTAGTTGAATTGATCAATGAAAACAAAACTGCTGAGGAAGGTACTACTGTCAAACCGTGTGCTAGCCAGCAAGAGCGAAGAAGATATAGATGCTGCCCCTCGATCAAACAAAGTTAGGTTGGTCGGGATGGGACCCACGGAGCACTGGAAATTACTACTTTCTCCTATTCATATTAAATGACATTTTAGAGTTAAGCACACTTATTAAAAATAACATAAAATATCTTTTATGTCCCTAATTAATTACTTCTCTCTCTACAATTGTCTCTTCTCATTCTCTACAATTATCCCTAATTAATTATTTCTCTCTCCACAATTGCATTTACTAAACATATTAAATAGAAGGGTAAATTAGAAAAAAATAGTGCAATATTGAATAGAGATTCAAAAACGACACTTATATAGAATAAAATTAAACTCCTTAAAACGTCATTTAATCTGAATAGGAAAGAGTATTAAACTATTAAACTATTAATATAAATAATAATTATTTGTAATATTATTAATACTTAATATATATATATATATATATATATATATATATATCAACAGAAAGTAAATATTAGTAATGAATAGAGTGAACCAACTAACCTGTGTAGTTAGAACAACAATCAAGGAGAGGAAGAAGGTTATTTACTCCAGCCGCTATAAGTTAGTGTCTTGAATTTTTGAGTTGTTTTTAACTCAAAAACAACTCACCCGTTACTCCAGCCGCTATAAGGTTATCATGGATGCAGTTCTTATATATATATATATATATATATATATATATATATATATATATATATATATAGAGAAAGCGATCGTCAGTCATCTTATTTCTTTCGCGTCTTTAAAACTTTTAGCAATGACGGACCGGCGTGACGATTTATTTTCGGTTATATATACAATCGTCGTCTATACTTTTAGCGACGGACAACATATAACGTCGCTTAAAAGTATAGACGGTTGTATGGCATTGTATTTAATCGAACCGTCAGTCGTTGGTCCGCAAAGCGAGAGCGAAGACGCGATTAAGATAAAGTATCTACACTGATTCTGGATCGCATATATATATATATTTTTTCTTTTTCTGACAGTACTAATTAAAATGTGTTTTTATCAATTTAACTAGTATTGAATGTAATTAAAATATTTAAGTTTTAAGTTAAATTCTCGTGTATAAAAGTTTGTTTGACGTAAGGGTTGTAAATAACCTTATAATCAAATTATCATCCTCATTATTTTGCGTGGTTTAAATTGTCCAAGATGGAAAATGAAATAAGATAAAGAAGTAAACCTTATCCCATGTTATCTTAATATCTCAAGTTTACTTTACCTTACTTTGTTGGGATGTGATTTAATAGATATATACATCCATTCTACGTGGCATATTAATAAATGAAGAGTCCTTTTACAAGGTCTGAATTATTTGTACAACTATATTTTGTATATGTATCTAAATTATATTTAAAAATATTATATTTTTTAAAAAATTCAGTTGGAATAAATATTATACATTTTTTAAGAGTCACAGAAAAAACAAAAACAAAAAATAAAAATAAAATTGGGACCGGTCTAATTTTTTTTTTAAAAAAATTTGGAACCAATCTAATTTTCGGATCCATTAAACCTGTCCGCCCAGACTTATTCTTAATTAAGTGGTGACTTGGTGTTCTAAGGAGTCGAAATTTGTTTTATTTAATTTCTTGTTTTTAAAAAGGATTTTTATCCAATTATGATAATTTCTATTTTATAGAAACTCTAATTAGGACTCCTATTTTTAATTGCTTTCGAATGAGTTTTAGTGTGAGTAATTATAAATACAGTCATTCATTAAGGTTAAGGTACACATTCAATTTATTATTCTTCCCAGCACTATAGTAATTTAATATTATGCGTACAAGTATACACGGTCAACAAGTAATAAAGAGTAAGTAAAGTATCGCTTCCACGAGAAATTACTAACAAAACTTATCAAACACTAACCCGTAATCAACTCAATCTTATTTAAACGATTGATTTGATATTTTATATTAAAACTATGTAATTAACTAATACTAACTACCTCTAGAATAAGACTAGATAATGAAAACTTGATATTATAATTTCACTTATTGAATCATTTAAATCGACACACTTCCTGTTAAACCAAATTAATTATACCAGATTGTTAGTCAAGAACACGAAAGTAAAATATAACTATATTTCGGTGTACCATACCCATATCACACTAAATCCACATATAATAGAATGAATGTGAACACCCTAATTAACTAACCTACTATATCTCTATGTGAATTACAATTAAAGAGGGTTGAAATTCAAGTTCTCAATTGACTACATACGGTGCATAGGTATTCACTATTCAATCCTTCTAGGGCGACAGGGGTAGTGACCAGACAATTTTTTTTATGACTCCCAAATAATTTATAAGAATTATTGAAACTGAAATTTTTATAGAATCTAGTGATTTGAGTATCATTTTGATACATGTAAAAAATAAGGTTGCACAGACTGTACAACCCTATTTTTTACATGTATCTAAATGGCACTCAAATCACTACATTTTCTAAAAATTTCAATTTAAATAAATCTTATAAATTATTTGAGATTCATAAAAATAAATAAATATATTTATCCGGTCACTATCCCTGTCAGCAAAACTCAGTCCCAATAGCATTTTTGATTCAATATTTGTTTCCTGTACAAATTTTTGCTTTCTATTTGTTGATTTGACGTTCGAACAAATTTTAGTGTTAACAATTAATTAAATTTTATATTATTATAAATTGGATAATAACAATTTGGTTGAAACAGAAGAAAGGAAACAGTTGAAAATTGGGTTGCATCTAAAAATTATTGAATTTACAAAGTAGAAGAGTTTGCTCTTTAACCTAATCTAAGATGAATTACTGAATTTACAAAGTAGAAGAATTAGCTCATTAACCAAATTCAATGAGTCATCTATATATTAAATATTGATGTGAAAATAGTATTTTCTTATTATTAATATTCAAATCAGTTAAATATGTCACGTTATTTTTTTTATTGTAAAATAAATAAATCAAAATGTCCAAAATCAACTAACGTATGTTAATGCTATTAGAAAAATAAAATCTTTCAATTTATGATTTTAATTTTTTTTTGTTAATTATTAAAAAATATAAAAATTAATTCATTTTTAACGCTATTTACCCTAAAAAAGAAACACTGTAAGTTTTTTTTTTTTAAAAAAAACAAATTAAAAAAGGTGACACAATTACTCAGATCATGGCACCTGTTAAAACAACATGTGTCTTAAAAGGTGACACGCGTCTGTTATCGGGACTCGCTTATGCACTGTGTGGAGTCCACATTATCTCAAATTTAAGCTTCCAACGGCCTGCATGACTAGCCAGTAGCCAGGGCCCAACAATACTGAATTATAGTAGTACTATTTATATTACAATAAGTCTAAATGGACAGACATATTGGACAACCAAATTAGACTGTAGATCCCCCAAAGAGAAGAAAAAGCCATCCTTTACAATTATCAAAAAAAAATTAAGTATGAAAGATACCGCTAGAAGTTCCATCCCGCCAAAATATTTTTGCCAAATATAATCATCCGCCCATCTCTAACATCTACAACAAAATTTAATCCTCCCTCTCCATTTTAGCGATCTCGGACATTCCATCCTTCCTATCAAGTTCGACGATCTCCATCTCAGATAACATTTTTTCTCTTAAAATTTGGATTTAGGTTTAATTTTGTGCACAAATTATGAATTAATTGATATCGAAAAACATGGTTCAAACAAAAAACATTCTCTCTTTTAATTAATATCATCTTATCCTCTCCATACATGGTTCAAAAAAGACATTACAAAGAAAAAGCACTAATTTTGGATTAAGTGTTTTATTTTTTTCTGTACAGGTTTTTTTGGACACAAATGGAAACAAAATCATTGAATATATCTTTAAGTATATAGATGAATGAACACATTGAGGAGAATGATATAAATGATAATTCAGAATTTGATGAGTATGTGGAGAGTGCAGTAGATGTAGATAAGATTGTGCAAATCATCCGATTTTTTTGTTTTTTCGAGCCGGACCGAGCCGGTACAAAAAGAACTGGTCCGATTTCAATATAAAAAAATTGGTACATACCAATTTTTCGGTATCGGTTTCGGTACGACGTTTTTATGGTGCCGTTGATATGAAAGAACCCCACCACAATCGATTTATTAATTTGGTGCCGTCGTACTTTACAGAATATTCTCGACATTCTTTATGTTTATTATAATTTGCACATATCATGTAAGACCCCAACTTTTATGAATAAAGATGAATTTTTTATAATTATCATTTTTAAATATTATGGAATAATTTGATATAATGTTATAGTTGTGGGTAATATTTAGAAATTTTGTAAAGTACGCAGTTTGTTTATAATATTCGATTGGTTTCAGGAATATTCGTTTTAATCGGAATATTCAAATTTGACGACAACAATCATTGGTGGACCCCACAACGGAATTATTATCGGATTGAGAAAATGACAAAAAAAAAATATTTTATGAAAATAACGGCGGAAGTTTTACCGTTAATCGTTGAAACACCCAAAGTGTTAAAAGTAATGCGAGAATACGCGTTAGTTGCGTAAGTAGCACCACGGTATTGATTATTGATGCTTACGTGAGAAGTCACTCGGTTTTGTTCAATTATTGCTTGATAATTATTGCATAAGTATCTCACGTTATTTGATTCAATTATTGTCAATATTTTATATATTATTAAATCAATAATTGAGATAACAAAGTTGTTAATATTATTATTTACATTATTAAGGATGTCTAGAAGTTCTGCCAATGAGAGGTTTGGTCACCTAATTGCGCGTCAATATGGAGAAATCCTTATTGGAAAGCCCCCTCTTTCCTGAGAACGACCTGATCGATTAATAGTGTGAATTATAATAATGATGATGAAGTTTTATTTTATTAGTATTATTAATGTAATAAAAGCAGAAAAACTTTTATATAAAATGTAATACTTTTATAAAGTTATTCGTTTTATTAAATTTAATAGTAAAATCTTTTTATATAAAATAGAATACTTTTATAAAATTATCTATTTTATTAGAAAATAATTAGAATATATTATATTTTATTATGCGTAGTATTTGCGTAAATGCTGCGTATAATATTTGCATAATAAAATCTTTGTATATAAAATGTAATACTTTTATAAAGTTATTCGTTTTATTAGATTATAAATAGAATATATTATATTTTATTGTAAACCAATTTGGATAGTCTGCTTAAAAGTAAATCAATCTGGACCGTTCATAGATTGGTTACTATTCAGTCCATTCTTCTATAAATAGAAGCTCATTCCTTCATTCACTACTAAAAAAATGCTCATTTGTGATGGCCAAAATCCATCACAAAAAATAGGAAAACCATCACGAAAGGTTTACGTGATGGCTTTAAGCATCACAATGGCCGTCTTGTATACGCCCATCATAAAAGGTTTTACGTGATGGTTTTGGCAATCACGCAAACGCTTAGTGCTTTTATGATAATTAATATAATCACATTAACATATAATCTATTGTGATTGTCAAAGTCATCACAAAAAAACAAGACTTTAGGGATCAAATGTAAGAATGTGAATCTCTATTTACGTATAATTTATTTCACTATATTAATTATATCTATATTAATTGTATCAAATGATACTTGTAGGATTCGAACCCTCTCCCATTTGCAAACTAAATAACGAGTATTACCACTACACCAAAGTCCAAATCATAATTATAATTTGAAAACAAAATATAAAAGGAAACATATGTGAGTTGACTTACTAAACAAAATTACTTCCATATAAGATTTGGTGATTGCAATGGCAGTCACAAATACTCTATAATGATGGTAAAATTAGTCATCACTAAGAGCTATCATATATTTTATTGTTTTGTGACGGCTTGAAAATTCCATCACAAAATACCTTCTTTTTGTAATTGCAAATAAAATTCGTCACAAAAATCTATCTTTTTAATGATTGTCACGACCGTCATAAAATATTATTTTGATTATTTCTTATATTAAAATATTAGTGATAGCTTAAATGCAATCACGAAAAGGGTATATCTATAAGTGATGGCTTAGTGCGTCACAAAAAGAAAATTTATTTTACGTGAAAAAATTGGTGTGATTGACATGACCATCACAATTATAATACATTGATGGCAAGATTAGTCATCACTAAGAGCCATCATATATACTATTAATTTGTGATTGCTTAAAAAGTCCATCACAAATTACTATCTTTTGTGATTATTTTTAAAAACAGTCACAAAATTCCGTCACATATTCTTGTTTTTCTAGTAGTGATTATTTCTTACGAATTCACTGAAACTCTAGAGAGAGAAGCTGTAGAGAGAATTCTTCTTCTATAATCTTGAGCGTATTTCTTTAGCATTTATGAAAACTTTGAGCGTAGTGCAAGTTTCTTATATCCCCGCCCTACCATCGGAGTACTCTTCTTTATAAGGTAAGACGTATTATTTTTTTTCATATTCATGAAGAGAACTTCATTTATTCCATTCTTTATTATTACATTGGAATAACTCATATACGCTTCTACCCTATACTTGGTGAAATTCTTACATTATTCCATTATTTATTATTCTTTGGAATAACTTTTATACATCTTGAAGTACCACATACATGGTGAAATTTTATTGTTATTCCATTCTTTATTATTCTGTTGGAATATCTTGTATGCATGCGTTTTACGTGGGACTGGTTCCGCCTCTTTATTATTTTGTTGGGATATCCTCGCGTCATGCGTTTCTGGCCGGACCGGTTTCTTCTTTATTATTACATTGGAATATCTTGTCGAGACGTATTACGCTTTGACCGGTTCCGTTATTTATTATTACGTTGAATAACTTTGTACATCAAGCAATCTGCATGCATGGTGATTTCTTTTGTTATTCCATTCTTTATTATACTCAGTTGGTTAAAATTTTGACTTCTATACTCTATGAAATTAGTGGAATATTCTTGATATTTGCGCTTCATTCAGTATCTTTTCATGGAAATATTCTTCTGAGCATTCTTAAATTTTACTCTACAAAAAAGTATCATGTTGACAATTTGGATGTTATTAGTTCTTGAATAAATTAATTCTTGAACTTGTTTTATTGAAATCTTATATCATTGTCATCATCCTCATGTTTATATTTTTTGAAAGTCATCTCGTGGCTCGTGTAGTGCGTAGATGGACTTGGTATGATTATGACTGAGGATTATTTGGTATAATCATGGCCGTAATGTTACAAATGATGTGGTAAAAGTCCTCATTGGCCGTAGAAAGGGCATTGATGGACCGTTGTTGGCATGATCATGACCATTGATGAATACACCGAATATCCTCGACCCGTGGTGCATGGATAATTTGTGGTTGTGATACTAATGAATATCGTTGGTAGTAGTAGTGCGGGGATGATGTGGTTTATTTATTAAAATTTGAGTCCCAATGATAAAAGTGATGAAAAACCTTTTAAATCATAAAAGATAGTAGATTTTATTCTCTACTTGACTCTTTTAATGGATTGTATGTTCAACTGCAGCTTAAACTTGATGTCTATTGTATTTTATCGGTTTAACATTGTTGAAGACTAATGATAATTTATTCTGCATTATCTTAGTCATAATATTTCTTCTTCGAATTTAGTTGAGCTCACCATTTCTTTCACTTGTTCTCTTCTTGTGAAATGAGAACGTAGTCGGGACTAGTTAGGGAATCGGGTGATCGGTCCGGATGATAGTATTAGTAGTCCTCACTATTCTACATTAAATAGTGTGACAATAAATGTAATGAGGACTTATTCGAGAGTGGATATTATGCTGAAGACAATATTTGTATTAAAAGTCATGACTCTCTTGTTGTATATTAAAGATTGTATTTGTATTATGTATATGATTGATTTATTTCGTAATAATAGGTGATGTATACCTATTTTGGGGGCGTCACATATCATCTTTAACTTTAACTTTTTATCAATTTAACACCTTACTGTTTAGAATAAAATTTATAAAAAAGTCAAGTTTTATTTATTAAAAGTTGAGGTCTTACAAATGAGATTTGAATACTAATTATATGTTTAGATTGGATTAATAGAATTAATGCTAATGAAACTTAGGTTTAGATTGAATGAATGTAATTGATGAAAAAATAAAATAGAGGAAGAAATAAAATGATTCACAAATTTAAAGAAATGAGAATAAGTCATTCTATTTTAATAAAATAGCCGACACACTTTTCCTTCATTTAATAAAAATGACTCATTTTATTTTCACCTTAACAACATTGACAAAAAAACAGAAATTATGACTAGTCCTATATGTCTAATTTATTTATTAATACATCTCCAACCTTTTATAACTATTCACACACTAAACATCATTTATATAACAACAACAAGATCTTTAACTGTTAAGGATAACATGTCTACTGGCTAGCAATAATACAATAATCATAACATTTTGAGTGGACAACTTGAAGTTAGTTTCTAGTCAATATTTAGGGTCACATGATATACGTACATATCTTTAATTAATGTCATATATAAGCCAATTACTCTCATTCCACCTTAAATTCGAACTATATACTAGTATCATTTTAGGAATAATTAATTAATTATTCCCCGGTTAGTGCTAGTGGTTGAATTAGGTACCCATGCATAGTCGGTTAATGTTGTTCCGACGGGGACGGGGATTATTCAAAGTATGAGTGAGTTGGATTATGGAATACATCAACATTAGATTGGTAGGTTTTTGATAAAGGTCATCATACGAACAGAACAGAACGATACAAATACATATACGTCGCAATCCTAATCCGACATCATAAATAAAATGAGCAAGGGCATCTTTTTTATGTCGCTGCTGCTGTCATTATGTAATATTGAAGAAACTCTTTTTCCCACTAGTAATTTGAAACAGAAAAACCTAACATAACATTTGGAATTGCTCTATAAACAATATTAGTGGGTGGGCATCTTAACAACTCCATTATCCTCCTCATCAGCGAAAACTACATACAGAAAAACTATGGTGACCCAAAAAAGGTTGGATGGAGACGTCTCCCTCCTTCAATCCACCACACACACACACACACACACATATATATATATATATATATATATATATCAAGGTACCAGAATGTATATTATAAAACCAAATTCCATGCCATTTTTATAACAGAGTAATTTTTATACAATTACTAATTCCATACTGTAGCTGTAGATGATGCCAAAGTTACTTTCGTACCATACGAAGTAAAAGTTATACCTTGAGTTGGCATTAACGAAAATATGGAGCATCACTCTGTATTCCTTCTCATAGCTGCAAAATAAGTTGGAAAGCCGGGGACATGAAGTTCCGTTCCTAACATACCATTACTCATATAATAGTTAGACAGAGAGTACTACCATGCCCCAAAGAATACATTTCTAATGAATATTGGGGACACGGCTGGAAAATGTCTCATTTTGGAATGGAGGGATTATTAGGTGCAAACTCTTATGCTACGTTTGGATTGAAGGAATGGAATAAAGAGTGAAATTATTCATTCCATTCTAGTTGGAATGAGTTATTTCATATGCTCTTCCTCTCCTAAGGAATCAAACACAATTTTTTTCATTCTATAAGAATAAGTTATTTCATTCTTATCTTCATTACTCTAATCCAAACGTAACATTATTCTATATGCTAAAACATGAAAGAGAATAACAATCGCGTAAACCGTCAGTAGTCTTCCTGTATTTTATTCAAGAAAACACTAATCTTATCCATACATTTAAAGAAGCAAAGAGAAAGAACTGATCTTCTACAGAGCGTGCGTGGCAGAAGCAGAAAGTAAGGAAACCACCCACAATAGTAGGTAGGTACAGAAGTCTCATTCAACACTTATATAACAGTTCAGATCTCAATTTAGATGCATGTATACCAACCGGTGTATTATAGTTTATAAAAGAAAGCTACAAGTATTGCAAGTGCAGTATGAGAACGAAGACTTTCTCAGTTTTTCCAAACAGTTATGTAACTCACATTCCCCTAAAGAAGCTGCTGCTACAAGTAGCAATGGACTACTCACATAAGATTGGTGGATGTAAGAATGTCATCCGTGCCTTTCTCATTAGCATTAATCAATGATATATACAATACATATGCAATATTCTAGAATATTCTAGACAATATTCTAAGCAATATCCTAGGCTACAATACAGGAAGATATACATGAGTATGATCTATATACTAAAAATATTATATATATATATACAAAGATTACTTTACATAATCTAATACACCCCCGCAGTCGAAGCGGGAGGTTGTCGGACGCTTAAACTGTCCCGAAAATCATCAAAAAGTATGCGCGGAAGTCCTTTAGTAAAGATGTCGGCAATCTGCTAACGGGACGGAACATGGAGGACACAAACTTCTCCACGAGAAACTTTCTCACGAACAAAGTGAATGTCCATTTCAATATGTTTAGTTCGCTGATGTTGAACAGGATTACTTGAGAGATATATCGCACTAACATTATCACAATAGACCAATGTGGCCTTGTTGACCGGACAATGAAGCTCCAATAAAAGATTCCGGATCCAACAAGACTCGGAGACAACATTAGCAACTCCCCTGTATTCCGCTTCAGCACTAGAGCGAGACAAAGTGGGTTGTCTCTTAGAGGACCAGGAAATTAGGTTGTCGCCGATAAAAATACAGTAGCCGGAGGTGGAACATCTTATGTCTGGGCATCCACCCCAATCTGCATCTGTGTATGAGACAAGTGTGTTAACAGGAGATTTATAGAGATGCAAGCCAAAGTCGAGGCTACCTTGTATGTAGCGTACAATGCGCTTAGGAGCATTCATGTGCTTCTCCTTCGGGTCATGCATATGAAGGCAAACTTGTTGCACAACGTAGGAAATGTCAGGTCTGGTGAATGTGAGATATTGAAGTGCACCAGCTAAACTCCGATAATGAGAGGGATCCTCGTAGGAAGGACCCACAATTGCCCCTAACTTTTATTTAGTGTCAACTGGTGTGAGACATGGCTTGCATGAAGACATACCAGCTCGAGCAATAATATCCTCTACATACTTTCTTTGAGAAAGGAAAAGACAATCTGCATGACGAGTGACTGCAATTCCCAAAAAATAGCTCAGAGAACCTAAGTCTTTCATAGCAAACTCAGAGGCAAGGAGAGACATAATAGACTTTCGAAGAGCATCTGAAGAGGTAGTAAGTATAATGTCATCAACATAGAGTAGAATATACGCAATGTCTTTGCCATGATGATAAATAAAGAGAGAATGATCACATTTACTGTGATAAAAACCAATAGTGGCAACATAATCTGTAAACCGCTGGCACCAAGCACGGGGTGCTTGCTTAAGGCCGTAAAGAGATTTCTTTAGCAAATAGAAATAATCTGGATGTGTATGATCTTTGAATCCCATAGGTTGATGCATATATACTGTTTCATTGAGATGGCCATGTAAGAAAACATTCTTGACATCCAGTTGATGAATAGGCCAAGATTTAGACAAAGAAATGCTCAATACAGTTCGAATGGTAGCCGGTTTGACCATCGGGCTAAAAGTCTCCTCACAATTAACTCCAATCTGCTGAGACCTGCCATCACCAACAAGACGGGCTTTGTGCCGCTCAAAAAAACCATTAGATTTTATTTTATGCCAAAAAATCTACATAGAACGAATTATATTCACATCAGGTGGACGGGGTACTAACTCCCACGTCTTATTTTTAATTAGAGCATTATATTCATCCAACATGGCTGATTTCCAATTCAGGTCATTGAGAGCACTCACTGGGTTTCGTGGTAAAGGTGAAACAGATGTGGTAGTGGTAACACTCAAGTTGAATTGGTGTTTAGGCTTAAAGATCTCATGTTGGCTACGAGTGGCCATACGTTGGGATGGTGGATTCGGTTGGGGCAGTGGTCTTGCGTGTGTGGAAGTAGTGCAGTTGGAGAATGGGCCTGCGGGTGAAGAGAGGAAGAGGGTGGGGTTTGTTGTTGGTCATGTTGTGATGAATGGGCTGGTTGGGGAGATTGGGCTGGTGAGAGAATAGGTTGTGGGGCTTGAGGCATATGCGGAGTAGGTTAATTTTGCATGTAGTGTAGTATGAGTGGTGAAATTCCAGAATCCAAAAAATCATACAGGTGGTTGAGAGAGTATGTAATTTGGAGAATGGGAATTGAGTCTCATCGAAAATTACATGCCTCGAAATGATTATTTTTCTGCTCGACAAGTCATAGCATTTATAGCCCCGATGATTAGGAGGATAGCCCAAAAAGACACAAGGTGTAGAACGGGCTTGCAATTTGTTAATGGTAGGGGAAGGAAAGAGAGGGTAACATAGACACCCAAATACCCAAAGGTGAGAGTAAGATGGATTTTTCTGATATAAAATTTGAGTAGGAGATTTGTACCCTAATACCTTATTTGGAAGAATGTTGAGGAGGTAAGTTGCCAGTTGTAAGGCATGATGCCAAAAAGACGGAGGCATGGAAGAATGGGCAAGCAATGTACGAATGATATTATTAATGGACTTTATTTTTCGTTCCGCTTTACCATTTTAAGGTGAAGTATGAGGGCAAGAAAACCAAAATTGCATGTCATTTGATTCATATAATTTTCTAAATGGACCATTATCAAACTCCCGCCCATTGTCATATTGAAAGTTTTTGATTTCCCTTTCAAATTGTGTTTGTATGAATGCTTGAAAGGAGTGAAAGATGGAGTAAACTTGTGACTTGTGTGAGATTGGAAAAGTCCATAAAAAATTACTATAATTGTCAAGAAAGAAGACATAATAACGGTGCCCACATGAACTTAAAACGGGAGATGTCCATAAATCACTGTGAACAATATCAAAAGGCATAGTAGTAAAAGATAAAGAGTCACGAAATGGCAACTTAATGTGCTTCCCAAGGGGACAAGAATGACAAAAAGAGTTACAGGCCTTATTACATTTAATGAAATTGCTACTACAAAGAGAGCGAAGAACAGTATCGTAGTGTGCTCTCAGAAACGTTGAGTCTGCAAGACGAGCAAGTGATGATCGTCGTGTGAAAAGATCATAGTGTCCAAATCCTTGCGAGAAATCGTAGTGTTCTCTTAAGAGCAAGCACCAATATGACAAGACACTACGATATGGATAGTAGAGTGTCATCTGCCTTGTGTCGGAAGCATTGAGCCCTAACTTTTGTTTAAAGACAAATTCCAACAAATGAGGAATGGGTTTTGAACGTTGAAGCACTCACCAGTCCCAACGGTACAAAAGATATACTTAGTATTGATCAAAAGGAACGTATTCAAGAAGCTAAGAAAAGGACCATTGGGCAGAGAAAAACACCTTTTCAGATGTTAGGTGAGAAAGCAGTCTGATGCGTTAGTGGGCCAGAGTGAAATTCAGAAGATGTGCAGAAAAGTCTCCATCAAAGTTCAGAAAGGTCAAACGCATTTAATGCTTCTTCAAAAGGCTTCAATGGATAGATTTCAAGATCACATATATACAGAACACAGACAGATGAGAAAGATAAGCAAGTATTAAAAACAAAAACGTGAAAGAACACTCAACGCTCAACTCTACGATCCGAGAAAGATAGAAAGCTTACTCAGCTACTCAGTTCTTTCGAACAAGTGCTTAATAGCATCTGAGTAGCACCAATCACGATCTCAACAGCAACGCATCAACTGAAGTGAGAAGTTTCAAGTCTGAAGGACTTGAAGAGTTCTAAGTGAACTGTAAAGAACCAAGTCTGCTGGACTTGAAGAGTTCAAGAGTGAACTAAGAAGTGCTGAAGCTCATTGGTCAGAAGGAATCTGTGAGATTCAAGAAGTGTAATAGACATCCTTAGGTGGATTCCCTACTCAAGGAGTAGAAGAGTGGATTAGGAGCTTTAAGTGCTCTGAACCACTTAAAATAGTTGTCTTCTATAACTGCTATAACTGCTATAACTGTCTTACGCTCATTAACTCAAGATATCTAAAAGAAGGTTTACTATATACTCATTCCGTTGTGCATTAATCACAATCATTCTAAACCATTTAAAAGAAAAGTTTTTAAATATCTATTCAACCCCCCTTCTAGATATCTATCGTGCCTCCGGGAACTAACAATTGGTATCAGAGCAGGTTCTATAATACAGCCTACAAAGCTTGAGTAGATCCAATGGCACACTTACCAAGCGAATCAAAGACTGGAGGAGGCAGCAAGCCACCTATGTGCAACAAAGATAAATTCGCTAACTGGAAGGTTAGGATGCAAGCTTACATGGATTCAATAGATGAAGATCTATTTGAAATTGTTCAAAATGAGCCCTACGTTCTTACAAAGCTTGCACCAACTACAGATGATCCAAACAGAGTACAGATCATGGTCAAAGGAGAATGGACAGAGAACGAGAAGAGAGTTGTCTAGCTTGACAAAAAGGCCAAGAACATCCTATTTCAATCATTAGAAGATGATCTATTTAAAAACATGGTCAACTGCAAAACAGCAAATGAGGTTTGGGAAGCATTACTCATTATGCATGAAGGAACAGAAGAAGTCAGAGAAAATAAACAATCTCTCCTAACTCAACAATATGAGATGTTTGTTCACGCTCAAGGAGAGAACATCACTGCCACATACGAGAGATTCAATATTTTGCTCAACTCTTTACGAGCCAATGGAAAGATCTATCCAAACAAAGATCTAATCATAAAGTTCATGAGAGCTTTACCAAGGAAGTGGGATGCCAAAACCACTGCCATAAGAGAATCAAATAATCTACATGAAATGATTGTTCAACAGTTATATGACAACCTCCTCACGTACGAACTGGAGCTGACACAACGAGCAGAAACGTTGTCTAAAGGAAGAAAGAAGGATAAAGGTGTTGCTCTCAAAGTAACCAAAAACACCTCCAAAGTTAACACTGAAGTTGATTCTGACTACGATGAAGATGATGATGAGGACTTTGCAATGCTGGTTAAAAGACTACAAAGATTCATGCGACAAGGCAAAACCAATAAGCCAAAGAAAGTTAGCAACTACAACAGCCAGGAGCAAATGAATGACTATGCTACAACTGCAAGAAACCTGGTCACTTCATTTCCAACTGCAACAAACCTCTTAGAAAAGAACTCGAGAAGAAATCACATGCAAAGAAGGAATACAAAGGCAACAAAAGGCCAGTAAAGAAAGACAAAGGCCTTGTAGCTGGAGGATCGTGGAGTGACTCTGATAATGACTCAACTCCAGAATCTGGAGATGATGAAGATCTCAAATGACTAATCTCTGCCTGATGGCCAAAAATGCAAGGGACAAACAGAACTCCAACATACATGAAGTAAGTATCGATGAGGTATTTGACTTCAACTCTCCTGATGTAAATATTGATGACCTTAGAACTGCATTACATGGAATAACATCTGATCTGCATCAATACATGAAGTGGTTTAGAGTTCTGTCTAAAGAATATTCACTTCTTCAAAAGGAGAAAGAAAAAGTTCAAGAGGAACTGGAAACAACCCTTCTCGATGTGATTCTCTCTTCAAGTTTGAAGTCGAGAATAAGCTCTTGAGATGTAAAACGAGCTCGATTACCACAAAGAGAGTCTAGTCTAACCTCTAAGATTGAGGATCTAGAAAAGAGCAGCCTCTACATAGAATAAATCCTCTTCATCCATGGACTCCTTAATCTCTAACCGGAGAAGTGTCTCTGATAGAACAAGGTTAGGCTTTGGGGAATCTACTTCAGAGTCATGTGTGGAAAAAGCAAAGGAAACTAGCACTGGTAATGCTTGGGTTTTAGTAGAGGCATTATATTTGTGAAATCCTCACGAAGGATGAGCACTCACAAACCCTTGGCCCATTGATTCAATTCATTTCTCGAAGTAAGGGATCTCATACTAGTCTAGGTTTTAGAAAAGAGAAGAGTAATCTAGCTACTACTCATCAACCTCAAGGATCGTAGAGAGTCCAATAAAATCAACTCTACAAACTAACCAGAAGATACAAGTAGAAGTAAGATACACTCCTCACAAATAATGAAACAAGAGAACACATGGAAAAGGAAATATCAGCCTAGCAGGAAGATGACCAATAACCCACAAAAGTCTAAATGGAGGAAGAATTTTCACACACACACAAACATGCTTCATATCAAATGTTATGTGTCTTTCTGAGAGTTAGCACAAGGTCGCAAGTGTTATTATAATTCCATGCATGTGAGACCCAAAATCAAGCGATTTGGGTCCCCAAGGTACTTAACATAGTAGGACCCATGCAAGTATGGGTACCAAAATGAAGGTTTAATGTTACCTCAGGAAAAGAGCTTCACGAACTCAACCTGGTATCTGGATAGTGGATGTTCAAGACACATGACTGGGAACAAAGCCCTTCTATCTAACTACATAGAGAAGGAGGGTCCTTCGGTCATCTTTGGAGATAATGGCTCTGGCAAGACAAGAGGCTATGGCTCAGCTGGAAATGGTACGGTATCCTTCAGCAAAGTGGCCTATGTGGAAGGACTACAACACAATCTTCTAAGCATTAGCCAACTCTGCGATAAGGGTCATCAAATAACATTTCTCAACAAGCAATGACATGTCCGAGACCTGAAGACATCTGCAGTAAAGCTAACCGGAATAAGAGAAGGAAATGTCTACATAGTAAATCTTGGAAAACTGAGCTCAGACGAAACAATATGCTTTTTGGCTAAAGTATCTGAAGAAATGAGCTGGCTATGCCATCGAAGACTGTCTCATCTCAATTTCAAAAGCATGTCCAAATTAGCTTCAAAAGATCTAGTTGCAGGCCTACCCAAGTTCAACTTCATTAAAAAAAGGTCGTGCAATGCCTGTAAACTTGGAAAATAGACCAGAAGCACTTTCAAAAGCAAAACTATCAATTCAATTGACAAGCCTTTGCAGCAGCTACACATGGATCTTTTTGGGCCAATTCCAACTACGATCCTTGGAGGAAAGAGATACTCTCTGGTCGTAGTCGATGACTTCACCAGATTTATATGGGTGTTCTTTCTAACCTCAAAAGATGAGACAAGTTCACAGCTGATCAAAACATTCAAGCTTGTGATGAACGAGAAAGGAGAGAAAATCAAGGCTATAAGGAGTGATCATGGTAGAGAATTCGATTTCTCAGAAATGGACTAATTCTGCACAGAAAATGGCATTAGTCACAACTTCTCAGCCCCACGAACTCCTCAACAAAATGGAGTCGCTAAGAGAAAGAACAGGACATTAATAGAGGCTGGAAGGACTCAACTAGCAGCAGCTAATCTGCCTGAGTACTTCTGGGCAGAAGCGGTCAACACTGCATGTTATACTCAGAACAGATCACTCATACACTCTACAATTAAGAAGACTCCTTATGAACTTTGGAAAGGAAGAAAGCCAAGTGTCAACTACTTTCATGTGTTCAGTTGTACATGCTACATACTCAACAATGGAAAGCAGTACTTGACAAAGTTTCAACCAAAATAAGACGAAGGAATCTTTCTTGGATATGCCACAGACAGTAAGGCCTACAGAGTGTTCAACAAAAAGACACTGAGTGTTGAAGTCTCGATTCACATCATCTTTGATGAAACAGACTTAGACAAAACAATGCCTCAAGATACTGCGACTAACAGTTCAAACACTACGAACGAGGGCGTCGAGCTCAACACTACGATTGTAGTACTAGATAGTGAAATCGTTGAACAAGGGAATGAGATCGTAGAGAGGCCTATGTCAAACAACGAACCTCCACATCAAGAAGAGGAAATAGATCTTGAAGATCTAAGATAAGAAGGCATAAGAACTGATGTCCCAACAGGAAGTAGATGGGCAAGAGATCACACTCAAGATCTAATCATTGGAGATCCGAATGCAAGAGTCAAAACAAGAGCTGCTACTCAAAATGAATGCTTCTATTTAAGCTTCCTATCTCAAATAGAACCAAAGAAGATAGAGGATGCTATGGAAGACTCCAGCTGGATAGAGGCCATGCAAGAAGAACTTAATCAGTTCGAGAGAAGCAAAGTATGGAGATTGGTTCCAAGACCAAAGAACCATCCTGTAATTAGAACCAAGTGGGTTTACAAAAACAAGATGGATGAAGATGGAGTCATCACCAGGAATAAGACAAGACTAGTGGCCAAGGGCTACTCTCAGGAAGAAGGCATTGACTATGATGAGACATTTGCACCTGTTGTAAGACCCCAACTTGTTATTAATAAAATTGAATTTTCTCTATTTATTATTTTAAAATAGTAAGGGTTGATTTGATTAATGTGGTTAGTTATGGGTAAAATGCGTAAATATTTCAAATAAGCAAGTGGTTATAAAATATTCATTGTTGTTAAGGGAATATTAGTTTGGTCGGTGGAATATTACTGCTTGTCGGAGAATATTAAATGCACGGTATGAACTTTAATGGGGCCCCATAACAAAAAGCGATTGGATGAAGAAAACGACAAGTATAAGTTGTTTATAAATAACGCAGGCGTAGTTATTCACAATTATCTTGTTTTTGAATACCCTTGGTTAAAACACGGTAGCACACGATATTGCACCAATTATTGATTCTTACGTGAAGAAGACACTACTCAATAATTATTACGATGAATTCTTTGATTCAATATTTTATTTTATTGATTCAATAATTGCTACGTTGATATTTTATATTATTATTGTTTCAATAATTGTCACTACACAGTATTTTCATTATCAGATAAATAATTCATATTATTGGAATAATATTAATAGATAACATTATTGGCAATGTCTAGATAGTTCTATCTAAGGAGAGGTTTGGTCACCTAATTGCGCGCCAGTAAGGAGAAATCCTTATTGAAAAGGCCCCTCTTTCCTGGGAACGGCCTGGTTGCCAGTATTGTGATTCTATAATATTATTTGTGAATAATTAATTATTGATTTATATGATAAGGAAAATATTCATTTTATGTGGATATAGATGGAAAAAATTTTAAAGTGACAATTGTTCAAAAATTGATATTTTATCTTTTCTGATAAATAATTTATTTAAATATATTATTATATTTTAATAATATAATAATGGTGATATTTCTTTACAATGAATGTGTGATATATGAGTATATGAGGAGGAGTATTTTTGTTACTAAAAATATTTAAAACATGTTAAACATGTTTGTGGGCCCATTTCTTGACTGAAATTTGATTATAGCTTGTAAAATCGTCCGTTTGTGGATTTCGGTCAACTTCAGTTTTGAATTTGGAAAAACTTTCTTCTGCAAAGTTATAGAGAATTAAATTTCCTATAGAATGGACATAAGATTCGAATTTTTCTGATAAAAAGGATATTTATTATGAATTATTGAAGTTCTGAAGTTCCGAAATAATTGATTTTTGGAAGTTTTAATTATTTTAAATAAGAAAAACATTTTTTGTAAGTTTTGTGAGGTGGGCTATTTGGTGGCTGATGTTTTGGGCAAAATAAGGGTGCGTAAGAAATTTTAAAAAAATATATTAATATTTTATTAAATTTTCTGCTTTGGTGTTCTAAGCATTTTCCTATAAATAGAGTGCTTAGGTTAAAATTGAAAATCACACCATAAACTAAAGTTTTCTCTCTCTATATTCTCGAGCGTATTCTTGTGAGTATTTTGATATTTTGAGTGTTGCTATACGGTGCAAGTTCCTTCAACGTTATATCTGATATTCCAGCCAGAAGTACTATTCTTTTCGAGGTAAGGGATATTATTTTTTATTTTTTTAAAAATGATATTATTTCTTCTAATATCATTATGCCGGAATATTGGTAAGATTTTTCTTGTGAAATTATTGTCTTTTAGTGTCGGGGTTACTATTTACGATATCTGCATCTTATTTACGTATCGACCTTTATTCACGAATCGACATTATTCACAGAAAAATTAAATTTTTATTTTTTGTCCAAAATATTTATTATGGATACTAGCTTTGATTGTATCCATGTTTTGATCATTCTTGAATTTTACTTCACCATAATTATTTAAGAAGTATTTTTGAACTTGGATTGTTTAAAGTACGAATCCTTAGAATTTATTCTTTTGTTTCACTGGATTCGTTTCTTTAAAATATTTTTCATCATCCTCAGTCCTAAATGATGATATTACTGAATATTTTTGGCCTGTAGTGCAAAGATTAATGATTTTCTTATGAATATCTTTGGCCCAGTAGTCAAATGAGCAGTGTTAAGATGAACATGACCCATCGATGAATATCTTTGGCACAGTGGTCACAAAGATGAATATTTGATTCAAGATGAATATTGATTGATGTTACGAGGATAAAATATTGATGATGGACTTTTAAATTCATAGATTATAGTAGATTTCATTATCTACATAACTCATCTATGAATTATTATTTTCATTTAAATATTGATCTGAAACTTTTGCTATCATTGTATTTTATCATATTTTTCTCTCTTGAAGACTAACGATAATTTGTTATATATTATCTTAGTCATAATATTCTTCTTCTGGGCTATTTGAGCTCACCCTTTTCCTTTTGTTCCATTTTTCTTCTCGGGAGGCGAGAATGTAGCGAATCTTAGTCGGGGTGTGGAATGATGGTTCTAGAAGTTGTTTAGTAGTCCTCACTATTTTGTAAAATAGTGTATCAATAATTGTAATGAGGACTTATTTGAGTGTTGATATTGTCTAGAAGATAATATTTGCATTTAAACTCACAGTTTATATGTTGTCATATTTTGCACGACAATTGTATTAATAAAGTTGTAGTTGTTTCTGTACCATGTATTTGACGACTCAGAATGGGTGTTGTATACCTATTTTGGGGGTGTCACACCTGTTTCCAGACTGGAAGCCATCAGAATATTTCTTGCCTTTGCTGCTCACATGAAGTTCAAGGTCTTTCAGATGGATGTCAAGAGTGCATTTTTGAATGGAGAACTTCAAGAAGAAGTTTATGTAGAGCAGCCTCCAGGTTTCATCAATACATCTCTTTCTAATTATGTCTTTAGATTAGACAAAGCCTTATATGGTCTTAAACAAGCACCTAGAGCATGGTATGAAACACTGATTAACTTTCTTATTGAAAATGGATTCACTAGAGGTAGAGTAGATACCACACTATTTCGTAGAAAGCATAAAGATAAAGTCCTATTAGTTCAAATATATGTTGATGATATTATCTTTGGGTTCTCTTGATGAAAAGTTATGCAAGAGATTCTCCAAGCTTATGCAGAGCAAGTTTGAAATGAAAGCGTGATGGGTGAAATTTGAACTTTTCCTTGGACTGCAAGTAAAGCAGACTGATGAAGGAATCTTTATCAACCAAGCCAAGTACATTAAAGACTTACTTTAGAATTATGGCATGGAATCAGCCTCTCCCATGAAAACCCCAATTGCTCCTGCAACTAAGCTTGACAAAGATGAAAAAGGTAAAAGTATTGATATAACTCAATACAGAGGTATGATAGGCTCTCTTTTATATCTAACTGCCAGTAGACCAGATATAATGTTTGCAACATGCATTTGTGCTAGATTTCAAGCTAGTCCTAAAGAATCTCATTTAACTGCTGTAAAGAGGATTTTCAGGTATCTCAAAGGTACACCCCACTTGGGGCTTTGGTATCCCAAGGAGTCCTCATTTGAGCTAATAGGATACACAGATGCTGATTTTGCAGGCTGCAAAATTGATAGAAAAAGTACCAGTGGCACCTGTCAATTGCTAGGAAACAGACTTATGTCCTGGTTTAGCAAAAAGCAAAATTTAGTGTCTACTTCAACTGCGAAGGTTTAATACATTCTTTGCGGCATTCTTGTATATGCCGATCTTATGGATGAAAAATCAACTAGCAAATTATGGGTTTGAATTTAAATCCATTCCTATTCACTGTGATAACACAAGTGCAATTGCTATAACTCATAATCCTCATCATGCATTCTAGAACTAAGCATATAGAAATAAGGTATCACTTCATTAGGGATCATGTGCAAAATGGAACTATATCTTTACAATATATCCCTACTGAAAATCAACTTGTTGATGTCTTTACAAAGCCTCTAGATGAATCCAGATTTAACAAGTTAATAAGTGAGCTAGGCATACTTAACTTACAACCATGAAAAATATGCTCTAGTATGTGCTAACCATACAGGTTTAAAGGCTATGTTTGAAATCATAGACATGATCAAAGGAAAACCACGATCGTAGAACCAAAGTGTCATACAATGACAACGATCGCAGTGAAGACTCCACGATCGCAGTGCAGACTCAACGATAGTAGAATTACATCAAAACCAAAGGAGCACCCTATGATGATCAAGTATCAAACAAGGCAATCTCTCTGATAAGTACCTCAGGGACAAACCTAACCCTTGATTCATTCAAAGAGGTTGGCCCTTCCTGAGCTACCTTAAGCTGAGAAGAATGCTAAGTCAAAAAGGTTCATCACGAGAACTTGATCAGACTCTACGATTGCCAATCAAACTCAACGATTGCAGTTCAGACTATACGATTGCAGCTCAGACACGATGACTGCTATACAGACTCAATGATGGTAGAACAGACTCAACGATTCCAAGGACCATCTCAACGATCGCAGTCCTACTGAAGAATACATTAGCTCAGAAGGGGTTAAGGGCAATTCAGTACAATCCTTCTCTGTCAGATTCGTAGAGCCAAGCAAAATTCGACACCTGTCCCACTAAGCAAAATAGAGAGAGGGAAGTTACAAGTACAAATTAAAATTGTCTTTTTTGAAATCTGAAAAAGATCATCTCTCTCTTCCTCTCTCAAGCAGAAACCCTAAATCAGTAGCAAGCTCAGTCAGTCTCACTTCCTGCCAAGAAATCAATGGCAACTTCCAGTGTTATCTCTGGCTACAGACTCTGTTTTGACGAGTTTAAATCAGCTGAACCTCAATTTCACAAGACGTTGTCGCTACTGAAGAAGGCATGTCTCGAAGAAACCTTGGGTACGGACACATTGATCTACCCAAAGCTGGTAAAAGAATTCTACAATAACGGGGTATTTGAAAACAAAACCATCACTGCGAAAGTCAGGAACGTCCAAATCAGACTAAAGGCTGAGGACATCAATCTAACCCTAGGCCTCAAATCTGAAGGGTATCCGTGTGACGCCTCCAAAATAGGTATACATCACCCATTTTGAGTTGTCAATAACATGGTACAGAAACAACTACAACTTTAGTAATACAACACATAAATTGTGAGTTTAAATGCAAATATTATCATCTAGACAATATCCACACTCAAATAAGTCCTCATTACAATTATTGGTATATTATATTACAAAAATGGTGAGGACAACTAAGACAACTTTCTAGAACCATCATTCCACACCCCGACTAGAACTCGCTACATTCTCGCCTCCTGAGAAGAAAAATAGAACAAAAAGGAAAAGGGTGAGCTCAACTAGCCCAGTAAAGAATATTATGACTAAGATAATATAGAACAAATTATCGTTAGTCTTCAACAGGAAAAATCGATAAAATACAATAGACAACAAGTTTTGGATCAATATTCTCAATGAAATAATAATTCATAGAAGAGTTACGTAGAGAATGAAATCTACTATTATCTATGAATTTAAAAGTCCATCATCAATATTTTATCCTCAGAACATCAATCAATATACATCTTGAATCAAATATTCATCTTTGCACTACAGGCCAAAGATATTCATTAGTTGGTCATGTTCATCTCAACACCTGTTCATCTTTGCACTACGGGCCAAAGATATTCAGAAGAAAATCAACCATCTTTGCACTACAGGCCAAAGATATTCAGTAATATCATCATTTAGGACTGAGGATGATGAAATATATTTTAAAGAAAACGAATCCAGTGAAACAAAAGAACAAATACTAAGGATTCGTACTTTAAACAATTCGAGTTCAAAAATACTTTATAAATACTCATAGTGAAGTAAAATTCAAGAATGATCAAAACATGGATACAATCAAAGCTAGCATCCATAATAGATATTTTGGACAAAATACAAAAATTAAATTTTTCTGTGAATATTGCTTAGTATTAAGTGAATAATTATGATATCGTGAATAAGTAACTCAGACACTCTGGGACAATAATTTCACAAGAAAAATCTTACTAATAATCCCAAGATAATGATATTAGAAGAAATAATATCATTTTCAAAAAATATAACATCCCTTACCTAAAAAGAATAAGTATTTCAAATTGGAATATCAGATATAACGTTGAAGGAACTTGCACCGTATAGCAACACTCAAAGTATCAAAATACTCACAAGAATACGCTCGATAATATAGAGAGAGAAAACTTCAGTTTCTGGTGTGATTTTCAATTCTAACCTAAGCACCCTATTTATAGAAAATTGCTTAGAACACCAAAGCAGAAAATTTAATAAAATATTAATATATAAATTAAATTTCCTATGCCAACCTTTGAAGATCTGAATTCAGCCATTAACATGTGCAAGTGGGGCCCACCAAAGTGTAAAAAATGTTTTTGTTAAAATAAATATTTAAAACTTTCAAAAATCAATTATTTCGGAACATCGGAACTTCAATAATTCATAATAAATAGCCCTTTTATCAGAAAAATTCAAACCTTATATCTTTTCCATAGGAAATTTCATTCTCTACAAATTTGCAGAAGAAAGTTTTTCCAAATTCCAAACAGAAATTGACTGAAATCCACATACGGACGATTTTACAGGCTATAATCAAATTTCAGTCAAGAAATGGGGTCCACAAACATGTTTAACATGTTTTAAACAATTTTAGTAACAAAAATACTCCTCCTCCTCATATACTCATATATCCCACATTCATTGTAAAAATATCATCATTATTATATTATTAAAATATAATAATATATTTAAATGAATTATTTATCGAAAAAAGATAAAATATCAATTTTTCAACAATTGTCACTTTAAAAATTTCTCCATCTATATCCACATAAAATGAATATTTTCCTTATTATATAAATCAATAATTAATTATTCACAAATAATATTACGAATCACAATCTGGCAACCAGTAGTTCCTCAGAAAGAGGGCTTTCGAATAAGGATTTCTCTCTTCTTGGTAGCGCAATTAGGTGACCAAACCTCTCCTTAAACAGAACTTTCTAGACATTGTCAATAATGTTATCTAATAATATTATTCAAATAATATGAATTATTGCTCCGATAAAGAAAAATACTGTGTAGTGACAATTATTGAAACAACAATAATATAAAATATCAACGTAGCAATTATTGAATCAATAAAATAAAATATTGAACAGTAATTACTGTAACAATTATTGAGTAGTGCCTTCTTACGTAAAAATCAATAATTAGTGCAATACCGTGTGCTACTGTGTTTTTAACCACCGAGTATTTCAATAGTATTAGCGGTAACAACTACGCCGTTATTTATAAACAACTTATACTTGTCATTTTCTTCATTCAATCGCTTTTCGTTATGGGGCCCACACAAATTTGCTGCAGCTAAATGCATTTAATATTCCCGACGGTAAGAATATTCCACGACCAAAAACTAATATTCCCGACAACAATGAATATTTTATAACCACTTGCTTATTTGAAATATTTAGCATTTTACCCATAACTAACCACATTAATCAAATCAACCTTTATTATTTCAAAATAATAAATAGAGGAAATTTAATTTCATTTATAATAAGTTGGGGTCTTACAATCTGTCCTTAGATGGCATAGACTTCCATAAGGGTCTCAAGAAGATGCATCACAAGAAATCACCCTCTGTCAAAGGATACAAGAAGAAGGAGTTTCCACAGAGGTGTGAGTTTCTAGCTGATATTGTTAGAAAATGTATATATTGTAAAAGCTCAGGTCATAACTCTGTGAATGAGGTACAACTCAAACTCATGACTGCCATATGTTATAAAATACAACTTAACTATGGGGCTCTATTACTTGAATGGATTGGGAAGTGTTTAATCAGCTCAAAGAAAACAAAGAGCTCACAGAAGATGCTCTATGGACGATTTATAAGCATTATCCTACAAGCTGCTCTTGGTGACCTAATTGAGGATGATGAAGGAGAAGCTATCAATCCAAATCGACGAATGACCCAGCAATTATTTAAAAACTGGAAAAGAAATCCAGCTGAAAATGTGAAGATGATGTTTGAATCTAGTGGAAGAACTGGTGAAATAAAGGAATCAGGAGTGCCAGGGAACATGTCAGTTGTCAAAGAAACTGAAGAAGAAGAAGAAGAAGAAGAAGAAGCTAACCAGGAAGAACCCATTGCTTTAATTAGAAAAAGCAAAGGGAAAAGGAAGCTGAAAGCCAGAACTACAGAAGAACCTCAAAGATCCACTATCGATAAGCCCGTAGAGTCCTCAGACATTGAGACTCTAAGGATCCTAAGAAGGAAGCACAACGAAAATGAGGCGAGAAGAAGATAGAGCAACCATATCTCAAATTACTTTGAAAAAAGAATAAAGTCAGCCACAAGACCAAAAGGCCATCAATCTCTTCGATCGTAGAGTCTCTGCCGATTAGAGACCAGACCAAACAAGGAAGTAGCTGTAACAAACATTTTGGTTGATAAGAAGGATAAAACTGAAGAAATTCCTAAGGCTGTGGCTCAGCCTAAAAAGCCAAGAAGGAAACTGGTCAAGAAATATATTCTTGTCAATGAGAAAGCACTAAAGAGGGAAGACAAAGAATTGGAATTGTGAAAAGGAACCAACAAATGAAAGCGAAATAGTCAAAGCTCAAACTGAGAGGGAGACACCAAGATCTCGATGATAAAGGATACTCCTATTGAGGGGAGATGGTGAAACTCCCATTATAGAAAGTGCCCAGTTGAGGGGAGTTATTGATAGTACAAGAAGATGATCACAGTGAGGGGGAGGCTCATGACATCTCTATGACAGAAGAAGAGGTTCCGGGAAGAAATGAAGAAGAACCTGTGCAAGAACATCATGAGGCCAATGAGATTACGGAATCCTCCAACGAAAGAAGAAAAGAGAGTGAAGGTGATGAGGTAGAGATTATAGCTGTGGGCATTGATGGGCACAGAAGAGCCAACTACCTATAATGCCTTTCCATTAAGCTCAAATTCTAAACTCTTGGGATCACATGTTCTAGAGTTTCAAAGAGTATCCGGCCATCTCAGTGCTAGCCAATGGATTCCCAGGGATATTCAATTTTGACAAGAAGCTTCTCACCAACAGTTCTTCCTCAAATTACAAACTTGAGGTACTATCTATCCCAACTATTTTCAGAGTTAATCACTTGCCATCGTCCTCATTTAATCAATTTTATGAACTCCCACGATGGTTGGAAGTGATTCTTCATCCACTGAATAAATTTCCAGTTGCAGATTCCCAAAATTCTGTGACTGAGGAACCAAATAAGATCAACTCCCTAATGCTCCCACAGCCTATCAACTCTACGATCACTGACTCTAGACCCATTGTAGAGTCCCCACCTCAAATCGTAGAGTCACCCACCTTAAATATCCAAACCTAGGCCCCTCCGTCAGATATTCCTTCCTCATCCAGCAACAAATACTTCAATCTTGATCTTGCCCTCTACTCCTTGCAAGAGCAATCCAAGAGCACGCCACCTCCTTCACAAATTCCTCAACTAAATGAACTCCTGTCAGAACTATCCACAAAGGCTGATTTATCAGCAATGTCTGAGAAAGTGATCAAGGAACTCGACGAGAGTCTTGAAGATCATACTTCACTTATCCAGCTGAGATTAACATCAATGATCAATGTTGTAAACAATCTTCCAAGCTCCCTAAGCTCTGAGCTCTCTAAAATGCTCAAAGAAATCATCAAAGAAATGCTTCAAAGCATAAAAGACAGGGACGATATTCACTTTCTTGCAGCTAAAAGGCATCGGGATGTTGTCTTGATCTTACAGAAAACTCAAGAATCTCATAACAATCTAATGATACAGAGCATCAAAAGTCTTCAAATCGCGATCGAAAGAGTTTCAAGACTTCTCCATGGGTCAAATGCAGCAGACAGAAACTATTCTCAACATTCTTCAATGACGTGAAACTCATTCTGATGTCTTAATCCAAGAAAATCGTGAGGACATTGCTCAAACTCAGAGTCAACTCAACGAGCTTGTCCAAGGAGTCACTCATCTCTCTGAAGACATTCGAACCCTTGATGCTGACATAAAGGGGGAGAATAAAGGCAAAGGAGATCAGGGAGGTCAGGGAAGCAAGGGCAGAGGCAGAGGACAATTCCAAACTCAAGCCTAAAGGAACCCACCTGCAATGCAAATCACTCAGCAGACTCCACGATCCAGCCATCAGACTCAACGATCTGACCAGCAGGAAGTTTTAATAGCTTAACCATTAAGGAGTCAAGGGCCAACTACCAACTCTCATGAGGTGATAACAACAGGCCTAAGAATGCCAATTGGAGATCCTGCATTCATGAATAGGCATGATCACAATCCTAGACTAAGCCCAAGTGAGCTGGAAGATTTGGCCAGAAGAGAAGAAGCAAGCAAAAAGAGAAGAGCTGAGGAATATGCAAATCCTCCAAGAAGCAAAAGGCCGAAGAAATAGAGATAAGTTGAAACTTAAACTCTTATTGATGTATAGCTTATCTGTAATATCTACTCTTCAGACGTCAATAAATTCATGCTTATTCTCTAGAAATTTCTGCTGCTCACTGAAATATTAAATCACGTTTACTTTACTGAAAATGCATCTAGATATTGATAATCATGACAACAAATCTCTTTGGTTATGTCAACATCAAATAGGGGGAGATTGTTGGAAGAATGCATATCTTGATTTGATGTTTAAAGTAAATGATCATGATTATATGTAAAGTCCTTAAAAGAATATATGCACAAGGACTTAGTGATAGATCAAATTTGTTAGGTTGATCTTAGCTTTTAAGTGTTCATCATTCTATAAACAAATGTATAGATATAGAGATCAAAAATGTTAGGTTGATCTATCGTGAAACGATATAGATAAACTTCAACAGAATCGTAGTCTATCAAATCGATCAATGATTGCAAAAGCCAAGGCAAGATCGTAGAGCTTAGAAGATAGTAGTGTATTTGCCTTGAAGGACCTCTTTAGAAATCATAGAGTGGTCCAGACGTTTGCCGAAGCTAACTCAGAGATCGTAGTGTGCTCTCGGAATCGTTGAGTCTGCAAGACGAGCAAGTGATGATCGTCGTGTGAAAAGATCGTAGTGTGCAAATCCTTGCGAGAAATCGTAGTGTTCTCTTAAGAGCAAACACCAATATGAAAAGACACTACGATATAGATAGTAGAGTGTCATTTGCCTTGTGTCAGAAGCATCGAGCCCTAACTTTTGTTTGAAGACAAATTCCAACAAATGAGGAATGGGTTTTGAACGTTGAAGCACTCACCAATCCAACCAGACAAAAAGATATCTTTAGTATTGATCAAAAGGAATGTATTCAAAAGCTAAGAAAAGGACCATTGGAGAAAAAACACCTTTTCGTGTGTTAGGTGAGAAGCGATCGATGTGTCGATGGGCGAGTGAAATTCGAGAAGATGTGCGAAAAGTCTCCATCAAAGTTCGAAAGGTCAAACGATTTAATGCTTCTTCAAAAGGCTTCAAATCGGATAGATTTCAAGATCACATATATATCTGAATACGACGGTATGAGAAAGAAAAGCAAGTATTAAAAACAAAAACGTGAAAGAACACTCAACGCTCAACTCTACGATCCGAGAAAGATAGAAAGCTTGCTCATCTACTCAGTTCTTTCGAACAAGTGCTTAATAGCAATTGAGTAGCACCAATCACGATCTCAACAAAGAATGCATCAATCGGTGTGAGAAGTTTCAAGTCGAAGGACTTGAAGAGTTCTAAGTGAATCAGAAAGAACCAAGTCTGCTGGACTTGAAGAGTTCAAGAGTGAACTAAGAAGTGCTTGATCACTGCCGGTTAGAAGGAATCTGTGAGATTCAAGAAGTGTAACAAACATCCTTAGTGGATTCCCTACTCAAGGAGTAGAAGAGTGGATTAGGAGCTTTAAGTGCTCGAACCACTTAAAACAGTTGTGTCTTCTATAATCTATAAGCGTATCGCTATAACTGCCTTTTACTCTCATTAACTCAAGATATCTAAAAGAAGGTTTACTATATACTCATTCCGCTGTGCATTAATCACAATCATTCTAAACCATTTAAAAGAAAAGTTTTTAAATATCTATTCAACCCCCCCTTCTAGATATCTATTGTGCCTCCTGGAACTAACACAATCTTTGGTTCGAGACCGGTGCCCCGACATTCTTGAGTTGATCGGCAAGCAGCTTCAGCCTTTGACAATATGTACTCACGTTGGGAAAATCGTTCACGTTGGGAAATTCGTCCAGGTGATTATGAGTGAATTAATTTTATAGATGAACGGCTCTCGAATGTTTGTTGTCATGGAACAATTCTGCCAAACAGTTCCAAGCATCCATGGCCGTGTCATCAGGTTCAAGAATAGTATGGAGGAGATCATTGGAAATTGTCCCATAAATCCATTGCAAAACAATAGCATCAAGCCGAGACCAAAGGTTGGTATCAGTCTCCTTGATCGAAGAAGATGGCTTGGTCGTGTTAGTGGTGGAAGGAGGGAGGATGTGATCTAATACTTGATAAGCACGCGCATTGAATAGAGCAGCTCACGAATTGTATTGAGAGTTTTCCATGTCTAACGTGATAGGTATGAAGTTCTTCACGTTGTTGACAGCTAAAGTCGGATGAAACTTCGCTGACTCGGACATGGTGGAGGATGGCGGTGGTTGCTCGGCCATGATGAGCAGAGAAGAGAGGCTGCAAGGAGGGAGGTGGACGGTTACACAGAAGAGATAGAGAGAAGATAGAACCTAGGCTTTGATACCATGTAAGAATGTCATCCGTGTCTTTCTCATTAGCATTGGTCAAAGATATATACAATACATATGCAATATTCTAGACAATATTCTAGGCAATATCCTAGACTACAATACATGAAGATATACATGAGTATGATTTATATACTAAAAAATAATATATATATATATATATATATATATATATATATATATATATATATATATATATAGAAAGACTTTTACATAATGTAATAGTGGAGAACATCCATCTTTCCAACCTCAATTGAAAGATATAGTTTCTAGAGGCGTAGATGGTTTTGCACATTTAGAAGAGAGGCTTTTAAGCTGCAGCCTTTGTGGCAATGTTCTTTGCAGATTGAGAAAAGAAAATTTAGGGATCCCAATTCAGTATTTTTAGTCTAAACCTGATCCGTCAGCTGTCCACTACGTACATTTTTATTACAACTTGAATTAAACTAATGGAAGGAAAGACTTATGGTTATTGTAATCTAGTTCTCAAACAGACAAGTTAAGAACATCAATAGATCCTGTTTTAGAATGTTGTTACATACTAATCTTCAAATCTTCTCCTACAGGAACACAACAATTGTCAAACAGCTTCAGCATTTTTTTAACTTATATGAAACCATGAGAATGAAAATTAGCCAAAATTCTAGTCACAAGGTAACTCACTAAATTACCTAAGTGAGTATCTTGCAGGGTAGCTTTAAATCCTGTTGAATTGTCTAGGAGAAGTTTAAAGTAGAAACAACAATGAACAGCCTTAAGGATAAAAATATACTACAGTACCAGATAAAAGAAAGAAACAGCACATCATATTTAATTATAGTACAAAGAACCAAACAACATTTAGACGTCAAATTGCTGCAAATACATAATCTTCAATCCTCTATAAAGAATTCAATCAAAACCTCAATATCACATGAAAACTAGTAGGGCAAATAGGATACATTTTCAGGAAGCAGGAAAAAATAATTTACAACAGAAGAATTGCACATATTTCGATTTACTAAAAATACACATAAATTACAAAGCAGCATTTCGTAATGCAACTCACATTGGCATTTCAAAATTATATTTTTTTAACTCGCTTCTCTTTGTATCAATGAAGGGGCAGGTGGAGTCATAATTTCGTCCTTACCATTTGTATAAGATTCTTCTTCCACCATAGAAAGCTGCCTGCTTGGGCTATGATACTCCTTCAAAAATCTGCTAGGACTAGGAGAATTTGCTGTCATAATCTGGGATGGAGGGGAGCTATTCCCAAGAGGAGAACTTGAGCCAGATCTAATATGGAAATCTCTACCTTCGCGGGGCAAAGGAGAAATTGGCAACTGGGTACTTCCGTCTTCTTGTTTCCTGAAAAGCTTATCCTCCACAATGTCATAGAAATTCCCAGTTCGCACTTCCTGAGCAAGAGTACACCAACAGCAGAAAAGCCACAGTGCACAATCTGCAACAGCAGGTTTACCACAACAGGAATTATATGGTGGCAAATTGAATCTCTTCCTCATCTGAATCCTCCAAAAGCCACCATAGAGTAAACCAAAGATACAAAGAAAAACCCCAGTAAGCCCCAATATGTCCCGTACAGTTTCATTGTCGATATTAATTGCAGCCAAATTAAAAATCCAAAAAGGAGCCAGACAGAAGAGAAGAAAAGTTGCAATGTGAACGTACATGTTCCCAAATCCAAGTCTCTCCATATTCCATCCGAAAACACAAAAACTACAGAATAAAGAGAGATATGCTAAAGAAATATCATTCCATAAATCAAGCACACCTCCACTCCACTGTGGTCTATTTTCAACAAGTCTTCCCTCATCTCTACGTGCAAACGAGAATCTTTTTTCAAACGATTTTGATCTCAGCTGGCTTGGCCTACTACTGTCAGCAGAGGTGGTTTGAAGTTGTTGTGCTTCTTCATCCAATTCAGAATGGTAGTCTTTTCCAAGCGGACTAACAATGGAGTAAACACCAGCAATTGCAGGAGCACCAATTGCAACAGAAATAGTTATTCCAACCCCAAGTGCAGGACGCTCTGATCTCTTGTATCCCACGTTAAGACCACACAAAGCATATTGGGCAAAACAATTGAGGTTGAGTAGAAATATAACAACCATCATGTGAGTCCATTCATGAGGTTTATAAGTCCCATTCTTGCAGTAAATTTTCCTGAGTCTGGAAATGTCTTGTGGTCTCCACCTCAACAGAAGTACAAGGTGGTGTAACCGCTGTGGGTGTTGGTACAGACACATAAGGGTGAATAACGCGTTCAGGATTTGGTTATTGACTTCGAACCAGGCATTTCTCTGGGACTTTCTAGGCAGGGCACCATTCAACATTCCGGTCATGACAAAAAATAAAATTGCACCCGACACAGCAACACATATAATCCACACCAAAAGGACCATGTTCATTGGATTCCTTATCCATTCTTTACAAATTTTTTGAAGGCTGGTCCAATCTATTTTCCGACTAAAAACCCTACTTAGGCGTTCTCGAAAAGCATGACTACTGGAAGAAGGTACAGCACGTGAAAATTCATCCCTCCCCACCGCAATCCTCTGAAATTTTGCAGATGGAGACTCCAAAGAAGCAAAATTGAGGAACCTCATTCTGTTAGCAAGTGCAGTTAAGCTACTACCATCAGATTGATGTTGACGGTCGTCATTGCTGATAAGCTCCCGTTGAGACGTCGAAATGTGCAGAGGGGCATGCCCCTTGAGTTTAGCACCATTGGATTCATCAGCTCCATCATTATCAGCTGAAACCATTCTTACACTAGCCTAGTTTTTTTCGGGCTCCGAAATATCCTAAATTTTCAAGTCCCCAAATCACAATAAGGTTTCTTTTCTTTGTAACCTGAGAAACCCTAGTATTGGAGGAGAGCTGTGAACACAAGGTCCCTTGGTCTATCGCTTAAAAACTACTTGTCATCCAGATTTCACTATAACCACAAGAAATATCACAAACCTCAGTCAATTAACAATTACAAGATGTATTCAGTTTTCCTCTTAACCCAAATTAGATCCAAGAATCAACAACTGCGATTTAAAAACGAATCTAAGAACCAAAAACAAAAATGGGAAATCCAATATGCTACACAAAGAATAAATTTACAAAACTAAGCTGAAATTAATTGGGTATGGACTTGTATGGCTGCACAAAATCAGTTATCTGAAGTAAAATACAGTGAAAAATATAAAAATGAACTGAAACCTGGATTTCAAGAATCTTCCTAAACTAAAGTAAAATCTATACAACAGAACAGAAAAAAAATATTCTAATTGGAAAATTACGATGAGAACCAATCTGAGACATAAGTCACATAAGAATAATCAACAAATACTGTATTATATTCTAATAAAAAAACACAGATATCTAAGAGGATCAAAGAGCCAAAAGAGCAGAATACCTGTAGATTGAGGAAAAACCAGAAAATAGATGAAATCGAAGTTCTTCCTTCCCATAACCAGTAGTAATCATAAAGGTGCTGTTGAAGAAGCACCTGCTTATTCTTCTGTTCTATCTTTCCACTACAAAGTCTTGCAAACGGGTGGTTACACAATTATTTTTCTTTTAAAAATATAAAATATCTTATTGTTGAAAATACGACACCGTCACCGTGGGAGTCATTGCGGTGTCGTTTCCGTGTTTGTCAACATCTATCCAACAATTAAATTACGAAAAGTCAAAATAGTAAAACTAAACTGAGACCAGATCTCTGTCTTCAAATTCTTTGTCTTCTCTGTTTCTTTGTGTCCTTCCACTTAAATTTTAACATATAATCTTTTACTTAACACTAATTAATTCTAAAATTAAATAAAAAGCATACGCCATATCAAAATTTTAATAAAAGAAACAAAAAATTATTTTTCAAAAAATTTAGGTTGAAAAGAGAATCTACTTTCAAACTAAACTAGAAAAACAAAATCCCGAGGCATCATGCTCTTTACTTGAGCGTTGGGAATATTGAAACAAGAAACGATTCTAGATTTAAATAAAGAAAATGGAAAATGAAAAATGAAAAATAAAAATATAAAGTTAGTTACTTTATTTTTTTAAATAAAAAATTGTAGAGAAATATCACTTAAATGTTTGGTTGCCATTAAAATTTGTAAGAAAATAACAAATTATTTTTTTCATGAATAAAATTCTTGTTGAAAATACATGATCGAATTTGAGGAAAAAAAAAATTATTGATGTAATCTATAAAGATGTAAATTGACATTTGTAGTAGAATGTTGTGATTCAATCAGCTCAACAATTTTTATTTACTGAAATTTTGGATACAATTCAACACAAAATCTAAACCAAGAACTACTACAATTCCAATTCAATTACAAGCATTCTCACTCTGATTAATACCAATTTCGACACACAAATCATATTATCACACAGTGCAACACAACCATAAAATATTTGTAAATAATACAATATTCAAGTAAGATCATCCTCCTCCATTTCCTTGGCCTTCAGTGATTCCTTCACTCTCAACAAGAGGGTTGTCTTCCAAGCATCCTACGGAGCAAGTAAAATGTTTAGGTCACTTTCAAAAATTGAAACATTAAACAAACCTCAATCAAAACTACTTTGGGTTTATAACGTTTAGCAAGTTTTCCACCCCGGGCTTAACTACAATGTACCGTCTCCATTCTGATTGATTCGTCGAGATTATTGCTCCAGTCAAAGATAGAATTTAAAAGAAAGCTATCAGTACAGATAGGTATTAAAAAAATGGGAGGGTAAACGATAGCAGATACCCCTTTCCGGGCGTAGCAGTTGAATGGCAGAATTAGTTATCATGCTGGCACTGCCAGCTGCCCTTATTAGGGCCCTATCATATATTCTAAGTATCTGTACTTATTTCTCACAACGTCAACCCTTTTGCACTCCCCGATGGCTCATCTTCACATATTTAAACCTTAATTATAATCAAGTCATGTTGCATATGACCTAACCATTACAAATTATCCATATTCCTGTGCACCTCTAACTACTCGAACTAACTATATCAATTTCTTGTTCCAAACTCCCATACTTGGGCCCAAAATTACCTACAAGTACAATTATCCATTTCTTGTATTATCAGTTCTCTATATTACCATCCTGCTCTTGGCCACACTTGTTTCTGGAATAGTATCCAGACATCAACAAACATGTTCCTTGTATTAAGATGTCGCATCTGACATAGTAAATTCCTTCTAATACATTATACGGAAAATAAAACAAATAAAAATAAAATGGGTCTCCATTTTAAT
This sequence comes from Panax quinquefolius, assembly GCA_020205615.1. Lineage (NCBI taxonomy): Eukaryota > Viridiplantae > Streptophyta > Magnoliopsida > Apiales > Araliaceae > Panax > Panax quinquefolius. The sequence continues at coordinate 154,877,231 of CM035152.1, forward strand.
CTCCCAAATTATATTGCCTGAATTACTCTTACAATTCAAATTTAAAATAATAAGGATGTTAATATTTTAGTTAGAAGTAAAACTGCATAGAACATCAGAAGGTAATTAACTCCTTTTTTTCTCCCTTAATTCCTTCTCTCTCACAATAACTTCATCATAGGGACCCCATGCAACACGGTTGTCTTATCATGTGCATCACCCTAGCCTGAACATACTAATTTCAGAGTGTAAGGAAACTGTAATGAAGGCTGAGTTGTTAACATCATGCAATCTTAGAATCGTAAGACCGAATGAGATGAAGAGTTGCATTATCAGTGATCTAATGACCACTAAATAATTAGGATCTATGAACAAATTTCTGAGAAGATCAAGAAACCTCAGGGAATGCCCCAAAATCTTCTCTAATTGTAGGAATGTTTCGAGATCTAACCATTCAAAATTTCAAATCTATGAAATCCAATATCATCATTCAACCAATTTACCCAAAGATCACTTCAATGAATCTGAATGCAGAGTTTGAGATGAGCTTGAAATAGAATATTCAACATACCAGTTTGGTCATGTTATCAAATTCCTTGACAGCATCAGTAAACTTTGCAACATCTTCCTCATCAATTGCAGCAGCCAAATCCTGCCACAAGAAAGGAATACGACATAATAAGAAAATTTTCATCCATCACACCAAAATAAGAATGCATAATAAGTTTGCCAATAATTCAGTAAGAAACAGACCAGGCGTTAAGCATTTCACTTATGAAAAAGAAATAAGTAGCTGCAAATACAAGAGAATGCAAGGAAAAAGATTTAAAATGGACACCATCAAATCCAACTTCAGAATAGTGAATTTTCTTTTCTTTTCTTTCTTTCTTTTTTTTTTTTTTTTTGGGGGGGTTGCTGAGAGAATTAGATTCAAAACCAATGACATATTTAGCAATCCATAACATACCGCCAGCAATCTGTACTCACGCGTTCCTGAGAAAGTAGGATCCAATTCCTGCAAATAGAAAATATTAATTTAATAATTTGACCCACTAGAGAAATAAGTTAAAAAGGCTTGCAAGAGTGAAGACTGAACCTCATATCGCTCCAAAGCATTGGTAATTGCAACAACATCGCCTTTACATAGTTGGCAAATGCCAGCATTAAGAAGATGACCTCTAACTCCATATTTCAACAAATTGTTGTTTAGTGATTGTCGTGCTATCTCTTCGTATATGTCAATAGCTCTCTGGTAACTGGAAAATATTGTGATAATATTAGTTGCCCACAAATATACTGTTCATTTTTCAAGGCTTTGAATCAAAGAAAGCTACTCCTATGTCCCAACTAATAACAAAGTTGTGGGTTTTCAATCTCACATTCATCAGAGAATCCCTCTAGCTATCCTTTGGGGTTCAAAACAAATGATTTAAGATGATGAATTATTAATAATTTGTAGTGGAACTAGTGTGACTTACAAGATTTCAAATGCAAGTTGGTAGATTTCATTATCAGAATTATCACTGAACAAAGAACAGAAAGCAAAACACAAGAACATGTTTATAATCTGCCAGAAAGAAAGATTTAAATTCTCCAAGATATTGTCTCCTCATAAATCAGACATGCTGCTTATTGACAAGTATTAGAGATGGGAAAAACATATAGATCTGTAAAGAAAACTATATATGCATGCATGCATAGAGTATTGCATATATCCAAAATAAATTAACCACCTGACGTCAGAAGATGGCTGCATATCAGAATATGTTGAACAAGTGTAAATTACCCATAAGCATCACAAAAAGTCAAAAAGCCATAATAGCTTCAGACCAGAATATACGATCAAAGATATCACTGACATTCTGCAATTACTTTAAATGAAGAGGAAAACAGGTTTAAGAAAGCAAGGGACATGCACTGAGGAATAAAATTTATAACTTGCAGTTCTCAAAAATATCATGTCTCCAAAATAACTTACAACAGACTTACTGTTCTAGTTGAGCAGCAAATTGAGCGATTTTCTGCTTGCACTGACTTGCAGAAGATGTTACATCTTCACTTTGAAAAAGATCAGCTGCTTTGTCATAAAAATGAATAGCCTGCTCCAAACTTTGTTCTTGCTCGCATAATTCTGCAATTTCCTGCATGTACAGAAGGCAATTAACCCCAGATTACATTCTTTAATAATTGGGATGAACACAAAGGTCACAAGTGTATTCAACATGTCCATCACTAAAAGGACTCCTTTTAGTATTTTATAAATACTAAATTATTAAAAAAGCCAAATGGGGTGGACCCTGAACATATATACCAACTTAAAAGGGCCCTAAAGAAGGGAAAGAAGACAGTGCACAACCCAAAACAAACCCTTACCAGGGAAGTAAGGGTACAGTCCCTAACAAATTAAGCACACCCACCACAGTAGAGAAACAAGAAACTATCCAAGTGCCAAAACATCTAGAAAATGCGCGAAACAAGAATTCCAAACAAAAGAACCAACAAGTGCAAAATCAGTAACACCACCCTGTTCATTTACTGCTATCCTGAACAAATCTAGAAAAATAACACAAATGGACAATTCGCTACACTATGATTCATTCCGCAATAGAACTTCATACCGTCTCCAACCACAAAAGAAGACACATATGTTTCCTAAATTCCTATCACCAGTACAGATTGACTTCTAAAGCCCAATAACCAAAAGGTCTCTGAAATTCTACAGTTTGAGGAAATGCAAACAACAATTTTAATTGATGTTTCAAAATAAAAGATCAAATTGTCATGTTAGTATAGACTGTACCTTATAATATCTTGCTGACATACCGAGCCTCCCAATCTCCATAAACAAATTTACTGCTTGTTCTAGGCAAGTTATGGATTCTGCAATGCCTCTAATGTGTTAGTTAAGAAAGATTTCGGTGATAAAAATAATAATGAAAAATATACACATTCATTTGAATATTTGATAAAATCAATGGATATGATACATATAATAAGTAAACATTAGAGTTATGATAGAAACAAAAAGATAATACATAATAGCACAACACTATTGCATCTAAGCAATCTGTTCCACTGTATAATGTCATACCAGCAAAGTATGAAAAATAGAGACCAAATCCACTAAACCACCAAAATCAAGAAATAAAGAGAAATTCAATCTGATTTCTGTGAATTACTTACATGATGCAAAATTGAATAGTGAAGAACTCAAAGCTATATTGCAGCTTTGAAATAATAATTTTGTTAAGATTACCAATACTAGAATGTATAGGTTATTGAGTATCTATTTGTGTACTAAAAGCACTTTATCAAGACACAATCAAACCACCGATCACATAGACACAGACAAAAACAAGAGACCAGCAGGAAAATCAAATGCTGCAGATTTGTCTTAAAGGGCAACTCAAACGGTAGACTGTTTGGTAGGAAAATAATAAGGGGGTTTAATTCACTGAAGAACCATCTTTCTTGACGAGTAAACGTGTAGCAGCCCAGCTGCTTGCCTTGAAAACCTGGAGGCGCACCAGTGGTTCACTGATACTCCTACATGTTCACCGCATAAACTCAAGTAAACACAATATTTTATGCATTTGTTATGTTAGAGCTAAAACTAAGTTATCAAGTGGAGTAGTTAAATTTTGAAAGGAAGAGATTGACAAACAATTTTGTAAAGTGCAGTAAAATCATATAAGAAGATAAACAGCTTAGGACCTTTAGTATTAGTCTTTTTATAGCAATGAGCAGCATCAGCATAAGCATTAGCAGCTTCATGTTTACTATCCAACTGTAAGCACAAAATGAACAGAGACTTTTAAGCCTGTAGTACAATAAGATTTTGAAACATGCTATAAAAAGAAAAAGTAAAATAGGGGAGGAAAGGAGGGGGTGTCGATAACAAACAAACATCCAGCACTTACCTTAATATGACATTGTGCCAACTTCACATACACAGCTCCAGCTTGATCCCCTGAGAAACAATACATGATACATCATGGTTAGTAACCGCTACCCCATTAAAAGAAGTTTTGGGGAATCTGATTTTTCCAAGTAAGCTGAACCTCTGACTCACATGCTCTTCCAAATAAGATTGTGATTTGTGATCTTACTGAGATAAATAAGATAAAGCATGTAGCAAACAAGGCATTTAGATAACTTAGCTAACTTAAGTAATTGGCTCAATATGATGAATATAAAATAGCTGGAAAGTGGGAAAAGAAGTCCAAGGTGTATCAATAACAATTTCTTTCAACATTCAAGTATCCATTTTTTAGTGTAGTGCAGATTGGATTGTAGTGTAGAAGGTTAATCGTACAATCGACTGAGCTCATTATTGTCAGTATGCCTCTATTTTTGGCGATCAAAGCTCTAAGCATCCAGAAAAACTCCAACCATTGTTCATATTCTTCAACCTGGCTGGCCACTTATAGAGACTAAATAATAACCTTCCTAGCCTTATTGTTATTCACTTATTCTAATAAACACTTATAATTCTAGTAGTTGTAATGCCTACATATATTTATGACAATGACTGTCATGCATCCTTTGATTGACTATAAAAGATGTTTCACTTTTTCCAAGAGTTTTATCCATCATCCAAACTTTTGGATTCAATTGTTTTACAGCAGTTTTTTGGCCACATGGCAGGCTGACGGAACTCTTGTCAGGGCTTTTCAAATGCATATTGGAATGTTTAACACTCTTGTTTTACAGCAGTTTTTTGACTCCACGTGGCAGACCGACGGAACTCTTCTTAAGGCTTTTCAAATGCATATTGGAATGACTTTCTAATATCACAGCAGATCCATAATCTACTTGTCAAACTAATTCTGGCTTCTAAGTTTCATTCCTAATTTATACAAGTTCATCTATGTAGGAGATGAACAATCAGACTTTTCTCCAGAACAATTGGAGCTTGCTCTGTGAGTCACATTTGTAACACTCAGCTTTCCTTACCAAAAGGTTGTTCGAGCAGCAGATGTTTTCACTAAAGTAGCAACTGATAGAGCTATTATGAATGCTGTGTATCTAAATTACCCTACTTTGGTTTGACAATGTCCCCAAATTGGAACCTTTTTTTTCAGCTCTTGTTCTTGAGTAAATAAAGTTCGTCCTAACTATCGACAATGCAACACATCAAGCAACCTAATTACTAAACTAAAACATCACACCAAGTCATAAATTGGTCAGAAACATCCGATCGGGAAACAGATTTCACAAATTCAACGAAAAATTAATTCAAATAAACCCTAAATCAGATCAAAATCAATCATCATATAAAAAGCAACAATTGAAAAGCAATCCAGATTCTCAATAGCATCCAACAAATAACTAATCAAAGCTCCAAAGTTAAATGTATGTAAATTTGAAGATGATTATAATTACAGGATTTGGCGAGTTTGAAGCAATTGGCAGCTTTTTCAAACAAATCAGCTGCATCTTCGTATTTAGAACCAAATATAGCCCATCCACTCAACTTTTTCTCTGCTTTATTCTCAAAATCTTCCCCTTTGGCTATCTGATCGCCCATTTTTCGTCACTTCCTTCTTAAGGTTGTGTGTGCGTTTGAGAAAATATTAGTATTAGACAAAATGGAATTGAAAAGCAGAATGTTGAATTTTGCAAAAGGGTGCAGGATATTGCAATAGGTGGGTTTGGATATTCCAATGGAGCAAATGAAAAGGCCCAATGTGTAAAAAAGTTGACATTTGGATTACAGTTTGGGCCGAAGTTTAGGTTGGTGGGGTGATCCAGTCCAGTTCATTCTTCAAAGCCAATCATACTATATGGAGTATAAAAGTTGAATACACTTAATCTTAAGGAACAATTACACTTTTTAGTACATTTTTTAAAATAATTACAACAATAGTGCATTCTTAAAATATTTACACAATTAATGTATTTAAATATTTTATTTACAAAATTAATGTATTTATTATCTCTTTAATTTAGGTGGGTATTTTAAATATCATCTTCATGGTTGTCATCATCATCATCATAAAAAATAAACACAGACCCAAACCTCCTCCTTGGTGACTGCTGTCATTTCCTCTCTTGCGACCTCCATTGTGATCGTCATCTCCTCCCCTCCCGATCCACTTCCCCTTCCGTCGCCACCTCCACCTCCTCCGCCGCCTCCATTATGGTCGCCTCCTCCTCCGCCTCCGCCACCTCCGTTATGACCACCTCCGCCTCCATTAACCGTCTTCCCACCTGCAACGCTTTCCACCAACCCACTGTTGGTTAAGTTACTTGTGCAGTTGGTAGTCAAACCTTCATCCAAAGGTAAGCAATTCAGTTTTATTGGATTACCAATTAATTTAAGAATTGTTTCCAAGTGTTATCTGGATTTTTTTCCCCATAGTGCAGTTGGTAGCCAAACCTCCATACTAAGGTAACCTATTCAGTTTTATTAGGTTACCAATTTATTTTGAATGTGATGCAGTTGGTAGCCAAACTTTTATACTAAGGTAACATATTCAGTTTTATTAGGTTACCAATTTATTTTGAATGTGATGCAGTTGGTAGTCAAATCTTCATGCAGTTGGTTGCCAAACTTTCAGACCAAGGTAACCAATTCAGTTTTATTAGGTTACAAATTTATTTTGAATGTGATGTAGTTGGTAGCCAAACCTTCATACAAAGGTAACCATTTTAGTTTTTGTGGGTAACCAAATCGTCAAAAAAAATTTAGAACAGTAACTCAGGTACTTCCGGAGATTTGCGGTGGACGGGATAATGAAGGGGAGGAGAGGACGATATAGCGGCGGCGCAACCAATGACTTCTGGAGATTCGCGAGAGAGGAGGATGATGAAGGGGAGGAGAGAGGAAGCGGTGATGAAGAGAATGAGCGGTGATGGAGATGAATATTAGGATGGAGAAGATATTTTTTTGTTCTCCCTCCTTTTGATTTGAATTATGGATTTATTTTTGTTGTTAGATCCCAAAAATTTGATTTGAATTATTAATTATGGCGGTTATTTCTCCTTGATTTTAGGTTTCCTTATTAATGTTAAATTGAATGGTTTAAATTTGAATTATTAATTATGGCGATTATTTCTCCTTGATTTTAGGTTTCCTTATTAATGTGAAATTGAATGGTTTGAATTTGTTACCCTCTTTTTGTAATTATTTTGTGGATGCACTAATGGTGTAATTACTTTCTAATTGTTGTATATTTCTGTAAAGAACCCTAATCTTAATTGCTTACTTTTTCCCTCCAAACCACAAAACAATCCCCTCTAAAACAAAACACTCTTCCCTTCAAAATTCAGATTATACTTTTACACGTTTTAAACGAAAAAAATTCATTATCTCACTCTCATTCTTTAATGCTATTTATCACCATCAATAATTAATAATCATTTCCTCCAAAATAAAACAATTTCCCCCAAAAAAATCATATTATACTTTTACACGTTTTTAACAAAAAAAAAACTCTTCATTATCTCATTCCCCTTCTTTAATGCTATTTATCACCATCAATAATCAATAATCATTTCTTCCAAAACAAAACAATTTTCCCCCAAAAAATCATATTATACTTTTACACGTTTTTAACAAAAAAAAACTCTTCATTATCTCACTCCCCTTCTTTAATGCTATTTATCACCATCAATAATATTTATAACCATATTTTCTTTTTTCGATAGATTCAATTCAAAAGGGAATTATGTTAGATAATTTTGTGTATTTTGAATCAACTTGTAGATGAAAGGATTTATTCTATTCGTCTTTTATCTTTAATTCAGAGGAGTTTTCGAAAATCCCTCGGTATTTGTTTACGATCTATGTATATATATATGATGATATATGATGATCAGATCCAGTCTGACTATCATCTTATATTTTCTTCTTCTTCTTCTATTGCCATTTTTTTAAAAAAAATCACAGTGTCTTTTACTGTCAATGGCTCGAAAAGTGGATTTCATTTTTTCTTTAACTCCAGATAGACATGATTGGAGGTTGAAAATCCAAATAATCCGCTTGTGGAACATCCCAAATTTTCTGAACATATTAATGCGATTGAGATGATATTACTCGATGAAAAGGTATCATTCTTTATAATCTTTTATATACCATGTGTAACTCAAAATTTAGTTCCCTTTATTTATTAAAATAATCATATTTAGTTAATTATTTTTGTTCCTCTCTTCATAACAGTGTGATAGAATCCATGCTTCAGTCAAGAGTTCTTTACTAAGAAGTTTCAAAGAAGTTCAGGTAAAGGGTGTTGGATACTGTATGACAAATTTTATTGTTGGTTACAAAAGTGTCAAATTTAAATCCACCCGTCATAAGTTTAAGTTAAATTTTATGGCAACAACTGATGTATTTCCTCCAATAGAGTTGAATATCCCAAGGAAGGTTTTATATTTGTTTCTTTTGCTGATTTAAGCTCAAATATGGATGAGTTGTATTTTATTGGTATGATTATGATATTATTCGACCTTGATTTTATTTTTAACTCAATTTTTTATATGTAAGTGTCTGATCCTTTTATTGTTTTAGATGTTATTGGGGAGATTGTAGAAACTGATGATCTTATTCAGAGTACAAAGGATGGAAAAAGCACTAAGAGAGTTGATGTTGTTTTGGAAGATGTAGAGTGAGCATGTTATATTTGCAGTAAACATTTTTAAATTGCATATACTATTTTGCTATTATTTTAGTCTACCTGTTTATTCTTTATTTTTAGAAAGGATCAGTTGGTTTGTACATTGTAGGGTAATTTTGCTGAAGAATTCTTATTTAAAAGAAATTATTCAGGGACCTAACATATTGGAACTTCAATCATGTAGAGTTAAGGAGCACCAAGGTATATAACCCGTTTCTTTTTGTTAAAGTATTATATTTGAGATTCTTATATGTACAATACGAATGAGAAATATATTTGCATTATTACCCTGTTATCTATGTAATTTATGTTGTAGGTCTGATTCATGTTTTTAAACTATTTATGTTATAATGATCATGTTATATTTGACCTTTTTTTAAAATTACTTTTGTTTGTTTTGATATACTGATTTCCAAATAAAATGTAAATTATATCATTTACTTTTATTGGATCATATTTTATTTGTCCTGTTTATTTAAATTTTGTATAGAAATAAGTTGATATGGGAATAAGCTATATGGGATATACTAAGATTTTTTTAACATGAAACTATATTGAAAAAAGCTAATGTGTGTTATAAATTTATCTTTCAAGCAATTTGTCACCCACCTAAACGTATTGTATGCCACTTGGTTGGCATGGTACTAAAATTCATGGCACTTAAAATCACAAATTTTGTGAATTCTGGACAGTTCTTATTAACAAAAAAGTTGAACACTATAGCAATCCTATGATTGGTTTTAAATATTTCTATAAGTTATAAGAGTTGAATACCATGTTAGCCTGTGTTGTTAGATGTGTCATTCATTCATGCCATATGTAAGTTTCTTTGAACTTTGTATTATTGTAGTAACTTCTTGACCTTGAACTAATCATATTGTGTTGAAAACATCAGGTAAGGTGAGAGTGTCAAATGCTTACTTTGGTTCAAGAATACTGATCAACTCGACAGCCAAAGAAGCCATCGACTTCAAAAATAAGCAAAACCTTATAAGTTGTCTATTAATTAATGTTTATAATGATTATTTATTTAATCTAACAATTAAATGTTATACACTTGTGAGTACTGAAGAATCTCAATCCCAATGGGTTAGCCAATTATCTGGACCATCTACCTATTCCCTTGCTGATGATTTTCTGGTCCTCACAGAGAAGAGGACAATTGATGAGATTCTAGAAAGTAAAAAGGTAGTTATAATCGATTTTTTCTAATCTACAAATAAATGGTCACTAAATTGTTATACTTTTAACAATAGTGTGGACATTTGTAACATGTGCAAGAATTATTGAAATTGATAGTACATGTAAGACCCCAACTTTTATGAATAAAGAATAATTTTCTCGAAATATATTTTTGAATATTATGGTGTGGATTTGATATAATGTTATAGTTGTGGGTAATATTTACAAATTTTGCAAAGTAAGCAAGTGGTTATATAATATACGATTGGTGGGGGAATATTACGTTTTAACGGGGAATATTAAATGCGACCAAGACAATCATTAGTGGACTCCATGACGGAAGTATTGTCGTAAAATAGAAAAATCGACATAATTATCTTTTATAAAAATAACTTGAAAAGTTTTATCGTTAAACCGTTGAACTACTTTCGGTAGTAAAAAGTACGATGTCTGGCGTGGTTGCATAAGTAGCACGTGGTATTGATTATTAATGCTTACGTGAGAAGTCACTTAGTTATACTCAATTATTGTTATAGTAATTGTTGCATCATATCTCTCATATTATTGATTCAATTATTGTCACAGTATCATCTGTATAATATGTTATATTATTAAATCAATAATTGAGACGACAAAGTTATTCATATTATTAAATTGCAATATTTACAATGTCTAGAAGTTCTGTCAAGGAGAGGTTTGGTCATCTAATTGCGCGTCAATAAGGAGAAATCCTTATCAGAAATCCCCCTCTTTCCTGGGAATGACCTGGTTGTTAAATATTGTGAGTTATAATATTAATGATGAATAAGTTTATGTTGATTAAAGATGAAATTGATAGTTCCATTGTGTTGGAATTTTAGTGTTAGTGGAAATCGACATTTATTTCGATATTAATTGATGTCTGGAAGTTATACTGACCGGTCGGGTAATTAACTGGATAAATGAGCAATTAATTGCTATTAATTCACATGATTATAACTATTTGTTCACATGTGTGTACTATTGATTCACATTCTTGTACTATTAGGGGAGTTGGTGCAAGATTGATAATACTTGCATTACTAAGTTAAAAATGGAGGTATAGATGGAGGTACTATACTGTAATTCGTATTTTCACATGATTATAATTAGTGATTCACATGATTGAACTATTGATTCACATTATTTACTATTAGGGGAGGTGGTGCAAGTTTGATAATACTTGCAGGACTAAATTAAAAATGAAAGAAAAGTTGAAGGTATTGTCTCAGTAATATTTTTTGAGCCCCAAAACGTGCAATTATCGAAACTATATTTTCCTATAAATAGAAGCTCATTCTTCCTTCATTTCTCACCAATTCACTAACGCTATAGAGCAATTATTATAGAGAGAAATTATAGAGAGAAAGAAGAAGAGAAGTCTGCTACCGCACTATTCTAATATCCAGTTCCTTCTAAGGTAAGGGGTATAATTTCTTTCGTATTCATGAAGAGAGCTTCTGTTATTCTATTCTTTATTATTATGTTGGAATAACCTGTCTATGCGAAGTACCGCATACATGGTGAAATTCTTCTGTTATTCCATTCTTTATTGTTATGTTAGAATAACCTGTCTATGCGAAATATCACATACATGGTGAAATTCTTCTATTATTTCATTCTTTATTATTCTGTTGGAATATCCTGTCTGTGCGGATTACGCTAGACCTGGTTCCATTTTTTATTATTCTGTTAGAATATCATGTATGTGCGGATTACGCTAGACCTGGTTTAATTCCTTATTATTCTGTTGGAATAACTCGTCTGCATGCGCCTATCGCATTTACGGTGAATTCTTTGTTATTCCATTCTTTATTATTACATTGGAATATCTTATGTTCATGCGGATTACGCTGAACTGGTTCCATTCTTTATTATTACATTGGAATAACTTTTCTGCATGCGATCTATCGCATGCGTGGTGAATTCTTCATTATTCCATTCTTTATTATCCTGTTAGAATATCACATGCATGCGGATTACGCATGACCTGGTTTCATTCTTTATTATTCTGTTGGAATAACATGTCTATGTGGATTATCACATGCATGGTGAATGATCCTTCGAATTCATTCCTTATTAAATTATGGAAATGATGCATACTACGTGGATTCTGCATGGCGGGTGAAAATCCATTTGCGCTTTCATATATTCTATGATACTCATTTAGTTAAAGTTTTGGCTTCTATACTCCATGAAATTAGTAGAATATCCTGGATATTTGTGCTTCATCTGGTATCTTTTCATGGAAATATTCTTCTGAGCATTCATGAATTTTACTCCACAAAGCAGTATCATGTTGACAATTTGGACGTAATTGATTTCAAGATAAATTAACTTATAAATCTTTAAAATTTATTCTTGAACTTGTTTTATTGGATTATTATGTCATTGTCATCATCCTCATGCTTATATTGTGATGAAAGTCATATTTGGCTTACGTGCATAGATGAACTTGGTATGATTATGACTAGGGATTATTCGGTATAATCATGACCTGTAATGTTATAAATGATGTGGTAAAAGTTCTCAGTTGTGAGACCCCAAAGTTTATGAATAAAGATTTAAATTTCTCGAAATATTTTTTTGAATATTATGGTGTGGATTTGATATAATGTTATAGTTGTCGGAAATATTTATAAATTTTGCAAAGTACGCAAGTTGTTATATAATATTCGATTGGTCGGGGAATATTCATTTTAATAGGGAATATTTGTACGACGGCACAATCATTGGTGGACTCCACAACGGAATTATTGTCGGATTGAGAAAACGACAAAAATATTTTATGAAAATAACGGCGGAAGTTTTACCGTTAACCTGTTGAAACACCCTTGTGTTAAAAAATACGAGAATACGCGTGGTTGCATAGTAGAACACTTATTGATTATTGATGCTTACGTGAGAAGTCACTCGGTTTTGTTCAATTATTGCTTCAATAATTCTTGCGATAAGATCTCACGTTATTTGATTCAATTATTGTCGATATGTTATATATTATTAAATCAATAATTGAGATAACAAAGTTGTTAATATTATTATTTACATTATTAAGGATGTCTAGAAGTTCTGCCAAAGAGAGGTTTGGTCACCTAATTGCACGCCAATAGGGAAATCCTTATTGGAAAGCTCCTTCTTTCCTGGGAACGACCTGGTCGATTAATAGTGTGAATTATAATAATGATGATGAAGTTTTGTTTTATTAGTATTATTAATGTAATAAAAGCGAAAATCTTTTATATAAAATGTAATACTTTTATAAAGTTATTCGTTTTATTAGACTATAAATAGAATATATTATATTACATTATATGTATAGTATTTTAGTATGTAAAAATCTTTTATATAAAACATAATACTTTTATAAAGTTATTTGTTTTATTAGACAATAATTAGAATATATTATATTTTATTATGCATAGTGTTTGCATAAGTACTTGCGTAGTGTTTGCATAGTAAAATCTTTTTTATATAAAATGTAATACTTTTATAAAGTTATTCGTTTTATTATATTATAAATAGAATATATTATATTTTATTTAAAAGATTTTGTTTTATTAGAATATTTTATAGTAAACCAATCTGAATGGTCTGCTTAAAAGTAAATCAATACGGACCGCTTCAGAATTAGTTACTTATTCATCCATTCTTCTATAAATAAAAGCTCATTCCTTCATTATTTCTTACGAATTCACCGAAACTCTAGAGAGAGCGTAGAGAGAATTCTTCTTCTATAATAATCTTGAGAGTATTTCTTTAGAGTTTAAGAAAGCTTTGAAACGTAGTCTGAAGTTTTCTTCAAGTATATCTCCTACTTCTACCCGCTTGAGACACTCTTCTTTATAATGTAAGGGATATTATTTGTTGTACTTCTAAAGGGTATTATTTCTTTCGTATTCATGAAGAGAACTTACATTATTCCATTTTTTTTTACATTGGAATAACGTTATATATGCTTGCTCTAGCCTATACTTGGTGAAATTCTTCTATTATTCCATTCTTTAACATTATGTTGGAATAACCTGTCTATGCGAAGTACCGCATACATGGTGAAATTCTTCTGTTATTCCATTCTTTATTATTCTGTTGGAACATCCTGTCTGTGCGTTTAAGCATGACGTAGTTCCGTTATTTATTATTCTGTTGGAACATCCTGTCGGTGCGAATTTCGCCTGACTTGATTCCGTTATTTATTATTCTGTTGGAATATCCTGTCTGTGCGTTTACGCATGACCTGGTTCCGTTATTTATTATTCTATTGGAATAACCTGTCTGTGCAGTCTATCGCATGCCTGGTGATTTCTTTTGTTATCCCGTTCTTTATTATACTTAGTTGGTTAAAGTTTTGACTTCTATACTCCATGAAATTAGTGGAATATCCTTAATATTTGCGCTTCATCCAGTATCTTTTCATGGAAATATTCTTATGAGCATGTTTGAATTTTACTATATAAAGAAGTATCATGTTGACAATTTGGACGTTATTAGTTCTTGGATAAATTAATTCTTGAACTTGTTTTATTGAATTCTTATATCATTGTCATCATCCTCATGTTTATATTATGTTTAAAGTCATCTGTGGCCCGTAGTGCATAGATGGACTTGGTATGATTATGACCAGGGATTAATCGATATAATCATGACCGTAATGTTTCAAATGATGTGGTAAAAGTCCTCATTGGCCCGTAGTGCATTGATGGATAGTTGTTGGCATGATCATGACCATTGATGAATACACGAATATCCTTTGCCCGTAGTGCATGGATAATTTGTGGTTGTGATACTAATGAATATCCTTGGCCGTAGTGCAGGGATGATGTGAATTATTTATTAAGCTAAGTCCCAGCGATAAAAGTGATAAAAAACCTTTTAAATCATAAAAGATAGTATAATTTATTTTCTACTTGACTCTTTTAATGGATTGTTTGTTCTGCTGCAGTTAAACTTGATGTTTGTTATATTATATCAGTTTAACACTGTTGAAGGCTAACGATAATTTATTCTGTATTATCTTAGTCATAATATTTCTTACTGGGCTAGTTGAGCTCAGGCTTTTATTTTAATTGTTCTCTACAGGAAATGAGAACGTAGCAGGGACTTGTCGGGGAACGGAGTGACAGTCCAGATAATAGCATTAGTAGTCCTCACTATTTTGTTAAATAGTGTGATAATAAATGTAATGAAGACTCGATTGAGTGTGGATATTGTCTAGATGACAATATTTGTATTAAAACTCACAGCATATGTTTTGTCGTATTTTACACGACTGTTGTATAATTAAGTTGTATTTGAATTTTGTATCATGTATTTGGCGACTCAAGATGGGTGATGTATACCTATTTTGGGGGCGTCACAGTTGGTATCAAAGATTAGGGATATGACCCCTGGCTGAGATGTGAGACAAGAACTAAGAGGGGAGAGACGGGGAATTCCTTCGCTAGTATGACCTACCTAAATTTATTTGATATTTAATTGGTCGGTCAGAGTATAGGGATAATATGTGATATGTTAATTAACCCTTGTTTTGTGGCAGTATTTGAAAATGGCATCCGAGAATGTTGAGATTAGCAATCGAGCACAGGAGAGCGTTAAGTCTCCACAGATCAATAATCAGGATAATGTGCATCAGGAAGGCGACAATCCTTAGGCAAACAATAACACTGACCAGATGATGAACGATGGAATGTTCAGAGGCTTTATGCAATTCATGCAACATCAGGCAAGAGTGGCTCCTGTACAAAATGCAGGTGGAAACACTGACAACTCTCGGACGGTCACCGCTAAGCAGTTCAAGGAACTGGGACCACCGGAGTTTTTTGGAGAGCCAAGACCACTTAAGGCGGAGACATGGATAAAGCAGATCTGCAAGATATTTGATATCTTTGGATGCTCCAAGGAGCAAAAGGTTCACTTTGCCACCTTCATGTTGCGTACAAAGGCAGATTACTGGTGGGAATCTGTAAAACGTACTCAATCTGCCGCACTGAAGATGACTTGGGAGAAGTTCCAAGAATTGTTCAACGACAAGTACTTTCTCGAAAGTATTCGTTACATGAAAGAGGTAGAGTTCATCAAGCTGGAGTAAAACAACATGACCGTATCTCAGTACGAAGCCAAATTTTCTGAGTTGTCTCGGTTTGCGTCCCATTTGGTTGATAATGAGGAGAGAATGACGCGAATGTTTCTAAGAGGTTTTAAACCCGAGATACGTCAATATCTTATCTCTCATAAACTGTGTTTATATTTAGATGTTGTTAATAGGGCTCAGTTATTGGAGTGCGATAATGAGTCAACCCAACCAAAAGAAGCGCAAATGCAAAATGATAATACCGATGATAGCGATCATCAAGCGGTGACAATAAGCGTGGAGGGAATCAAAGATGCCGTAAATGGTAACAACTTCGGTGGTAATCATGGCCAAAATAATAAGAATGGACATTTCAAGAAGAGGAGATTCAACAATGATGAAAAGACGTCAGCACCAACACCCGTTGTTAAGGAAGGAGAACGGCCACCTATCAAATGTTTCAAATATGGAGGGGAGGGACACATCAGTCCAAACTGCGCGATGCCATCCAAAGCATGTTATAATTGTGAAAGAGAAGGCCACCTGGCCCAATTTTGTCATGCACCAAAGACAAGTCCAGCTGGGATGGAGGCATCAAAGGCTGTCCCAGACAAGATAAAATCTGTAGTTTAAGGGAGAGCGTTTTTCGTGACTTCTCAAAAAGCGAGTGACCCGAACGAAGTTAGCACGGGTTAGTTAATTATAAATTCTTGCGAAGTCTAAACCTTATTAGATACCGGTTCTACCCATTCTTTTATCTCTTTTGCTTGCACTCAACGTTTAAATTTGACCCCAGCGAAGTTAGACTTTGACTTAGTGGTTGAAACTTTGTTAGTAGAAACCTTCGTTACCTCCACTGTTTATAAATCTTGTTGATTCAAATCGACACTTTCACGTTACCTGTCGATCTTATCTCTTTGAAAATACTTTCCTTTGATGTGATTTTAGAAATCGATTGGTTAACTACTCATCATGCTTTTCGTAAGGTTGTTAGCTTTCATATTCCTAACCAACCTGTTATGCAAATTCAAGCAACCAAACCACTAAATTCAATCATTGTCATATCAAGCCATAAGTAAAGAGCCCCGATCCTTTCGTTGTTGACTTCCTTGTGAATGCACCAAGCTTTACTTTTTCAGAAGCGACGTCGTGAATGACGATGACAAGTTGATAGGTATCATTGTGACGTGCTATTCAAGTATTGGATGAGAGTCACAGTTTGAATGATATTTCTATGTCAATAAATTTCCTGACGTATTCTTGAAGACTTCCTAGCCTACCTCTAGAATGTGAAATCGAATTTTGTATTGACCCCAGTACAAAACCCATTTCTAAAACCCTTAAATATTTCTTCAAACAAAATGAACGTATAATGCACCAAAGACGTTGGCTCGAGCTATTGAAGATTACGATCATACCATTCAATATCATCGTGGAAAAAGCGAACGTGATAGCTGATGCGTTGAGTAAAAAATCTTATGCGTTTACGAGTGCGATGTTGTTAACATAAAAACCCATTTCGTATAACTTACAAATGATGAAGATAGAGTTAAAGACTCTAGGGGCCCACGTGAAGATAACGAATATACGAGTAGAATCGACTTTAATCGATAAAGTTAAAGCCGCTCAAGCTACACACCCGAATCTGATGAATATGAAGAAGAAGGTTCAAGAAGGCATTACCTTAACCATCGATTAAATTGGCCGATTTGAAATCCTCGATCGAGTAGGAACTGTGGCCTATAGACTCGTTTTACCACCAAGTATGTCGCGTATTCATAACGTTTTTCACATATCGTTGTTAGTAAAAACTTAGTCTTGGGGGACTTTGGAGCCAAATTTCGGAATAATTAATGAATCTAAAAAATTATGAAATTATGGGGGTTTTATAGAGCATGTTACAAGCTTTCCATAGCCTTGAAAACGGACTAATTCTGATAACGGATGAAGAAGTTATGAAGATTTGAAGTATGTGCGTCAAAAGTTGCAAAATCTGGAAAATTAGAGATAAATGTCAAGGGTCGAGCGCCTAGGCACTAGGCTTGGCGCTTAGATTCTGCTCTTGGACACCTAGGCGCTTGCCCAAGGCCAAATCTGGGCGCCTAGGCACTGGTCAAGTGTTAAGCCAAAATCTATCCGGACGTCTTTTAGTAAATTGGGCATAACGTTTTCATACAAACTCCGATTGAGGTGATTCAGGATGATTCGGAAAGATAACGAGTAGACCTATAACTTTCATTCTTTATACTTTGAGATTTGAGGTCTGTATCAAGGCCTAAAATAGATATTTTGGGACTGATATGCATTCAGAGGCAATCGGAGGACATCGGGCATGTACGTATGCAACGTGTAATATTTTCGACGATAAAGGTATTCAAGGTTATACCTCAAGAGTTGGAATATGAAATAAAGTCAAGGTATCCACACTTCTTCGGCATACCAAATACATACGTAAATTTCGAGGGCGAAATTTCATAAGGAGGGGAGATTGTAAGACCCCAAAGTTTATGAATAAAGATTTAAATTTCTCGAAATATTTTTTTGAATATTATGGTGTGGATTTGATATAATGTTATAGTTGTGGGTAATATTTATAAATTTTGCAAAGTACGCAAGTTTTTATATAATATTCGATTGGTCGGGGAATATTCATTTTAACAAGGAATATTCGTACGACGACACAATCATTGGTGGACCCCACAACGAAATTATTGTCGGATTGAGAAAATGACAAAAATATTTTATGAAAATAACGGTAGAAGTTTTACCGTTAACTGTTGAAACACCCGGTGTTAAAAGTACAGGAATACGCGTGGTTGCATAGTAGCGCACGATATTGATTATTGATGCTTACGTGAGAAGTCACTCAGTTTTGTTCAATTATTACTTCAGTAATTGTTGCATAGTATCTCACGTTATTTAATTCAATTATTGTCGATATTTTATATATTATTAAATCAATAATTGAGATAACAAAGTTATTAATATTATTATTTACAATATTAACGATGTCTAGAAGTTCTGCCAAGGAGAGGTTTGGTCACCTAATTTGCGCGCCAATAGGGAGAAATCCTTATTGAAAAGCTCCCACTTTCCTGGGAACGACCTGGTCGATTAATAGTGTGAATTATAATAATGATGATGAAGTTTTGTTTTATTAGTATTATTAATGTAATAAAACAGAAAATCTTTTTTATATAAAAGCAAATACTTTTATAAAGTTATTCGTTTTATTAGACTATAAATAGAATATATTATATTCTATTATGCATAGTGTTTTGCATAGTAAAATCTTTTTATATAAAAATGTAATACTTTTTATAAAGTTATTTATTTTATTAGACAATAATTAGAATATATTATATTTTATTATGCATAGTATTTGCATAGTAAAAAATCTTTTTATATAAAATAGAATACTTTTATAAAGTTATTCATTTTATTAGATTATAAATAGAATATATTATATTTTATTTAAAAGATTTTGTTTTATTAGAATATTTTATAGTAAACCAATCTGGATGTCTCGCTTTAAAAGTAAATCAATCTGGACTGCTCAGAATTAGTTATTATTCACCCATTCTTCTATAAATAAGCTCATTCCTTCATTATTTCTTACGAATTCACTTTGAAACTCTGAGAGAAAACTAGAGAGAATTCTTCTTCATAATCTTGAGCGTATTTCTTTAGAGTTTAAGAAAGCTTTGAGCGTAGTGCAAGTTTTCTTCAAGTATATCCCCGCCCTACTCGTCGGAGTACTCTTCTTTCTAAGGTAAGGGATATTATTTGTTGTACCCGTAAGGGGTATTATTTCTTTCATATTCATGAAGAGAACTTCTGTTATTCCATTTTTTTATTCTGTTGGAATAACCTGTATACGCGGTCTACCCTATACTTGGTGAAATTCTTCTGTTATTTTATTCTTTATCATTATGTTGGAATAACCTGTCTATGCGAAGTACCGCATACATGGTGAAATTCTTTTGTTATTCCATTCTTTATTATTCTGTTGGAACATCCTGTCTGTGCGTTTACGCATGACCTGGTTCCTTTATTTATTATTCTGTTGGAACATCCTGTTGGTGCGAATTTCGCCTGACCTGGTTCCGTTATTTATTATTCTGTTGGAATATCCTGTCTGTGCGTTTACGCATGACCTGGTTCAGTTATTTATTATTCTGTTGGAATAACCTGTCTGTGCGGTCTATCGTATGCCTGGTTATTTCTTTTGTTATTCCATTCTTTATTATACTTAGTTGGTTAAAGTTTTGACTTCTATACTCCATGAAATTAGTGGAATATCCTTGATATTTACGCTTCATTCAGTATCTTTTCATGGAAATATTCTTATGAGCATTCTTAAATTTTACTCTACAAAGAAGTATCATGTTGACAATTTAAACATTATTAGTTCATGGATAAATTAATTCTTGAACTTGTTTTATTGAATTCTTATATCATTGTCATCATCCTCATGTTTATATTATGTTTAAAGTCATCTGTGGCCTGTAGTGCATAGATGGACTTGGTATGATTATGACCAGGGATTAATCGGTATAATCATGACCGTAATGTTACAAATGATGTGGTAAAAGTCATCATTGGCCTGTAGTGCATTGATGGACAGTTGTTGGCATGATCATGACCATTGATGAATACACGAATATCCTTGGCCCGTAGTGCATGGATAATTTGTGGTTGTGATACTAATGAATATCCTTGGCCGTAGTGCAGGGATGATGTGGATTATTTATTAAGCTGAGTCCCAACGATAAAAGTGATGAAAAACCTTTTAAATCATAAAAGATAGTAGATTTTATTCTCTACTTGACTCTTTTAATGGATTGTTTGTTCCGCTGCAGTTAAACTTGATGTTTGTTATATTGTATTAGTTTAACACTGTTGAAGGCTAACGATAATTTATTCTATATTATCTTAGTCATAATATTTCTTACTGGGCTAGTTGAGCTCAGCCTTTTACTTTCATTGTTCTCTTCAGGAAATGAGAACGTAGTAGGGACTAGTCGGGGAACGGAGTGACGGTCTAGATAATAGCATTAGTAGTCCTCATTATTCTGTTAAATAGTGTGATAATAAATGTAATGAGGACTCAATTGAGTGTGGATATTGTCTAAATGACAATATTTGTATTAAAACTCACAGCATATGTTTTGTCGTATTTTACACGACTATTGTATAATTAAGTTGTATTTGAATTTTATGTATCATGTATGTAAAGACCCCAACTTATTATAAATAAAATTAAATTTTCTCTATTCATTATTCTAAATTATTAAGGTGTTAATTTGATATAATGTTTTGGTTATGGGTGAAATGTGCAAATTTTACAAAATAAGCAAGTGGTTATAAAATATTTATTTTTGTCGAGGAATATACTTTTGGTCGTGGAATATTCTTTTTGTCGGGGAATATTCGTACGACGGCGCAACCATTCGTGGGGCTCATAACAAAATAATTGTCGGATGAAGAAAACGATAAAGTATGAGTTTTTATAAATAACGGCGTAGTTGTTATCCTTAACACTGTTGAATACACAGTGGTTAAAATACGATGTCTGGCGTGGTTGCCGCGATGCTTTACCTGTATTGCGATGATTATTAAATTATTGATTAAATGCGTAAAGAAGGCACTACTCAATAGTTATTACAGTGAGTTACCGCTTCAATATTTTATTTTATTGATTCAATAATTGTTGCGTTGATATTTAATATTATTGTTGTTTCAATAATTGTCAACGCACAAAGATTTTCCATTATCGGATCAATAATTCATATTATTTGAATAATATTATTAGATAGCATTATTGGCAATGTCTAGAAAGTTACATCGAGGAGAGGTTTGGTCACCTAATTGCGGCGTCGATGAGAGAAATCCTTATTGGAAAGCCCCTCTTTCCTGGGAACGGCCTGGTTGTCATAATTGTGATTCTGTAATATTATTTGTGAATAATTAATTATTGATTTATATGATAAGAAAATATTTATTTGATGTGGATATAAATGATGGATTTATTTATGTGGTTATAAATGAAGGAATTAATGCTGAGGTGTTTTATCAGTATTTTGTCAGAATGGAGGAATTAAAAATCATCCGTTTGTGGATTTCGGATACTTTTCTGTTTGGATATTGGAAAAACTCAAAGCTACAAAGTTTTAGAGAATTCGATTTCAGGCAGAATGGACATAAAATTCGTATTTTTTTGATAATCGGGCTATTTTCTATGAATTATTGAAGTTTCAGAAAATAAAATAATTTTTATTAATTTATGGGTGGGACCCACTTTTTGGTTGGTGTTGAATAAACATGCGAGCTGCTGATTTTTTTTTGTCAAAGATGGTTCTTTAGCTTGCGTGCGTGAGAAATGAGAATTGAAATAATATTATTTTATTATTTAAGTCTCCTGTATGCGTCTAAAGCATTTTCCTATAAATAGGCGCTTAGGTTAGAATTGAAAATCACATCAGAAACAAGTTTTCTTTTTCTCTAGATTATCGAGCATATTTTTGTGAGTATTTATATACTTTGAGAGTTCTTTGTTGATATCTGAGTTTCCTTCTGACTTTCTATCCGATATTTCGATCGAAGTCTGATATTTTGAGGTAAGGATGTTATTTTCTTACGAAATGATATTATTTTCTTCAATATCATTATCTTAAAATATTGGTTTGAACTTTTTAATCAAATTTGTAACTTTTTGTGTCGAGTTACTTATTCACGATATCAAGACTATTCATTCAAAAAAAATGAAAATTTTCCTTTTTGTTCAAGATGTCTATTATGGTTACTATCTTTGATTGTATCCATGTTTTGATCATTATTTTTGAATTCTTCTTCACAATTGGTTATTATGAAGTATTATTGATCTTGGGTAAACTGTTATACTGAATCCCTAATATTTGTCCTTACATCTCTCACCGGATTCATTTTTTTAAAAATATTTTCATCATCCTCGATCTTAAATGATGATATTATTGAATATCTTTGGCTGTAGTGCAAAGAGATGAATGATTAATCGATGAATATCTTTGGCCCAGTAGTGCAAAAGATGAGCAATTTGTTGAGATGAACATGACCAACTGGTGATGCGAAATGAATATCTTTGGCCTGTAGTGCAAAGATGAATATTTGATTAAAGATGTATATTAATTGTTGTTACAGGGATAAAATATTGATGATGAACTTTTAAATCTTAGAAGATAGTAGAATTCATTCTCTACGTGACTCTTCTAATGGATTGCTGTTTCCGCTGCAGAATATTGATCTAAAACTTGTTCTCTATTATATTCTATCAGATTTTTCCCTGTTGAAGACTAATGATAATTTGTTGTATATTATCTTAGTCATAATATTCTTTACTGGGCTAGTTGAGCTCACCCTTTTCCTTTTTGTTCCATTTTTCTCAAGAGGTGAGAACATAGCAGGATCGAGTCGGGGTATGGAGTAATGGTTCTAGAAAGATGTTTTAACAGTCCTCACTATTTTTGTAAAATAGTGTATGAATAATTGTAATAAGGACTTATTTGAGTGTTTATATTGTCTAGAAGACAATATTTGTATTTAAACTCACAGTATGTGTTGTCGTATTTTATACGACAATTGTATTATTGAAGTTATAGTTTGCTTTTTGTACCATGTATTTGGCGACTCAGAATGGGAGTTGTAAACCTATTTTGGGGGCGTCACAGTTGGTATCAGAGGTTAGGGATATGGTCTCTGGCGGAGATCGGGGAATAGAACTAGGAGGGAAGAGATGAGTAAATCCTTCGCTAGTGTGTCCTATCTAAGCTTATTTGTTGGTTAGTCATAATATAAGGATATTATGTGATATGTTAATTTGTTTAATTAACCCTTGTTTTATGGCAGTATTTAAGAATGGCTGCTGAGAACGTTAACAATGGAGTGTATGAGACTGTGGAACAACCTTTAGTTATAAACTAGGAGAACGTGCAACGGGAAGGCAATATTCCTCCTGTAAACAATGTTACCGAGCAAACGATGAATGATGGAATGTTAAGGAGATTTTTGCAGTTCATGCAAAATCAGACGAGGGAGACTCGTGTACAAAATACGGGTGGAAGTGATGGCAACGCGCGGTCTGTCACAGCCAAGCAGTTCAAGGAGTTGGTTCCACCAGATTTTTGGGGAAAGCCTGATCCAATTAAGGTGGAAATATGGGTCAAGCAAATTAGTAAGATATTCAATATCTTGGGATGCACGGAGGAACAGAAGGTTCCATTCACCACCTTTATGTTCCGTGGGTGAAAGCGATTCTTGGTGGGAATCATGAAGCAGTGTACCACCCGGTACTTTCAACATGTCTTGGGAAAGATTTCAAAAAGCATTCAATGACAAGTACTTTCCTGAAAGTATTCGTCATATGAAGGAGGTAGAGTTTATTAGACTGGAACAAAATAACATGACGGTGTCTCAGTACGAGGTGAAGTTCACGGAGTTATCCAGGTTTGCACCTCATTTGGTAGAGAATGAGGAACGTATGACGCAGATGTTTCTGAGAGGTCTAAAACCCAAGATTCGTCAATACCTTATCTCTCATAAATTTTCTCTGTATTCAAATGTTGTCAACAGGGCTCAAATACTAGAGCGAAATAATGAGTATACTCAACCGAGGGATCATAACCAGGGTAATACCGGTGACAGCAGTCATTGGGAAGAATACGGACAAAAGCGGTAACCACTCGGATGGTAATCGTGGCCATGATAATAAAAGAGGTGAGTCTAGTGGAAGTTTCAAAAAGAGGAGATTCAACAATGATGGGAAGACATCAGCAGTAGCACCAGCACCAACAACAAATTCTAGGGGAGGAGAACGACCGCCAGTTAGATGTTACAAATACGGGAAAGAGGGACATATCAGCCCAAACTGCCCACAACAATCCAAGGTATGTTATACTTGTGGAAATGAAGGTCACATAGCTTGGGATTGTTCTGTAGCAAAACCAAGTTCAGCGGGGATGGTGACTCCAAGGGTCATCCCGGATAAGTCAAAATCGGTGAGTTCTGGAAGAGCGCGTTGTTGTGGTAGCCAAAACATGAGGAACCCGAATGAGGTGATCACGGGTTAGCTAATCTTGAATTCTTGAAAAGTTTATACCTTACTAGATACCGATTCTACCCATTCTTTTATCTCTCCTGCTTGTGCTCAACGTTTAAACTTGACTCCGGAGAAATTGGACTTTAACTTATCTGTTGAAACTCCCTTGGGTGAAACCTTCGTTACATCTACAGTTTATAAATCTTGCTTGATCCGAGTTGGCACTATCACATTACCCGTTGATCTTATATCTTTAAAGATACTTGCTTTTGATGTGATTTTAGGAATTGATTGGTTAACTACTCATCATGCTAAAATTGATTGTTTTCGTAAGGTTGTTAGTTTTCATATTCCTAACCAACCTGTCATACGAATTCAAACAACTAAACCACTAAAATCAGTCACTGTCATATCAAGCCACAAAGCTATTCGGTTATTGAAAAATGGATCCCAAGCTTTCTTAGTCCATATTATGGATTTGAATAAAGACAAGTCAGATTTGGATAATATTTCTGTTGTTAGAGAATTTCCTGATGTATTTCCTGAAGAACTTCCCGGTCTACCCCTAGAATGCGATGTTGAATTCTTTATTGACCTTGAACCGGGTACAAAACTCATTTCTAAAACCCCATATCGAATGGCTCCTATTGAACTTCAGGAGTTAAAAGTCCAACTACAGGAGTTATTAGACATCGGTTTCATTAGTCTAGTACATCTCCTTGGGGTGCTCTGTTTTATTCAGAAAGAAGAAAGACGGAGAGTATGCGACTTTATATTAACTACTGAGAATTGAACCATATCACCATCAAGAATAGGTATCCGCTACCTCGCATTGATGACCTATTCGACCGATTCTGAGGAGCATAATTCTTTTCAAAGATCGATCTTAGTTCTAGATATCATCACCAAGATTAAAAGCGAGGATATTCAAAAGACGCCTTGAAACTTCGATGCGGGCATTATGAATTCTTAGTCATGTCTTTTGGATTGACTAATGCTCCTAACCGCTTTCATGGATATGATGAACCGTGTATTGATAAATATTTGGATCGGTTTCGTTTGTTGTCTTTATTGATGACATCCTCATCTATTCAAAAAGTCGTGAAGATCATGAGCACCATTTGAAGTCGATACTTGAAAGGCTTCGTGAAAACAAGCTTTATGCTAAAATTTGAAGAAATCGAGTTACGGCTTGAGGAAGTAGCATTCCTTGGGCACGTGGTGTCAAAACATGGAGTATCTATTGACTGGCGAAGATTGAAGCAATCTGAAAGTTAGAACAACCGGTCGATGATCGATGGGAAAATCTGCAGCTTTACGGGTTTAGTGGGTTATTATCGGAGATTCATGGAAGGATTTTCTCGAATCGCTACTCCGTTAACTCAGTTGACTCGGAAGGATACAAAATTTGTATGGAGCGAGGAATGCGAGAAGGGTTTCTAAGACCTCAAGAGGAGACTCATTTCGGCACCTGTTCTAGCAATACCATCTGGTTCGGATGGATTTGTTATCTACAGTGATGCTTCAAGCAAAAGGTTAGGATGTGTTCTCATGCTACATGAGAAAGTCATAGCCTATGCCTCGTGAAAACTCAAAGAATATGAGAGGAATTATCCTATTTATGATCTAGAGTTGGCAGCAGTCGTTTTCGCGTTGAAAATTTGGAGACACTACCTATATGGGGAAAAAGTGGAGATTTATACGGACCATAAAAGCCTCAAATATTTCTTCACCCAAAAAGAACTCAACATGCGGCAACGACGTTGGCTTGAAATTTGTTGAAGATTACGACCACACTATTCAATATCATCCTGGAAAAGCGAACGTAGTAGCTGACGCATTGAGTAGAAGATCATATGTGAGTACGGGTGCGATATTGTCAACGCAAAGGCCCATTTTTTATGACTTGCAAAGGATGGAGATAGAATTAAAGACTCCAGGGACCCACGTGATGATGGCGAATATACGAGTAGAACCGACTTTAATCAATAAAGTTAAAGCTGCTCAAGCTACGGACTTGGGGCTGATGCATATGAAGAAGAAAGTGCAAGAAGGTGCTATTCCAGAAGCAAGAATCGATGAAGAAGGAATACTTCGATTCAACTCTAGACTTTGCGTTGTTAACGATTCTGACTTGAAGCATAGAATCATGATGGAGGCACACAACACCCCGTTTGTAATCCATCCTGGGAGTACCAAAATATATCATGATATTTAACATACATTTTGGTGGAACAATATGAAGAGAGATATCACGGAGTTTATCTCGAGGTGTTTAACTTGTCAACGTGTAAAGGCGGAGCATTAAGTGCCAAAAGGTCCATTGCAACCACTTGAGATTCCGAAATAGAAGTGGGAACACATTACCATAGATTTCGTTACAGGTCTTCCCAAAGTTTCCCAAGGCATAGATGCGATTTGGGTTATTATTGATAGATTAACCAAGTCTACTCATTTCTTGCCGATACGTGAGACTTATTCCCTTGAACGTCTTGCTCGTATGTACGTGAATGAGATTGTGCGATTGCATGGCATGCCAGTATCCATAGTTTCGGATCGTGACCCAAGATTCATTTCAAGATTTTGGGTTAGCTTCTGACTATGGGTACAAATTCTGATTCGATTCGAAGATATCATCCTCAAATGGACTGGACAATCGAGAGGACTATTCAAACCCTTGAAGATCTATTAAGACTACGTGTTCTAGATTTCAAAGGAAGTTAGGATAAGTACTTGCCATTTGGTGGAATTCTCCTACAACAACGATTATCAAGCAAGTATAGGCATGGCTCCATTTGAGCGCGTTGTATGGACGAAAGTGTCGTTCTCAGTATCTTTGGGGCGAGGTGGGAGAAGCAACGTTGTTGGGACTAGAATTAAATGCGCATGACTACAGAAAAGATCCAAATGATTCGACAACGTATTCAGACCTCACAGGATCGACAAAAGAGTTATGTTGATCTTCATCGAAAGGACATGGAATTTAATATTGGGGATCATGTATTGTTACGTGTTGCTCCATGGAAGGGAGTTATAAGATTTGGAAAGAGAGGAAAGCTCAATCTAAGATTTGTTAGTCCATTTGAGATTCTTGACCGAATAGGAAATGTGGCATATAGACTCGCATTACCTCCAAACCTGTCTCGTGTTCATAATGTTTTTCACATATCTATGATTCGTAAATATGTGAAAGACCCGAACCACATTATTGAGTTAGAA
This sequence comes from Panax quinquefolius, assembly GCA_020205615.1. Lineage (NCBI taxonomy): Eukaryota > Viridiplantae > Streptophyta > Magnoliopsida > Apiales > Araliaceae > Panax > Panax quinquefolius. The sequence goes on from CM035152.1 coordinate 154,905,387, forward strand.
CTAGATGAGATAGTCGAAGATTTAACGTACGAGGAGGTACCTGTTAAGATCTTGGATAGGAAAGAGCATGTCCTACGCACCAAGGTTATACCGCAAGTTAAGGTTTTGTGGAGGAACCATGCTATTGAAGAAATGACCTGGGAGTTGGAATCAGAAATGAAAGCGAGGTACCTTCACCTGTTCGAAACACCAGGTACGTACGTCAATTTTGCGGACGAAATTTTATAAGGAGGGGAGGTTGTAAAGACCCCAACTTATTATAAATAAAATTAAATTTTCTCTATTCATTATTCTAAATTATTAAGGTGTTAATTTGATATAATATTTTGGTTATGGGTGAAATGTGCAAATTTTACAAAATAAGCAAGTGGTTATAAAATATTTATTTTTGTCGAGGAATATACTTTTGGTCGTGGAATATTCTTTTTGTTTGGGAATATTAAATGCGGCAGTATGACCATTCGTGGGGCTCATAACAAAATAACTGCATCGGATGAAGAAAAGCGATAAAGTATGAGTTTTTATAAATAACGGCGTAGTTGTTATCGTTAACAACACTTTGTTGGAATACACAGTGGTTAAAATACGATGTCTGCGTGGTTGCACGATGGCATACGGTATTGCACAATATTATTAAATTATTGATTTAAATGCGTGAAGAAGGCACTTTACTCAATAGTTATTACAGATGAATTCTTTGTTCAATATTTTATTTTATTGATTCAATAATTGTTTGCGTTGATATTTAATATTATTGTTGTTTCAATAATTGTCACCGCATATTTTTTTCCATTATCGGATCAATAATTCATATTATTTGAATAATATTATTAGATAGCATTATTGGCAATGTCTAGAAAGTTACATCGAGGAGAGGTTTGGTCACCTAATTGCGGCGTCGATGAGAGAAATCCTTATTGGAAAGCCCCTCTTTCCTAGAACGGCTGGTTGTCATAATTGTGATTACGTAATATTATTTGTGAATAATTAATTATTGATTTATATGATAAGAAAATATTTATTTGATGTGGATATAAATGATGGATTTATTTATGTGGTTATAAATGAAGGAATTAATCTTTGAGGTGTTTTATCGGTATTTTGTCGGAATGGAGGAATTAAAAATCATCCGTTTGTGGATTTCGGATACTTTTCTGTTTGGATATTGGAAAAACTCAAAGCTACAAAGTTGTAGAGAATTTGATTTCAGGAAGAATGGACATAAAATTCGTATTTTTCTGATAATTGGGCTATTTTCTATGAATTATTGAAGTTTCAGAAAATAAAATAATTTTTATTAATTTATGGGTGGGACCCACTTTTTGGTTGGTGTTGAATAAACATGCGAGCTGCTGATTTTTTTGTCAAAGATGGTTGCTAGCTTGCATGCGTAGAAAATGAGAATTGAAATAATATTATTTTATTATTTAAGTCTCCTATAGCGTTCTAGCATTTTCCTATAAATAGACGCTTAGGTTAGAATTGAAAATCACATCAGAAATAAGTTTTCTTTTTCTCTAGATTATCGAGCATATTTTTGTGAGTATTTATATACTTTGAGAGTTCTTTGTTAGGTCTGAAGTTTTCTTGACTTTCTATCAGATATTCCGATCGTCAATCTGATATATTTTGAGGTAAGGGATGTTATTTTCTTCTTAAATGATATTATTTTCTTCAATATCATTATGCCGAAATATTGGTTTGAACTTTTTAATCAAATTTGGAACTTTTTGTGTCGGAGTTACTATTCACGTATACGACACTATTCACCGAAAAATGAAAATTTTCCTTTTTGTTCAAGATGTCTATTATGGTTACTATCTTTGATTGTATCCATGTTTTGATTATTATTTTTAAATTCTTCTTCACAATTGGTTATTATGAAGTATTATTGATCTTGGGTAAACTGTTATACGAATCCCTAATATTTGTCCTTCTGTCTCACTGGATTCATTTTTTTTAAAAATATTTTTCATCATCCTCAGTCTTAAATGAGGATATTACTGAATATCTTTGGCCTGTAGTGCAAAGATGAATGATTAACTGATGAATATCTTTGGCGTGGTCTGAAAGATGAATAGGTGTTGAGATGAACATAACCAACCTGGTGATGCAAATGAATATCTTTGGCACCAGTAGTGCAAAGATGAATATTTGATTAAAGATGTATATTGATTGTTATTACGGATAAAATATTGATGATGAACTTTTAAATCTTAGAAGATAGTAGAATTCATTCTCTACGTGACTCTTCTAATGGATTCTTTTTCCAACTGCAGAATATTGATCTAAAACTTGTTATACATTATATTCTATCGATTTTTCTCTGTTGAAGACTAATAATAATTTGTTGTATATTATCTTAGTTATAATATTCTTTCTTGAGCTAGTTGAGCTCATCCTTTTCCTTTTTGTTCCATTTTTCCCGTGAGGTGAGAAACATAAGCGGCGGATCGAGTCGGTATGTATGGAGTAATGGTTCTAGAAAGATGTTTTAGCGATCCTCACTATTTCTATAAAATAGTGTATGAATAATTGTAATGAGGACTTATTTGAGTGTTGATATTGTCTAGAAGACAATATTTGTATTTAAACTCACAGTATGTGTTGTCGTATTTTGTACGACAATTGTATTATTGAAGTTGTAGTTTGCTTTCTGTACCATGTATTTGGCGACTCAGAATGGGTGTTGTATACCTATTTTGGGGGCGTCACAATGTAAGTGACGACCCAAGATGGGTGATGTATACCTGTTTTGGGGGCGTCACATCGATGAGTCTGTGAGTGCATTGATGGGCGCTTTACGGTATGATTATGACCAGGGATTATTCGGTATAGTCATGACCATTGATGATTTAATGAATATCCTTGGCCCGTAGTGCAGGGATGACTCAATGATGTGGTTTATTTATTAAGCTGAGTCTCAGCGATAAAAAAATTGATGAAAACATTTTAAATCATAGAAGATAGTAGATATCATGCTCTACTTGACTCTTCTAATGGATTGCTTATTCCGCTGCAGTTAAACTTGATGTCTATTGTATTTTATCAGTTTAACATTGTTGAAGACTAATGATAATTTATTTTGCATTATCTTAGTCATAATATTTCTTACTGGGCTAGTTGAGCTCACCCTTTCTTTCACTGTTCTCTTCAGGAAATGAGAACATAGCCGGGACTAGTCGGGGAATGGAGTGACGGTCCAGATGATAGCTTTAGTAGTCCTCACTATTCTGTTAAATAGTGTGACAATAAATATAATGAGGACTCCATTGAGTATGGATATTGTTTAGATGACAATATTCTTATTAAAACTCTTAGATTATGTTTTGTCGTATTTTACACGACTGTTGTATAATTAAGTTGTATTTGAATTTTGTACCATGTATTTGGCGACTCAAGATGGGTGATGTATACCTATTTTGGGGCGTCATGGTTAATATCAAAGCTTAGGGATATGATCCTGGTGAGATGTGAGACAAGAACTAGGAGGGGAGAGACGAGGAATTCCTTCGCTAATATGACCTACCTAAGTTTATTTGGTATTTAATTGGTCGGTCAGAGTATAGGGATAATATGTGATATGTTAATTAACCCTTGTTTTGTGGCAGTATTTGAAAATGGCATCCAAAAATGTTGAGATAAACAATGAAGCACATGAGACCGTTGAGTCACCACATATTAATGCCCAGGATAATGTGCAACAAAAAGACAATAATCCTCATATAAAAAATAACACCGATGAAATGGTGAACGATGGGATGTTCAGAGGCTTTATGTAATTCATGCAACATCAGGTGAAAGCGGCTCTGTCCAAAATGCGGTGGAAACACCGATAACTCTCTTTGACGGTCACCGCTAAGCAATTCATTCAGCTGGGACCACCGAAGTTTTTGGAGAGCCAAACCACTTAAAGGCGGATCGTGGATAAAGCGATCAACAAGATATTTGATGTCTTGGGATGCTCCGAGGAACAAAAGGTTCCTTTTCCACCTTCATTCTTGACGGCGAGGCGATTCTTGGTGAAAATCAGTAAAGCGTACTCAACTCGCCGCTTTCAAAATGTCTTGGGAGAAGTTCGAAGAGTCATTCAATGACAAGTACTTTCCCGAAAGTATTAAATCATATGAAGGAGGTAGAGTTCATCAAGCTTGAGCAAAACAATATGACCGTGGCGCAGTATGAAGCTAAGTTTGCCGAGTTGTCTCGGTTTGCGTCACACTTGGTTGATAATGAGGAGAGAATGACGCGGATGTTTCTAAGAGGTTTAAAACCCGAGATACGTCAATACCTAATTTCTCACAAAGTGTGTTTGTATTCAGATGTTGTGAATAGGGCTCAGTTATTGGAGCGCGATAATGAGTCAACCCAACCAAGAGAGAGCAACCAACAAGTTGATAATATCAGTGGCAGCAGTCATCGAAGCGGTGATAACAAACGTGGAGGGAATCAACATGCCAGAAATGATAATCACTTCGGTGGTAATCATGACCATGACAATAAGAGTGGACATTTCAAGAAGAGGAGATTCAATAAGGATGGAAAGACGTTAGCACCAACACCTGTTGTTAAGGAAGGAGAACGACCACCGGGCATATGTTACAAATGTGGAGGGGAAGGACACATAAGTCCAAACTGCACGATGCAGTCCAAAGCGTGTTATAATTATGGAAAAGAAGGTCACCTATCCCGATTTTATCGTTCACCAAAGTTAAGTCCAGCTGGGATGGAGGCATCAAAGGGTGTCCCAGACAAGACAAAACCGGTAGCTCAAGGGAGAGCGTTTGTCGTAACCTCCCAAAAAGCGAGGAATCCGAACGAGATGATCACGGGTAAGCTAATCATAAACTCTAGCGAAGTTTATACTTTATTTGATACCGGTTCTACCCATTCCTTTATTTCTCCTACTTGCGCTCAACGTTTAAATTTGACTCCGGAGAAATTAGACTTTGACTTATCTGTTGAAACTCCGTTGGGAGAAACCTTCATTTCATCCACGGTTTATAAGTCTTGTTTGATTCAAATCGGTAACCGCACGTTACCTGTCGATCTTATTTCTTTGAAAATACTTGCATTTGATGTGATTTTAGGGGTTGATTGATTAACTACTCATCATGCTAAAATCGATTATTTTTGTAAGGTTGTTAGTTTTAATATTCCTAACCAACCTATTATGCTAATTCAAGCAACCAAACCACTAAAATCAATAACTGTCATATCAAGTCATAAAGCTATTCGTTTATTGAAAAATGGATGTCAAGCTTTCTTAGCCCATGTCGCGGATTTAAATAAAGATACGTCAGATTTGAACGATATTTCTATTGTTAATAAATTTCCTGACGTATTCCCTGAAGAACTTCCTGGCCTACCCCCAGAACGTGAAATTGAATTTTGTATTGACCTTGAATCTGGTACAAAACCCATTTCCAAAGCCCCATATCGAATGGCTCCTATTGAACTTCAGGAATTAAAAACCCAACTACAGGAATTGTTAGACATCGGTTTCATTCGTCCTAGTACGTCTCCTTGGGGTGTTCTTATTCTATTCGCAAAGAAGAAGATGGAAGTTTGCGACTTTGTATTGATTATCGGGAGTTAAATCATGTCACCATCAAAAATAGGTACCCGTTGCCTCGCATTGATGACCTGTTTGACCAGTTGCAAGGAGCCAAATTCTTTTCAAAGATTGATATTCGTTCCGAATATCATCAATTGAAGATTAAAACTGATGACATTCCAAAGACTGCTTTCAGAACTCGATACGGGCATTATGAATTCCTAGTCATGTCTTTTGGATTGACTAATGCTCCTGCTGCCTACATGGATATGATGAACCGAGTATTCAAGGAATATTTGGACCACTTTGTGGTCGTCTTTATTAATGACATCCTCATATACTCCAAAACCCGCGAAGACCATGAGCAACACTTTAGGCTGATACTCCAAAAGCTTCGTGACAACAAGCTTTATGCCAAGTTGAAGAAATGCGAGTTCTGGCTTGAGGAAGTTGCATTCCTTGGGCACGTGATATCAAATCATGGAATATCTGTTGACGGCGAAAGATTGAAGCAATTCAAAGTTGAGCAACCTAAGTTAGTGATCGAAGTCGTAGCTTTCTCGGCTTAAATTTGGTTATTATCGGAGATTCAGAGAAAGGTTTTCTCGAATCGCTACTCCATTAACTCAAATGACTCGAAAGATACAAAAATTCGGTTGGAGCGAGGAATGTGAAAAGAGTTTTCAAGAACTCGAGAGAGACTCATTTCAAAGACTGCTCGACAATACCATCCGGCTCGGAGGGATTTGTCATCTACAGTGATGCTTCAAGCAAAGGGTTAGGATGTATTCTCATGCAACATGGGAAAGTCATAGCCTATGCCTCTCGATAACTCAAATAATATGAGAGGAATTATCCTACTCATGATCTAGAGTTGGCAGCAGTCATTTTTGCGCTTAAAATTTGGAGTCATTACCTGTATAGAGAGAAGGTGGGAGATCTATACGGATCATAAAAGCCTCAAATATTTCTTTACTCAAAAGGAACTCAACATGCGGCAACGACGATGGCTTGAGTTGTTGAAAGATTATGATCATACAATCCAGGAAAAGCGAACGTAGTAGCTGACGCATTGAGTAGAAGATAATATGCGGTTACGAGTATAATATTGTCAACGCAAAGACCCATTTTGTATGACTTGGAAAGGATGGAAATAGAGTTAAAGACTCCAGGGACCCATGTGATGATGGCGAATATACGAGTGGAACCGACTTTAATCAATAAAGTTAAAGCTGCTCAAACTACAGACATAGAGCTGATGCGTATGAAGAAGAAAGTGCAAGAAGGTGCTATTCCGGAAGCAAGAATCGATGAAGAAGGAATACTTCGAGTCAACTCCAGACTTTGTGTTCCTAACGATTCTGACTTGAAGTATAAAATCATGATGGAGGCGCACAACACACCGTTTGTAATCCATCCTGAGAGTACCAAAATGTATCGTGATCTTTGACATACATTTTAGTGGAGCAATATGAAGAGAGAGATAGCGGAGTTTATCTTAAGGTGTCTAACTTATCAACGAGTCAAGGCGGAGCATCAAGTACCAAAAGGTCCATTACAACCACTTAAAATTCCAGAATGGAAGTGGGAGCACATTACCATGGATTTCGTTATTGGTCTTCCCAAGGTTTCTCAAGGCATAGATGCAATTTGGGTCATTGTTGATAGATTGACCAAGTCTGCTTATTTCTTACCGATACGATAAACTTTTACACTTGAATGTCTTGCTAGTATGTATATAAACAAGATCATAAGATTGTATGGTATGCCAGTATCCATAGTTTCTGATCGAGACCCAAGATTCACTTCAAGATTTTGGGTTAGTTTGCAAAAAGCTATGGGAATGGATTTACTATTTAGTTCGGCATATCATCCTCAAACGGATGGGCAGTCGGAAAGGACTATTCAAACTCTTGAAGATTTATTAAGACTCTATGTCCTTGACTTCAAGGGAAGTTGGGACAAGTTCTTACCATTGGTGGAGTTTTCCTACAACAATAGTTATCAAGCAAGTATTGACATGGCTCCATTTGAGGCGTTGTATGAAGAAAGTGTCATTTTCCAGTATGCTGAGATGAGGTTGGTGAAGCAACGTTGTTGGGACCGGATTTGGTACGTATGACTACGGAAAAGATTCAAACGATCCGACAACGTATAAAAACCTCACAAGATCGACAAAAGAGTTATGCCGATCTTCATCGAAAAGACGTGAAATTCAATATTGGAGATCATGTGTTGTTACGTGTTGCTCCATGGAAAGAAGTTACAAGATTTGTAAAGAGGGGAAAGCTCAATCCTAGATTCATTGGCCCATTTTTAATCCTCGATCGAGTAGGAATTGTGGCCTATAGACTCGCCTTACCGCCAAGTATGTCTCGTGTTCATAAGGTTTTTCACATATCTATGATACGTAAATATGTGAAAGACCTGAACCATATTATTGAATTAGAACCAGACAAGATAGAGGAAGATTTAACGTATGAAGAGTTACCTGTTAAAATCTTGGATAAGAAGGATCATATTCTACGCTCTAAAGTTATACCTCAAGTCAAAGTTTTGTGGAGAAACCACGATATAGAGGAAATTACATGGGAGTTAGAATCTGAGATAAAATCAAGGTATCCTCACCTCTTCGACATACCAGGTATGTACCCTAATTTCGAGGACAAAATTTTATGAATAAAGAATAATTTTCTCGAAATATATTTTTGAATATTATGATGTGGATTTGATATAATGTTATAGTCGTGGGTAATATTTACAAATTTTGCAAACTAAGCAAGTGGTTATATAATATTCGATTGGTCAGGAAATATTCATTTTAACAGGGAATAATCGTACGATGGCACAATCATTGGTGGACCCCACAACGGAAGTATTGTCGTAGTTAGAAAACAACATAATTATCTTTTTATAAAAATAACGGCGGAAGTTTTATTGTTAAACTGTTGAACTACCCGGTAGTAAAAGTACAGTAATACGCATGGTTGCATAGTAGCACACGGTATTGATTATTGATGCTTACGTGAGAAGTCACTCAAAATACTCAATTATTACTACAGTAATTGCTGCATCATATCTCTCATATTATTGATTCGATTATTATCACAGTATCATCTGCATAATATGTTTTATTATTAAATCAATAATTGAGATGACAAAGTAATTCATATTATTAAATTACAATATTTACAATATCTAGAAGTTCTGTCAAGGAGAGGTTTGGTTATCTAATTGCGCGCCAATAAGGAGAAATCCTTATCGGAAAGTCCCCTCTTTCCTGGGAACGACCTGGTTGTTAAATATTATGAGTTATAATATTAATGATGAATAAGTTTGTGTTGATCAAAGATGAAATTGATAGTTTCATTGTGTTGGAATTATTAGTGTTAGTGGAAATCAACAATTATTTCGATATTAATTGATGTTTGGAAGTTATACTGACCAGTCGGGCAATTAACCGGATAAATGAGCAATTAATTGTTATTAATTCATATGATTATAACTATTTGTTCACATGTGTGTACTATTGATTCACATTCTTGTACTATTAGAGGAGTAGGTGCAAGATTGATAATACTTGCATAACTAAGTTAAAAATGTGAGGTATAGGTGGAGGTACTATACTGTAATTCGTATTTTCACATGATTATAACTATTGATTCGCATGATTGAATTATTGATTCACATTATTTACTATTAGGGGAGGTGGTGCAAGTTTGATAATACTTGCAGGACTAAATTAAAAATAAAAGAAAAGTTGAAGGTATTGTACTGTAATATTTCGAGCCCCAAAATGTACAATTATCGAAACTATATTTTCCTATAAATAGAAGCTCATTCTTCCTTCATTTCTCACTAATTCACTAAAGCTATAGAGCAATTATTATGAGATGAAATTATAGAGAGAAAGAAAAGAGAAGTCTGCTACCTCACTATTCCAATATCCGAGTTCCTTACAAGGTAATGGGTATTATTTCTTTCGTATTCATGAAGAGAGCTTACATTATTCCATTCTTTATTATTATGTTGGAATAACATGTCTATCTGAAGTACCGCATACATGGTGAAATTCTTACATTATTCCATTCTTTATTATTATGTTGGAATAACTTTTATACATCTGAAATCCGCATACGTGGTGAAATTTTTTGTTATTCCATTCTTTATTATTTTATTAGAATATCCTATCTCGTGTGGATTACGCTGTAGACTGGTTCCATTCTTTATTATTACATTTGGAATATCATATGCATGCGGATTACGCTTAGACACAGTTCCAATATTTATTATTACATTGGAATAACTTTTATGCATGCGCCTATCGCATGCGTGGTGAATTCTTCCGTTTATTCCATTCTTTATTATTCATTTGGAATATCCTCATGCATGCGGATTACGCATGACACAGTTCCATTCTTTATTATTCATTGGAATAACACATTTATGCGTGTGGATTATCACATGTATGGTGAATGATCCTTCGTATTCATTCCTTATTAAATTGTGGAAATGATCATCTGCGTGGATTACCGCATGGCGGGTGAAAATCCATTTGCAGTTTCATATATTCTATGATACTCATTTGGTTAAAGTTTTGGCTTCTATACTCCATGAAATTAGTAGAATATCCTAGATATTTGCGCTTCATCCGGTATCTTTTCATGGAAAAATTCTTCTGAGCATTCTTGAATTTTACTCCACAAAGCAGTATCATGTTGACAATTTGGACGTAATTTATTTCAAGATAAATTAACTTATAAATCTTTAAAATTTATTCTTGAACTTGTTTTATTGAATTATTATGTCATTGTCATCATCCTCATGCTTATATTGTGATGAAAGTCATCTTTGGCTTACGTGCATAGATGGACTTGGTATGATTACGACCAGGGATTATTCGGTATAATCATGACCTGTAATGTTATAAATGATGTGGTAAAAGTCCTCAGTAGCCTGTAGTGCATTGATGGACAATTTTTGGTATGATTATGACCATGGATTATTCGGTATAGTCATGACCATTGATGATTTAATGAATATCCTTGACCCATAGTGCATGGATGACTCGATGATGTGGTTTATTTATTAAGTTGAGTCTCAGCGATAAAAAAATTGATGAAAACATTTTAAATCATAGAAGATAGTAGATATCATGCTCTACTTGACTCTTCTAATGGATTATTTATTCCGCTGCAGTTAAACTTGAGGTCTATTGTATTTTATCAGTTTAACATTGTTGAAGACTAATGATAATTTATTCTGCATTATCTTAGTCATAATATTTCTTATTGGGCTAGTTGAGTTCACCCTTTCTTTCACTATTCTCTTCAGAAAATGAGAACGTAGCCGGGACTAGTCGGGGAATGGAGTGATGGTCCAGATGATAGCATTAGTAGTTCTCACTATTCTGTTAAATAATGTGACAATAAATGTAATGATGACTCCATTGAGTGTAGATATTGTCTAGATGACAATATTCTTATTAAAACTCTTAGATTATGTTTTGTCGTATTTTACACGACTGTTGTATAATTAAGTTGTATTTGAATTTTGTACCATGTATTTGGCGACTCAAGATGGGTGATGTATACCTATTTTGGGGGCATCACAGTACATATGGATGGTTTTACAATTCTTGCAATAAATGTCGAAGAAAAGTTGAACCGGCTGGTTGTACCTGGTATTGTGATAAGTGTGAAGATTTTGTACGGTACTCATTACAGAGGTTTGTATTAAATTCATTTCTTATATAATTTTTTATAATTCAAATAAATTTTTAATAATTCAAATATGAATCTATGATTTATATTTACAATTTACAAGTTTAAAATTCAAGTCAAGGTTATTGATGAAACTGTATCAACTTTCTTTTTGTTGTTTGATCGGGAGGCTGGCCAACTTTTAGGAAAGACAACAATAGATGTCATGCCAACTTCTTTGAAAAAGGTATATATACTATTGTTTAGTTTGTTAGTCAGTATTACTTATTAAGAACACTAAAGTTTTTTTTTCATATTGTAGGATCCTGAACAGAATGAACGTGATTATCCTGTTGAATTGGATCATTTGATTGACAGGAAAATGTTGTTCAAATTTAAAATTAAGGAAGCAAATTTAAGTAACAGTTGGGATATATATGTTATTCAAAGGGTGATAGATGATGATACCCTCATTGAAAAATTCATTTCTTCCTTAGTTACTGAACATGTTAGATTATTTGAAAACATTGGTGTTGTTTATATATATATATATATATATATATATATATATATAAGATGTTGATATTGTGAAAACCAATGCTTATAAGATGTTTTTATTTGTTTCAAGATCCAACAGATTGTTAAACGTAATAATAAGGAAGTTGATGTCATAAACAAGGTTGAGTTTTGAATAATATAACTATTATTTTTGCATTAGAACTATTATTTTTTATTACTTTTATGCTATATAGCTTTTTTCTTCTTATTATAATTAAAAAGCTTTTATTCTTATATGATCATTCATCTTCTTTTTTGAATGTATCATGATTATTTTTCTGAAGAGGCAAATGGTATCTCCCCAAATAAAATACCTTCAAAGATAACTTTTAATAATGAAATTGTGAAATTAAGTGATCTGGGTAATGATCTACAGTCACAACTTTCAACCAGCAACATGAGGAAGAATATCAAAATTGAGAAGGAGTAATCAAAATGACTTTTGAAGCTACAATTATGGGATTTTTTATATGTTTATCTTAATGGTGATTAAATATTTTTAATGAATCTGTTGGAAGAATGCATATTGTGATTTGATGTTTTATAAAAATACTCATGATTATGTAAAGTCTTTCAAAGAATATATGTACAAGGACTTAGTGATAGATCAAAATTTTTAGGCTGATCTTAGCCTTTAATGTTCATTTGTATAGATAAAGAGATCAAATCTGTTAGGTTGATCTATGGCTAAAAAGAAATAGATAGGCTCGCAGTCTATCCGGCTGATCAACAGAATGTAGAAGCTAAGGTAGGATCGTAGTGCTGAGATGATCGTAGTGTATCTTCCTTGAAAGGCCTCTTCAGGAATCGTAGAGTGGTCCAGACGTTTGCTGAAGCTAACTCAGAGATCGTAGTGTGCTCTCGGAAACGAAGAGTCTGCAAGACGAACAAGTGAAGATCATAGTGTTAAAAATCGTAGTGTGCAAATCTTTGTGAGAAATCGTAGTGATCTCTTAAGAACAAGCGCCAATATGATAAGACACTAAGATATAGATAGTAGAGTGTCATCTTCCTTGTGTCAGAAACATCAAGCCCTATCATTCATTTGAAGATAGACTCCAACAAATATGGAATGGGTTTTGAACGTTGAAGCCCTCACCAGTCCCAACGGTACAAAAGATATCCTTAGTATTGATCAAAAGAAACGTATTCAAGAAGCTAAGAAAAGGACCATTGGGCAGAGGAAAACACCTTTTGAGGTGTTAGGTGAGAAAGCAGTCTGCTGTGTCAGTGGGCCAGAGTGCAATTCAGAAGATGTGCAGAAAAGTCTCCATCAAAGCTCAGAAATGTCAAATGCATTTAATGGTTCATCAGATGACTTCAACGGATAGATTTCAAGATCACATATATACAGATCAAAGACAGATGAGAAGAGTATGCAAGCAGTGACCAAAAATGCACAAGAACACTCAACGCTCAACTCTACGATCTGAGAAAAAGAGGAAGCTTGCTCAGCCACTCAGTTCTTTCGAACAAGTGCTTAATAGCAACTGAGTAGCATCAATCACAATCTAAACAACATTTCAATCAACTGAAGTAAGAGAACCAAGTCTGCAGGACTTGAAGAGTTCTAAGTGAACTGTGAGAAACCAAGTCTGCTTTGGACTTGAAGAGTTCAAGTGAACTAAGAAGTACTAGACTCACAGTGCAGAAGGAATCTGTGAGATTCAAGAAGTGTAATGTACATCCTTGAGTGGATTTCCTACTCAGGAGTAGAAGAGTGGATTAGGTGCTTTAAGTGCTCTGAACCACTTAAAATTGCTGTGTTCATTATAACTGCTATAACTGTTATACCTGCTATAACTGTCATAACTACCTCACTCTCATTAACTCAAGATATCTAATAGAAAGTTTATTAAATACTCATTCCGTTGTGCATTGATTATCATCAACCTAAATCAGTTAAAAGAAAAGGATTTAGATATCTATTCAACCCCCCTTCTAGATATCTATCGTGCCTCCGGGAACTAACAATTGGTATTAGAGCAGGTTCTATAATACAGCCTACAAAGCTTGAGTAGATCTAATGGTACACTTACCAAGCGAATCAAAGACTGGAGGAGGTAGCAAGCCATCTATGTGCAACAAAGATAAATTTGCTAACTGGAAGGTTAGGATGCAAGTTTACATGGATTCAATAGATGAAGATCTATTTGAAACTGTTCAGAATGGGCCCTATGTTCCTACATAGCTTGCACCAACTACAGATGACCCAGACAGAGTACAGATTAAGGTCAAAGAAGAATGGACAAAAAACGAGAAGAGAGCTGTCCAACTTGATAAAAAGGCCAAGAACATCTTATTTCAATCATTAGAAGATGATCTATTTGAAAGCGTGGTCAATCGCTAAAACAATGAAAGGAGGTTTGGGAAGCACTTACTCATTATGCATGAAGGAATGAAGAAGTCGGAAAAAATAAACAATCTCTCTTGACTCAACAATATGAGATGTTTGCCCGTGTTCGAGGAGAGAGCGTCAACGCTACATAAGAAAGATTCAATATTACGCTTTCGATTCTCTATGAGCCTATGGAAAGATCTATCGAAATAAAGATCCGATTATAAAGTTCATGAGAGCTTTACCAAGCAAGTGGGATGCCAAAACCACTACCATTAGAGAATCAAAGAATCTACATGAAATGATATTCAAGCGGTTATATGGCAACCTCTCCACGTCTGACCGGAGGCGACACAACGAAATAAACGTTATCGAAGGAAGAAAGAAGGACAAAGGTGTTGCTCTCAAAGTAATTGAAAACACCTTCAAAATCAACACTCTTTGGTGATTCTAACTTCTGATAAAGATGATGATGAGGACTTTGCAATCTTTGGTTAAAAGACTAAGAAGATTAATGAGACAATGCGAAACTAGCAAAACCAAAGAAAGTTGGCAACTACTGACGACGAGGAGCAAATGAATGACCTATCTTATAAGCTGCAAGAAACACAGGTCACTTCATTGCCAATCGCAACAAACCTCTTAGAGAGAAACTCAAAAAGAAGACACATGCGAAGAAAGGAATACTGAAAGCAACAAAAGGCCAAAAAAGAAAGACAAAGGTCTTGTAGGTTGGAGGATCGTGGGTGACTCGAATGATGACTCGACTCTAAATGCGGAGATGATGAAGATCCTCAAACAAAGAAATCTACGCTTAATGGCCAAAAATGCGAGGACAAACAGAACTCCAACATACGTGAAGTAAGTATCGATGAGGTATTTGACTTTAACTCTCCTGATGTAGATATTGATGATCTTAGAACTGCATTACATGGCATAACATCTGATCTACACCAATACATGAAGTGGTTTAGAGTTCTGTCTAAGGATTATTCACTTCTTCAAAAGGAGAAAGAAAAGGTTCAAGAAGAACTGGAAACAACCCTTCTTTCTCTAAGCTTGAAGCTGAGAATAAGCTTTTGAGACAAACAAATGAGCTCAGTGCAAAAAGAGAGTCTAGTCTAAACTCAAAAATTGAGGATCTAGAAAAGACTATCTCTGCATGGAATAAATCTTCTTCATCCATAGACTCTTTAATCTCTAATCAGAGAAGCGTCTCTGATAGAACATGGCTAGGCTTTGGGAGATCTACCTCAGAATCATGTGTCGAACAAGCAAAGGATGTTAACACTAGTAATGCCTCAGGTTTTATTAGAGGCATTATATTTATGAAATCCTCACAGAGGGGTGAGCCTGTCAAACCCTGCTCTGCTAATTCAATCCATATTCCTAGGAGCAAGGGATCTCATACTGGTCTAGGTTTCAGAAAAGAGAAGAGCAACCTAGCTCATATTCACCAACCTCGAAGAATCATAGAGTTCAATGAGATTAACTCGACGAACCAACCTGGAAGGTACAGTAGAAGTAGGACATACTCTTCACAAACCATGAAACATGAGAACACATGGAAGAAGGAATATCAACCCAACAGAAGGATGACCAATATCCCACATAAGTCCAAATGGAGGAAGAGCTTTCACACACACACAAACATGCATCATATCAAATATTTTGTGTGCTACACTACTTCGGTCACAAGGATGCAAAAAATATTACTACTGATATGAGACCCAAAATCAAGCAGATTTGGGTCCCCAAGGGCACTAACAATGTAGGACCCATGCAAGTATGGGTACCAAAATGAAGGCTTAATATTTTTTCAGGAAAAGAACTCCACAATCACAACCTGGTACTTGGACAGTGGATGCTCAAGGCACATGACAGGGAACAAAGCCCTTCTGTCTAACTACATAGAGAAGGAGGGCCCCTCGATCATCTTTGGAGATAATGGCTATGGTAAGACAAGAGGCTATGGCTCAGTAGGAAATGGTGCATTATCCTTTAGCAAAGTGGACTATATGGAAGGACTACAACACAACCTTCTAAGCATTAGCCAACTCTGCGACAAGGGTCATCAAGTAACTTTCCTCAACAATCAATGTCAAGTCCGAGACCTGAAGACATCTGCAGTAAAGCTAACCGGGACAAGAGAAGGAAATGTCTACACAGTAAATCTTGGACAACTAAGCTCAGACGAGACAATATGCTTTCTGGCTAAAGCATCTGAAGAAATGAGCTGGCTATGGCATCGAAGATTATCTCATCTCAACTTCAAAAGTATGTCCAAATTAGCTTCAAAGGATCTAGTTGCAGGCTTACCTAAGCTCAACTTCGTTAAAGAAAGGCCTTGCAATGCCTGTCAACTTGGGAAGCAGACCAGAAGCACATTCAAGAGCAAAACTATCAACTCAATTGACAAGCCTCTGTAGCTGCTACACATGGATCTGTTTGGACCAATTCCAACAACAAGCCTTGGAGGAAAGAAATACTCTCTGGTCGTAGTCGATGACTTCACCAGATTTACATGGGTGTTCTTTCTAACCTCAAAATATGAGACAAGCTCCCAACTGATCAAGATGTTCAAGCTGGTGATGAATGAGAAAGGAGAGAAAATCAAGGCCATAAGAAGTGATCATGGCAGAGAATTCGATTTCTCAGAAATGGATCAGTTCTGCATAGACAATGGGAATAGTCACAACTTCTCAGCTCCACGAACTCTCCAACAAAATAGAGTTGCTGAGAGAAAGAACAGGACATTAATAGAGGCTGGAAGGACTCTACTAGCTATAGCTCATCTAACAGAGTACTTCTGGGCAGAAACAGTCAACACTGCATGTTATACTCAGAACAGATCACTCATACACTCTACGATTAAGAAGACTCCTAATGAACTTTGGAAAGGAAGAAAGCCAAATGTTAGCTACTTTCATGTGTTTGGTTGTGCATGCTACATACTCAACAATGGAAAGAAGTACTTGACAAAGTTTTAACCGAAATCAGACGAAAGAATTATTCTTGGATATGCCATAGACAGCAAGGCTTACAGAGTGTTCAACAAGAAGACACTGAGTGTAGAAGTCTCGATTCACATCATCTTTAATGAAACAGACTTAGACAAAATAGTGCTCCAAGACACTACGACCAACAATGAAGACACTACGAACGAAGTCGTCGAGCTCAATACTACGATCGTAGTACCAGACAGTGAAATCGTTGAGCAAGGGAATGAGATCGTAGAGAGGCCTATGCTAGACAATGAGCCTCCATATCAAGAAGAAGAAATAGATCTTGAGGATCTAAGACAAGAAGGCATAAAAATGGATGTTCCAACAGGAAGCAGATGGGCAAGAGATTACACTCAAGATCTAATCATTGGAGATCCGAATGCAAGAGTCAAAACAAGAGTCATTACTCAAATGAATGAATGCTCTATCTAAGCTTCCTATCTCAAATAGAACCAAGAAGAAGATAGAGGATGCTATGGAAGATTCCAGCTGGATAGAGGCCATGCAGGAAGAACTTAATCAGTTCGAGAGAAGTAAAGTTTGGAGATTGGTTCCAAGACCAAAGAACCATCCTATAATTGGAACCAAGTGGGTCTTCAGAAATAAGATGGATGAAGATGAGGTGATAACCAGGAATAAGACTAGACAAGTAGCCAAGGGCTACTCTCAGGAAGAAGGCATTGACTATGATGAGACATTTGCACCTGTTGCCAGACTAGAAGCCATCAGAATATTCTTTGCCTTTGCTGTTCACATGAAGTTCAAAGTCTTCCAGATGGATGTCAAAAGTGCATTCTTGAATGGTGAACTTCAAGAAGAAGTCTATGTAGAGCAGCCTCCAGGTTTCATCAATCCATCTCTTTTTAATTATGTCTTTAGATTAGACAAAGCCTTATATGGTCTTAAACAAGCATCTAGAGCATGGTATGAGACACTGACTAATTTTCTTGTTAAAAATGGGTTCACTAGAGGTAGAGTAGATACCACACTATTCCTTAGAAAGCATAAAGATAAAGTCCTATTAGTTCAAATCTATGTTGATGATATCATATTTGGTTCTACTGATGAAAAGTTATGCAAGAGATTCTCCAAGCTTATGTAGAGCAAACTCGAAATGAGCATGATGGGTGAGCTGAACTTCTTTCTTGGACTGCAAGTAAAGCAGACTGATGAAGGAATTTTCATAAACCAAGCCAAGTACATTAAATACTTACTTAAGAAGTATGGCATAGAATTAGCTTCTCCCATGAAAACCCCAATTGCTCCTGCAACCAAGCTTGACAAAGATGAAAAAGGTAAAAGTATTGATATAACTCAATACAGAGGTATGATAGGCTCTCTTTTATATCTTACTGCCAGTAGACCAGATATAATATTTGCAACATGCATCAGTGCTAGATTTTAGGCTTGTCCTAAAGAATCTCATTTAACTGCTGTAAAGAGGATTTTCAGGTACCTCAAAGGTACACCCCACTTGGGGCTTTGGTATCCCAAGGAATCCCCATTTGAGCTAACAGGATACACAAATGCTGATTTTGCAGGCTGCAAAATTGATAGAAAAAGCACAAGTGGCACTTGTCAACTACTAGGTAATAGACTTGTGTCCTGGTTTAGCAAGAACCAAAACTCAGTATCTACCTCAACTGCAGAAGCTAAGTACATTCTTTCTTTGGCGATTCTTATCTTTCGAGATCCTATGGATGAAAAATCAACTAGCAGATTATGGGTTTGAATTCAAATCCATACCTATTCATTAATGATGATAACACAAGTGCATTGCTATAACTCATAATCACATAAATGCATTCTAGGACTAAGTATATAGAAATAAGATATCACCTCATTAGGGATCATGTACAAAATGGATATATATCTTTACAATATATCCCTACTGAAAATCAACTTGCTGATGTTTTTACAAAACCTCTAGATGAATTCAGATTCAACAAATTGATAAGTGAGCTAGGCATGCTTAACTTACAAACTTGAAATATTATGCTCTAGTTTGTGCTAACCATATAGATTTAAGGACTATGTCCGAAATTAAAGACATTATCAAAGGAAGTTCACGATCCTAGAGCCAAAGTGTCATAAAACTCAACGAACGTTGAACAGAATCAATGATCGTAGTACAGACTCAACGATAGCAGAGCTACATCAACAAAACCAAAGGAACACCCTATGATGATCAAGCATAAATCAAAGCATTCTCTCTGATAAGTGCCTCAGGGACAAACCTAACCCTTGTTTCATTCGAGAGGTTGGCCCTTCCTGAGCTACCTTAAACCAAGAAGAATGATAAACCAAAGGTTCATAACGAGAACTTGATCAGACTCAACGATTGCTAGTCAGACTCAATGATCGCAGTTCAGACTTTACGTTTACAGCTCAGACACGACGATTGCTACACAGACTCAATGATGGTAGAACAGACTCGAAAATTCCAAGGACCATCTCAACGATCGTAGTCCCACTGAAGAGTACATTAGCCAAGAAGGAGTTAAGGGCAATTCAGTACAATCCCTCTCTGTCAAAATTCGTAGAGCCAAGCAAAATTCGACACCTGTCCCACTAAGAAAAATAAAGAGAGGGAAGTTTCAAGTACAAATTAAAATTGTCTTTTTGAAATTTGAAGTTCAAAAGACCATCTCTCTCTTCCTCTCTTAAGCAGAAACCCTAAATCAGTAGCAAGCTCGGTCAGTCTCACTTCCTGAAAAGAAATCAATGGCGACTTCGGTGTTGTCTCCTATTCTGAGACTCTGTTTGTGAGTTTAAAATAAATTTGAACCCCAATTTCACAAGACATTGTCATTCTTGAAGAAGGCGGTCTCGAAGAGGCCTTGGATGCTGAACACATTGATCTACCCAAAGTTTGGTAAAAGAGTTCTACAATAATGGGATATTTGAAAGTAACACTATCCGTGAAAGTGAGGAACGTTCAAATCAAAGCTAAAAATTTGAAGATATCAATCTAGCCCTAGGCCTCAAATCAAGGGGTATCCTTCCTTAGATGGCATAGACTTCCATAAAGGTCTCAAGAAGATGCATCACAAGAAATCACCCTCTGTCAAAGGATACAAAAAGAAGGAGTTTCCACGGAGGTATGAGTTTCTAGGCGATATTGTTGGAAAATGCATATCTTTGTAGAGCTCGGTCGTGACTCTGTGAATGAGGTCCAACTCAAACTCATGACTGCCATATGTTACAAAATGCAACTCAACTATGGGGCTCTATTACTTGAGTGGATTGGAAAATGGTTAATAAGCTCAAAGAAAATAAAGAGCTCACAAAAGATGCTCTACGGATGATTTATCAGCATTATCCTACAGGCTGCTCTTGTTGACCTAATTGAGGATGATGAAGGAGAAGCCATAAATCCAAATCGCCGAATGACCCGGTAATTTGTTTGAAAACCGGAAAAGAAATCCACTAAAATGTGAAGATGATGTACGAATCCGATTAATCGAACTGGTGAGATAAAGGAAACAGGTGCGGAAATATATCCATTGTCGAGCGAGGAATAAGAAGAAGAAGCTAACAAGGAAGAACCTATTGCTTTGGTCAGAAAAAGTAAGGGTAAAAGAAAACTGAAAGCCAGAAGTACAGAAGAACCTCAGGGATCCACTACCAACAAGCTTGTAGAGTCCTCAGATATTGAGACTCTAAGGATCCTAAGAAGAAAGGAACAGCAGGCTGAAGCAGAAAAAGATAGAACAACTATATCTCAGCTGCTGAAGATGAATAAGATCAGCCACAAGAACAAAAAACCATCAGTCTCTTTGATTGTAGAGTCTCTTCCGATCGTAGAGCCCCGGACCAAACAAGAAGCGGTACATCAAATATTTTGGTGATCCAAGGATAAAAGCGAAGAAAGTCACGAGGGCGTGGCACGACCTAAAAAAGCCAAGAAAGAAACCGGTCAAAAGTATATTCTTGTAAATGAGAAAGCTCTAAAGAGGGAAGACAAAGAACCTGCACACTGAAAAGGAACGGTGAGGGGAGATGCTCAAGATCTCTCGCCGGAGGATGCTCCAGGTTGAGGGGAGCTATTGACTTTTCAAAAGGATGATCAAGTTGAGGGGAGGATCGCACACCTCCATAGCGAAAAAGAGATTCTAGAGGAGATAATGAAGAACCGGTCTGAAGAACATCATGAAGCCATTGACATAATGGAATACTCCAAAGACAACAGAGAAGAAGATGATGAGATTGAGATCATAGTCAGATAGGCATTGATGGGCACAGAAGAGCCAACTACGAGCAACTGTTTGCATATCTTCCTATGATGCCCTTCCACCGAGCTCAAATTCTGAACTCTTAGGATCACATGTTCTAGAGTTTCAAAGAATATCCTGCTATCTCAGTACTAGCCAATGGATTCCCAGGGAAATTTAATTTTGCCAAGAAGCTTCTCACTAACAGTTCTTCCTCAAAGAACAAACTTGAGGTACTATCTATCTCAACACTTTTCAGAGTTAATCACTTGTCATCATCCTCATTTAATTAATTCTATGACTTCCCACGATGGTTGGAAGTGATTCTTCATCCACTAAATCAATTTTCAGTTACAGGATCCCAAAATTTTGTAACTGAGGAACCAAATGTGACCAATCTCTTAATGCTCCTAAATCCCATCATCTCTACGATCACTGACTTTAGCCCCATGGTAGAGTGTCCACCTCAAATCGTAGAGTCACCAAGCTTCACCATCCAAACCCAGGCCCCTCCATCAGATATTCCCTCCTCATCTACAAATGAATGCTTCAATCTTGAACTTGCCCTCCACTCACTGCAAGATCAATTCAAGAGCACATCACCTCCCTCACAAATTCCAAATCTAAATGAAATCCTTTCAAAACTATACATAAAGGCTGATTTGTCAGCAATGTCTGAGAAAGTAATCAAGGAACTCGACGAGAGTCTTGAAGATTATACTGCACTTATACAGCTGAGATTGACATCAATGATCAACGCTGCAAACAATCTCCCAAGCTCTTTAAGCTCCGAGCTTTCTAAAACACTCAAAGAGATCATCAAAGAAATGCTTCAAAGCATAAAAGACAGGGACGATATTCACTTTTTTGCAGCTGAAAGGCATCGGGATGCTGTCTTGATATTATAGAAAACACAAGAATCTCATAACAATCTGATGAAACAGAGCATCAAAAAGTCTTCAAACTGCAGTCAAAGAGTTTTAAGACTTCTCCATGGGTCAAATGAAGCAGACTGAGACTGTCCTCGACATTCTTCAACGACGAAAAACTCGTTCTGATGCTTTGATCCAAGAGAATCATGAGGACATTGGTCAAACTCAGAGTAAACTCAACAAGCTTGTCCAAGGAGTCACTCACCTCTCAGAAGACATTCGAACCCTTGATGCTGACATAAAGGGGGAGAATAAAGGGCAAGGAGATTAGGGAGGCAAGGGCAGAGGCAGAGGAAAATTCCAATCAAGGGCAAAGCAAATCACTCAGGAGACTCCACGATCCAGCCATCAGACTCAACGATCTGATCAGCAGGAAATTTTAATGGCTCAACCATTAAAGAGTCAAGGGCCAACTACCAGCTCTCATGTGGTGACAACAACAGGCCTAAGAATGCCAATTGGAGATCCTACATTCATGAATAGGCATGATCACAATCCTAGACTAAGCCCAGTGAGTTTGGAAGATTTGACGGGAAGAGATGAAAGCAAGCGAAAAGAGGAGAGGCGAGGAATATGCAAATCCTCCAAGAAGCAAAAGGCCAAAGAAATAGAGATAAGTTGAATTTCAAGTTGTATTGATGTAGTCAATCTTAAATGTAATATCTGTCTCCATACATCAATAAATTCATGCTTATTCTCTAGAAATTTCAGTTGCTCACTGAAATACTAAGTCATGTTTACTTTACTACAACTGCATATAAAATTTAATAATCATGACAACAAATCTCCTTGGTTATGTCAACATCAAATAGGGGGAGATTGTTGGAAGAATGCATATTGTGATTTGATGTTTTATAAAAATACTCATGATTATGTAAAGTCCTTCAAAGAATATATGTACAAGGACTTAGTGATAGATCAAAATTGTTAGGTTGATCTTAGCCTTTAATGTTCACTTGTATAGGTAAAGAGATCAAATCTGTTAGGTTGGTCTATGGCTAGAAAGAAATAGATAGGCTCGCGATGATCCTACCGATTTGATCAACGAAAGCGGAAGTTAAGCGGGATTATAGTCTTTGAGATGATCGTAGTGTATCTGCCTTGAAGGGCCTCTCCAGGAATCGTAGAGTGGTCCAGACGTTTACCGAAGCTAACTCAGAGATCGTAGCGTGCTCTTGGAAATGCAGAGTATGCAAGACGAGAAAGTAAAGATCTTAGTGTTAAAAGATCGCAGTGTGAAAATTTTTGTGTGAAATCGTAGTGATCTCTTAAGAACAAGCACCAATATGACAAGACACTAAGATATGGATAATAGAGTGTCATCTGCCTTGTGTCAGAAACATCAAGCCCTATCATTCATTTGAAGATAGACTCCAACAAATAAGGAATGGTTTTGAACGTTGAAGCTCTCATCAGTCCCAACGGTACAAAAGATATCCTTAGTATTAATTAAAAAAACATATTCAAGAAGCTAAGAAAAAGAGTATTGGGCAGAGGAAAACACCTTTTGAGGTGTTAGGTGAGAAAGCAGTCTGCTGTGTTAGTGGGCCAGAGTGCAATTCAGAAGATGTACAGAAAAGTCTCCATCAAAGCTCAAAAATGTCAAACGCATTTAATGGCTCATCAGATGACTTCAACGGATAGATTTCAAGATCACATATATACAGATCAAAGACAGATGAGAAGAGTATGCAAGCAGTGACCAAAAAACGCAAAGAACACTCAACGCTCAACTCTCTACGATCCGAGAAAAGAGGAAGCTTGCTTTCGACCACTCGGTTCTTTCGAACAAGTGCTTAATAAAGAATCGAGAGTAGCATCAATCACGATCTAAACAATATTTCAATCAATTTGAAGTAAGAGAACCAAGTCTGCAGGACTTGAAGAGTTCTAAGTGAACTGTGAGAAACCAAGTCTGCTGGACTAGAAGAGTTCAAGAGTGAACTAAGAAATACCTAGACTGCTGGTCTAGAAGGAATATGTGAGATTCAAGAAGTATAACAGATATCCTTAGTGGATTTCCTACTCAAGGAGTAGAAGAGTGGATTAGGAGCTTTAAGTACTCTTAACCACTTAAAATTATTGTGTTCATTATAACTGCTATAACTGGTATAACTGCTATACCTGCTATAACTGTCATAACTGCCTCACTCTCATTAACTCAAGATATCTAATAGAAAGTTTATTAAATACTCATTCCGCTGTGCATTGATTATCATCAACCTAAATCAGTTAAAAGAAAAAGTTTTAGATATCTATTCAACCCCCCTTCTAGATATCTATCGTTCCTCCGGGAACTAACAGAATCTCTTGATGTATAATGGTTGTAATGAATCTTTTTGATCAATTAAGGTAGTTTTTATATTATGGTTCTATTTTTTGACTTCTTTGAACATTGATTGGTTTGTTAATGGAATGGTTGAATCATAGTGTATATCTTTTTCGTTATCATGTTACTGATTACAGATGACATATAACTAGTAGCCTTATCATATTACTATTTTTTGTGTTTGTGTGTGTATGTATCTGTGCATGTATTCTGATTCTGGTTGTAGGCTTGCAACTTGCCTATAGTTATATTTGAGTTGTTATAACGCATTATTTACGTGATTGATAAGAAATAACTATTTGTTGTGCAATCTTTGTTGATAGATGAAAAATACATTCACTTAGCAAAATAAGAACATAAAGGCTTAGAGGCATGTATTCAGTACACTTTCTTGAGGTAGTTTGCATATTGTCTTTGCTGACTGGTTGCTTGAAACTAGATTTGCTCAAAACTTTGGAGTTCAAACTAACAATGAGGTAGTGAGTGACCTATTGACGTTTTTTAGAGTCTGATAAGTTGGATTGTGATCTAATTGGGGGATGTATAAAATGGTAAAATTGTTATTCATAATCGGTGGGTAGTTGGTTAGGAAATTCATCATCATAACTTAAAAAGGTTAACTTTGAGCTTACTATTCTTTTCTTTCAGCTGCTGGGACTTTTACCTAATGGTTAACATTTAGCATTAAGCCGTTATGATTTACATTATATTTAGATTTCTGGGGAATTCTTATTAGGAGTTAAGTGTGATGTGCTTTAATTTATATTATGTTTTGATTGATGTTATCATCCATAAAAGAAAAAGGGTCAGAATTTTGCATCCCGGTTTTATTTATGTGGACCATGTTAATCGCATTTGGTTTTTCCTTTGTTAATCTAATATTGTTGATTTTTCTGGAATGAGATTCCATGGCATAGGTTTTGAAGGTCTCCAAAATTTATATGGGAACAAACGAAAAGTGAAAGACCCCGAATTTTATGAAATAAAATTATTCAATTTTTCTTATAATTGTTATTCAGTAAATAGTTAAATTGATAAAGAGTAAAGTTAAGGGTGATATATAAAAAATTTTCAAAATAAGTAAGTGGTTATAAAATATTCATTTTTATCGGGGAATATTCGTTTGGTATATTGGAATATTAAATGCAACCACCTGACCATTCATGGGCCTCATAATGTAATAAGCGTCGATGAAGAAAATGACAAGTTTGAGTTTTATAAATAACGGTGTAATCGTTACTGAATTAAACACTTTGTTGAATACTTGGTGGTTAAAATACGATGTCTGCGTGGTTGCACGCGATGGTACGGTATTACACGTATTTTTGAATTATTGATTCTTACGTATGAAGGCCTTTACTCAATAATTGTTACGATGAATTCTTGCTCAATATTTCATTTTATTGATTCAATAATTCTTTGCGTTGATATTTTATATTATTGTGATTTCAATAATTGTCACAGCACAGTATTTCCCATTATCAGATCAATAATTCATATTATTTGAATAATATTATTAGATAGCATTATTGGCAATGTCTAGAAAGTTCTGTCAAGGAGAGGTTTGGTCACCTAATTGCTCGCTAGTAAGGAGAAATCCTTATCGAAAAGCCCCATCTTTCCTGGGAACTGCCTGGTTGTCATTGTTGCGATTCTGTAATATTATTTATGAATAATTTATATGATAAGAAAATATTTATTTGATGCGGATATAAATGATAGATTTATTTATGTGGTTATAAATGAAGGAATTAATGTTGAGGTGTTTTATCAGTATTTTGTTGGATTGGAGGTATTAAAAGATCAAATTGATACTCGGTACGGGCATTATGAATTCTTAGTCATGTCATTTGGATTAACTAATGCTCCTGCGACTTTCATGGATATGATGAACCGAGTATTCAAGGAATATTTGGATCAGTTCGTTGTTGTCTTTATTGATGACATTCTCATATATTCCAAAAGCCGTGAAGATCATGAGCACCATTTGAAGCTGGTACTCCAAAGGCTTCGTGAAAACAAGTTATATGCCAAGTTGAAGAAATGCAAATTCTGGCTTGAGGAAGTAGCATTCCTTGGGCACGTGGTGTCAAAACATGGAGTATCTGTTGACCCGGCGAAGATTGAGGCAATACAAAGTTGGGAGCAACCGAAGTCGGTAACTGAAGTACGTAGCTTTTTGGGCTTAGCTGGTTATTATCGGAGATTCGTGGAAGGATTTTCTCGAATCGCTACTCGATAACTCAATAACTTCGGAAAGATACAAAATTAATATGGAGCGAGGAATGCGAGAAGAGTTTCCAAGAGCTCAAGAGGAGACTCATTTCGCACTGCTCGACAATACCATCCGGTTCGGATGGATTTGTTATCTCAAACATGCTTGAAGCAAAGGGTTAGGATGTGTTCTCATGCAACGTGGGAAAGTCATAGCCTATGCCTCACGACAACTTATAGAATATGAGAGGAATTATCCTACTCATGATCTAGAGTTGGCAGCAGTCGTTTTCACGCTAAAGATCTGGAAGCACTATCTATATGGAGAGAAAGTGGAGATATATTCAGACCATAAAAGCCTCAAATATTTCTTCACCCAAAAGGAACTCAACATGCGACAACGACGTTGGCTCGAGTGCGATGATGGAAAAGCAAACGTGGTAGCTGACGCATTGAGTAGAAGATCATATGCAGGAACGAGTGCGATGATGTCAAGTATACGCATAGAACCAACTTTAATCGATAAAGTTAAAGTTGCTCAAGCCACAGACCCGGAGCTGATGCGTATGAAGAAGAAAGTACAAGAAGGTGCTATTCCAAAAGCAAAAAT
This sequence comes from Panax quinquefolius, assembly GCA_020205615.1. NCBI lineage: Eukaryota > Viridiplantae > Streptophyta > Magnoliopsida > Apiales > Araliaceae > Panax > Panax quinquefolius. The sequence continues at coordinate 154,932,846 of CM035152.1, forward strand.
CGATGAAGAAGGAATACTTCAAGTCCACTCCAGACTTTGTGTTCCTAACGATTCTGATTTAAAGAATAAGATCATGATGGAGGCACACAATACACCATTTACAATCCATCCTGGAAGTACCAAAATGTATCGTGATCTTCGACATACATTTTGGTGGAACAATATGAAGAGAGAGATTGCAAAGTTTATCTCGAGGTGTTTAACTTGTCAACGTGTAAAGGCGGAGCATCAAGTGCCTAAGGGTCCATTGTAACCACTTGAGATTCCGAAATGGAAGTGGAAACACATTACCATGGATTTCGTTACGGGTCTTCCCACGGTTTCTCAAGGAATAAATGCTATTTGGGTTATTGTTGATAGATTAACCAAGTCTGCTCATTTCTTGCTGATACGGGAGACTTATTCCCTTGAACGTCTTGCTCATATGTATGTAAATGAGATTTTGAGATTGCATGGCATGCCAGTATCCATAGTTTGGATCGTGACCCAAGATTCACTTCACGATTTTGGGTTAGCTTGCAAAAAAGCTATGGGCGCGGTTTACGATTGATTCGGCATACCATCCTCAAACCAGACGAGACAATCGAGAGGACTATTCAAACTCTTGAAGATCTATTAAGACTCTGTGTCCTAGACTTCAAAGGGAGTTGGGATAAGTATTTACCATTGGTGGAATTCTCCTAGAACAACAGTTATCAGGCAAGTATAGGTGTGGCTTCATTCAAAGCAGTGTATGGGCGAAAGTGTAGCTCTCCAATATGTTGGGATGAGGTGGGTGAAGCAACATTGTTGGGACCCGAGTTAGTACGTATGACTACGGAAAAGATCCAAATGATTCGACAACGTATACAAACGGCTCAAGATCGACAAAAGAGTTATGTGGATCTTCATCGAAAGGATGTGGAATTTAGTATTGGGGATCATGTATTGTTGCGTGTTGCCTCATGGAAGGGAGTTACAAGATTCGGGAAGAGAGGAAAGCTCAATCCACGATTTATTGGTCCATTTCAGATTCTTGACCAAGTAGGAAATGTAGCCTATAGACTTGCGTTACCTCCAAGTATGTCTCATGTTCATAATATTTTTCATATATCTGTGCTTCGTAAATATGTGAAAGACCCGAACCACGTTATTGAGTTAGAACCGGATGAGATAGCTGAAGACTTAACGTACGAGGAGGTACCTGTCAAGATCTTGGATAGGAAGGAGCATGTCTTACGTAAAAGGTCATACCATAAGTTAAAGTTTTGTGGAGAAACCATGCTATTGAGGAAATGACACGGGAGTTGGAAACGAAATGAAAGCGAGGTATCCTCACCTTTTCAAAACACAGTCGTGTCGTCAATTTTGAGGACGAAATTTCATAAGGAGGGAGAGGTTGTAAGACCCCAACTTATTATAAATAAAATCAAATTTCCTCTATTTATTATTTTGAAATAGTAAGGGTTGACTTGATTAATGTGGTTAGTTATGGGTAAAATGCGCAATATTTCAAATATGCAAGTGGTTATAAAATATTCATTTTATCGGAGAATATTCGTTTGGTCGTGGAATATTCTTACTTTGTCGGGGAATATTAAATGCGACGGCCCTTGACCTTATTATGGGCCCCATAACTAAAGCGTTTTGGATGAAGAAAATGACAAGTATAAGTTGTTTATAAATAATCTAGCGTAATTGTTACCATTAATCTTTGTTGGAATACCGGGTTAAAACACAAGAAGATGTACACAGGTATTGCATCAATTATTGATTCTTCCGTATGAAGGCATTACTCAACAATTGTTACAGTAGTTACTATTCAATATTTTATTTTATTGATTCAATAATTGCTTCATTGATATTTTATATTATTGTTGTTTCAATAATTGTCACTGCATAGTATTTTCATTATCAGATCAATAATCCATATTATTTGAATAATATTATTAGATAAAATTATTGGCAATGTCTAGAAAGTTTTGTCTAAGGAGAGGTTTGGTCACCTAATTGCGCGCCAGTAAGGAGGAATCCTTATTGGAAAGCCCCTTTTCTGAGGCCGCACGGTTGTCGATATTGTGATTCTGTAATATTATTTGTGAATAATTAATTATTGATTTATATGATAAGGAAAATATTCATTTTATGTGGATATAGATGGAGAAAATTTTTAATGTGACAATTGTTAAAAAATTGTTATTTTATCTTTTCTGATAAATAATTCATTTAAATATATTATTATATTTTAATAATATAATAATGGTGATATTTTTACAATGAATGTGGGATATATGAATATATGAGGAGTAAGATTATTTTTATTTCAAAAGTTGTTTAAAACATGTTAAACATGTTTGTGGGCCCATTTCTTGACTGAAATTTAATTATAGCCTGTAAAATCGTCTATTTGTGGATTTCGGTCAGTTTTTGTTTGGAATTTGGAAAAACTTTCTTCTGCAAAGTTGTAGAGAATGAAATTTCCTATGGAAAAGACATAAGGTTTGAATTTTTCTGATAAAGGGGCTATTTATTATGAATTATTGAAGTTCCGGAATAATTGATTTTTGGGAGTTTTTATTATTTTTATTAAGAAATTTTTTTTTATTGATTTTGGTGAGGGGGGACCACTTGTTTGGCTTATGATTTGAATCTATGAAAGTATGCGTAGGAAATTATAATATATATATTAATATTTTATTAAATTTTCTGCTTTGGTGTTCTAAGCATTTTCCTATAAATAGGGTGCTTAGGTTAGAATTGAAAATCACACCAGAAACTGAAGTTTTCTCTCTCTTTTTCTCTCTATATTATCGAGCGTATTCTTATGAGTATTTTGATACTTTGAGTGTTTCTATATCTGTCTGAAGTTCCTTGAAAGACTATATCCCAGTATTCCAAATTAAAAATACAATATTTTCAAGTAAGGGATATTATTTTTTTTAAAATGATATTATTTCTTCTAATATCATTATGCCGGAATATTGGTAAGATTTTTCTTGTGAAATTCTTGTCTTTTAGTGTTGGGGTTACTATTCACGTATATGCTACTATTCACGTATACGGCACTATTCACGAATACGACACTATTCACAAAAAATTAAATTTTAATTTTTTGTCCAAAATATCTATTATGGATGCTAGTTTTGATTGTATCCATATTTTGATCATTCTTGAATTTTACTTTACTATGATCATTAATGAAGTATTTTTGAACTCGGATTGTTTAAAGTACGAATCCATAATACTTGTTATTTTGTTTCACTGGATTCATTTTCTTTAAAATATTTTTCATCATCCTCAGTCCTAAATGATGGTATTACTGAATATCTTTGGCCTGTAGTGCAAAGATGGTTGATTTTCTTATGAATATCTTTGGCCTGTATTGCAAAGATGAATATTTGATTCAAGATGAATATTGATTGATGTTACAGGGAAAAAATATTTATGATGTACTTTTAAATTCATAGATAAAAGTAGATTTCATTCTCTACGTAACTCTTATATGAATTATTATTTCCGCTGCGAATATTGATCTGAAACTTGTTGTCTATTGTATTATATCAGATTTTTTCCTGTCGAAGACTAACGATAATTTGTTCTATATTATCTTAGTCATAATATTCTTTACTGGGCTAGTTGAGCTCACTATTTTTTTTGTTCCATTTTTCTTCTCAGGAGGCGAGAATATAGCGAGTACTAGTCGGGGTGTGGAATAATGGTTCTAGAAGTCGTTTTAGTAGTCCTCACTATTTTTGTAAAATAATGTACCAATAATTGTAATGAGGACTTATTTGGGTGTGAATATTGTCTAGATGGAAATATTTGTATTTAAACTCACAGTTTTTATGTTGTATTAATAAAGTTGTAGTTGTTTCTGTACCATGTTATTGACGACTCAAAATGGGTGATGTATACCTCTTTTGGGGGCGTCACATTGAGAGTTGTTATTCAGTACAAGTTTCCTTCAAATATTATATCCAAACATTCCAAATGTAAATCTGCTCTTTTTGAGGTAAGGGATTTTAAGGGTTATTATGTTTTTCAGTTTGGTAATTTTTCTGAATTTCAAAAATTCTGAAAAAATTTAAAATGATATTTTGATGAGTTTTCTCGATTGTGTCCAAAAATAGCGATTTTTGGATGTATAGATTAAGAGTTATGAATTTTATGGGGAAAAGACTATTTTAAAAGTAAACCCTTATAACTCCTTGTGGTTAACTCCAAAATTGATGAAATTTTTATTGGGAGTACATCTATATAATATCATTATACCCTATAAATTTTGGAATTTTTTGGACAAATGTACAATTTATGATAAATGTCTAAATATTCGGCAGTTTTGGCCATATGAAAAATAGTAAATGAATTTTAAAAATTCCGAGAAAAATATATGTTCAATATGGGACTATGTTCTGCTAAATCCCAGAAAAGAAAATTTGTTTGTACTGATTTGGTATTTTTCATAAAAATGGACTAGTTATGAGTAAATAAATTAAATATGTTATGTGAAGTAACAAAATTGGAGAATAGGATTTTATGGCTTGGGATTCCTATATAAGGTATATGCAGATTTTTGATGAGGGTTTTGGTTATTGGTGAAGAAAATTTTATGAGTTTGGCATTTTAGGGTGATTAAATGCATTAACTAATAAAGTGTAAATAATTAAAATAAATTATTTATAAATTTAAGAAATGATTAAAATATTGTGGTAGTATTAATAATATTAGATAATGAGATTATTATGTGATTTATAACATTTGGATTAAGGTGTTATAAAATCATTGATTTATGAATCTTACTCTTGAAATTAAATGCAGTTGTTGATCATATTATTTTTATTATCATATATAACATTCTTATAACCCTAAAGATGATATTTCTCTTTGACTTGAGTATAAAGATGGGTAGATTATTGGTATGATCGTGACTATGGGTTCTCTTTGGCCAGTATTGCAAAGATGAATTGTTGACTAGTGTGATCATGACCATTGAATTCATAATTGAATATCTTTAGCTTAAGTGCAAAGGTGAATTGATCAACATGGTTATAATTATTATTTATATAACTTCTGAAATGATTATATATTTCTTTGAGATATTAATATCTTTGGCCCGTAGTGGAAAGATGACATGTTGTTGAATATCTTTGGTCTGTAGTACAAAGATGAATTGTTGATGAATATCTTTGGCCCGTAATGCAAAGATGACCTGTTGTTGAATATCTTTGGCCCGTAGTGCAAAGATGACCTGTTGTTGAATATCTTTGGCTTGTAGTGCAAAGATGAACTGTTGATGAATATCTTTGGCCCATAGTGCAAAGATGAATTTATTAGTATGATTATGAACAGGAACTGTGATTTGGTATAACCATGATCTTTGATGTTTCAGGTAAAGACAGGTGATGAAACTTATCTTCATCCTGGATGAGAAAAGAAATTTGGAACCACAATTATGGTTCTGAGTTATTCATATGATTGTGGACAGGAACTGTTGATTGATGTTACATGGATACAATATTGTTGGTGGACTTTTAACATAGAGAAGATAATAGACATTATGGTCTATTTGACTCTTCTAATGGATTGCTTTCGTTCAAATTGCAACTATGGTTGAAAAGTTTTATCATCTACCATATGTTCTAAATCTACGATTTATTACCGATGAAGGCTATTGATAATTTAATTATCTTTAGTCATGATATTCTTTACTGAGCTAGTTGTGTTCACCCTTTTTGCTTCATAATTTCTTTCGAGTGTAATAAGAGTGTTCTTAGGGTCGGCGGGGATAACAGGGGAATAGAACGGTGGTCTATAGCTGTTGAGAACTTTAGATAAGTGTGTCGTATTGTATACGTCATTTGATATTTAATTTTGGTGAACTGAATAGGGTGAGGTGAACTCAACTTTGGAAGGGTATTTTGCGACTATCATACAAAATGTCTAATGACATACGACCTTGAGTTATCATAAGACAGGGTTGTGCACATCCACTTGCTGGGTATATCTACGAGCACTACCTATATAATCTTGGAGTTTGGTAGAAATATAATTTTCAATTGCAGACAGTGGAGATAGTTATATGTCAAGAGAAGACTCATCATTGGAAAGAACATGATAGTAATCTTCTCTTTTTTCTTTGGGGTCTATTGCGTCAACCAATGATAATTCTCTGGACATATGATATCTATCATAACCTAGACGCATGGCCTCCCATGTACGAAGGTTTCTTGAGCATTTCCCAAAGATTTTAATTTCTAAAATAGTTATTGACTGTACCTTTATGTAATGTATCAATGTGAGGTGTTGTCCATAGTTGGGACATGAGTCATAGTTGGTATTAATACTCACAGTATATGTGTTGTTGTATTTTGCACGACAATTGTAGTAATAAAGTTGTAGTTATTTTCTGTACCATGTATTTGGCGACTCAGAATAGGTTGGATAGAATGTACCTATTTTGGGGGCGTCACAAAAAGAGTATGATTGCTCAATATTATGGTGGTTTCTACCCACTAGATCATTTGGAAAGCCCAATTCTTTTATAGAGTTTTTTATTTGATATAGTTATTACATATTTAAGCATGAAAACATGTATAATATACACTGAACATATACTTTTTATTGTCCTAGTCCTTTTTCAGATACATTAAAAACTCTGTTATGCTTTATTTGTTTTATTTTTGGTTTGGAGGCTATTAGATATTAGTTTGAAGCAACTACTATTCCGAGTTATACTAGGTAGTAATAATTTATTTTACTTAAATTTAATTTGAAATGCTTCAATGTTTCATTTATTTTTTTCTGTCACATTTGATTTGAACTGATTAATTATGAATATCGGTACTTTGGTAGGTATTGGAATGGATGAGATGTGGTTTGTATTCGAATCCCTTATTCTTTTTCTATATTTTTACACAACTGATCAACTGAAAAATCCAATTCTTTTGTTGAGTTTTTTATTTTATAGAGTTGTTACATGTTTAAGCATGAAAAGATATATAATATACATTTAACTTATATCCTTTTATTGTCCTTTCCCTTTTACAGGTACACTAAAACTTTGTTGTGCTTTCTTTGTTTTATGTTTGGTTTGGATGCTATTGGATAATGGTTGAAGCAACTACTATTATAAGTATGACTAGGTAGTAATAATTTATTGTATCTAAGTTTGATTTGAAATGCTTGAATGGCTCATTTAATTTTTTAACAATATCAGTACTTTGATAGGTATTAGAATGGATGAGATGTATATATAAGTACTTTGATAGTATATACAAGTTTAATTAGATTTGGTTTGGTTCATAATGATTAATGAAGATACTGGTTTTGTTCAACTATGATTCTCCATGATATTGATAATATATTGCTTTAAAAACCTTGAGTATTGTATAAACCAGTCAATTTCAATTTTAAATAGTTAACCAGTAAAATTAGTATCTAGGAACTAATAAGATTGTGGGTTGACAGGTTCCGCAGTGGCTGACCTATTACTTCCCACCTGTTGTGAAACCTAAAGTAAATCGTCTTTGGGGAGGCGAATGGCATGGACAGGCACATAAGTGGTGAGTTCCATTATAATGTATCTTTCTCATAGAAGCCCACTGTCTGCTAAAAACTCTTTATGATTTAATTTACATCTGGGTGTTATTTAGTATTTCTTCTAGCATTAGGAGTAAAAAGGGAAAGCTGAACATCGACTACTGGAAATTAACTATGTTAAAAGGTGCCATTATCCAGTGCGATTTCGTTTCCGCATGATGCTGGTAAATAATATGTCCGTTTTTACTATAATAATCCCACCTCTCAATGGAAGTAGGACCACTATAGGTAATGGAATTTTAAATTATTATGTTTTCAGATGATTGTCCTTCACCTTTCTTTCCTCCTTTAGCAAAAGGCTGCCTTTATTTCTTAAGCAGTTAAGCCTCACATATTTAGTGCTTGGCAGTGTCTCCAGCTTGAGAATTATTAGTACTTTTGCTCAACTCATTGATAGGAAATATTACTGTTTGTTGCTTACTAAAATTATACTACGATTTTAAACATCTCTATCATCAACATGTTATACATATCTACCTAAAAAGCATATTATTGTGGAAATATAGACCTGAAGTTGTAAAATATCATATGCATTGGTTTAAACAGTTTGTTGTTAAGACAGGTAGGCACTTAAAGATCTGAAATACACGGGAAGAACATATTTAGAACTTCTTGCGCCCTTTACTGTTTTGATGAGAAATATTTGGAACATTGACAGGTAACTTGTGAGATTCACAAAAGATGAAAGCGAGATCAACTTATCAAGTGGTGAAGTGTTGGTAAAATACGAATAAATATAGGATTCAACTATCAAATAAAAGAAGGCAAAAATTGAACTTATTGAATTAGAGTGAATTATGTTGAGCAGAGGTGTGCAGTGCACTGTCCTTAAGTAGAAATTTCGCCCCTCAGAGAACTTTTCTCGTTGTTAAGGTCACTAACGAAATTCTACTCAAGGATTCAACGGCTCTTCACCCAACTAATCAGCACTTGAAATAGTTAAATGACCCAGGAACAACTTCTAATTTTCCTTACTCAAACTCAAAAATTGTACCACATATATATATATATAAGAGGAAACTCCTTTTTTAAAGTATATGAAGACAGTAACTTTTTGCTTTCTTTTGCTTCCGATGGGATATATTAACAAAGAAAACTCAGTCTTATATATAGAGAAGGAAAACAACGGTAATGAAATTAAAATCTCAATAATAGGTATTTAACATCACCTCAACGGTAATAAAATTAAAATCTCAATAATAGGTATTTAACATCACCTCAACTGTAATGAAATTAAAATCTCAATAACAGGCCTTTTGATATATATATTGAACAGTTATAAAATTTTCATATTTTGAACAGTTACAAAATCCAAAATCTCCATTAATAAATTAATATGTATATTTTATTTAACTTTGTAATATTTTATTTAACATAAAATACAACTATCCCCCACATATTACAAAGTAAAAATAAAATAAATTGAGTATGAAATATAAGAATGCAGTGCGTTAACACTGGTGTCTTTTGGACTATGAACAAATGTTTAGAGTAAATAAGACTTGATTCAAAGGAATTCAGTGAAATAAATATTTCTATGAACATTCTTCCTTATTATGAATCAGTAATCATATTACTCACACTACAAACTTTAATAGAAGTTGTTCTACGTGATTTGGCACATTTTGGTCTTGCGTCATACCTGGAATTCATGAGCGCTCTAGAAAACCTGTCTTATTTTCATAAGAGGCGACCCCACCTCTACACTCATATAGGTGTTTCCATCAAATGTGTTCTACAGTTAAACACATCACCCAACAGGACTATGAAAAATATTAAAAGTATATAACTCAACCTCTAATACTGTAGAATTACACTATCCTACACCATAGGGATGAACTCAAATATGTATAAAATGGATAGTGTCTCAACCAATCAACCAATGACTTTTTGTTACCCATATGAACCTACTTCCTGGGATTACCATTCATATAGGTTGGGTTACCATCACTGTTGATTTCTATAATAAATAGTAGTCACATCCCCCTCGATGTATTGCTCACTTGCCTCTTGCTTAGTGTCTTTGTCAGAGGATCCACAAGATTTAAATTTGATTTTACAAAGTTAAGGGATATAATCCCATCACATAACAGTTGTCTCACAATATTATGTCTTAGGCGTATATGCCTACTCTTTCCATTATAGCTCTTATTTTTAGCTCTGCCTATAGCAGCTTGGCAATCACAATTTAGAGACACGGATGGAACTGGTCTCGTCCACAAAGGAATATTTCTTAAAAGATTTTTGAGCCACTCTACTTCAGAACCTGCCTTCTCTAAGGCAATAAACCCAGACTCCATAGTAGAGAGAGCTATATAAGTCTGTTTAGTAGACTTCCAAGAAACTGCTCCTCCTCCTAAGGTAAATATGTAGCCACTTGTGGATTTGATTTCATCTGAATCAGAGATCCAGTTGGCATCACTATAGCCCTCAAGAACTGCAAGATTACCGCAGTAATACAAACCAAATCCAATAGTACCTCTCAGATACTTGAGTATTCTACATAAAGCAGTCCAATGATCCTTATTAGGATTATGAGTGTATCTGTTGAGTCTATTAATTGCATATGATATATCAGGTCTTGTGCAATTCGTAAGATACATTAAGCAACCTATGATTTGGGCATACTCAGATTGAGATACACTTGGTCCCTCATGTTTTTTTAAATGCAAACAAGAATCTTACGGAGTAATAACAGGATTAGCATTATAATGTTCAAATCTCTTAAGCATTTTCTCCACATAATGATCTTGAGAAATCATATACCCACAACAAACTTTCCTCAAATTAATTCTGAGAATAACATTTGCTCCTCCCAAGTCTTTCATATCAAATTTAGTGGATAACATATTTTTAGTCTCATATATAACATCAATATTGGTTCCAAAAATAAGCAAGTCATCCACATAAAGACATACAATAACACCACAATTCTTATTATTAAATTTGATATATATACATCTATCTCCATCATTTATTATATATCCATTAGAAGTCATTACACTATCAAATTTATCATTCCATTGTTTAGGAGCTTGTTTAAGGCCATATAAAGATTTAACTAATTTACAAACTGTATGCTCATTGCCTAAGGAAATAAATCCCTTTGGTTAGTCTATATAAATCTCAACTTCTAAATCTCCATTAAGAAACGCATTTTTAACATCCATTTGATGAATTATTAAATTTTTAATAGCGGCTAGAGCAATTAAAACTCTAATGGATGATGTTTTTTCAACCGGTGAATAAGTCTCAAAAAAGTCAAGGTCTTGCTTTTGTTTATAACCTTTAGCAACAAGCTTAGCCTTAAATTTATCAATTGATCCATCAAGTTTTAATTTTCTTTTAAAAATCTATTTACAACCAATAATTTTAGAACCAGGAGGAAGATCCACTAATTCCCAAGTATGATTACCCATAATAGACTCAATCTCACTATTTATGGCTTCTCCCCAAAAAGGAGCATCGGGAGAAGTAACTGCATCTTTAAAGGTTAATGGGTCATTATCTAACAAAAATGCAAAAAAGTCATCTCCCAGATTAGTGGGTTTTCTAGTATGCTAACTCCTCCTTAGTTCAATTTCAGATTCCTCAATTGGAACTATATAAGAGCTCGTTGGAAGCTCTGCTACTGGTCAATCCACTTTAGATTTCAAAGGAAAAATATTTTCAAAGAAATCATCATTTTTTAACTCAATGATTGTATTATGATCTAATACATCACTTTTTAAAATAAGAAATCTATAAGCAGCACTATGTTCAACATAACCAATAAACAAACAATCAGCAGTTTTAGAACCAATTTTCCTTTTTTTAGGGTCGGGTAACATTACCTTAGCAAGACACCCCCACACTTTAAGGTATTTCAAGTTAGGTAAATGATTTTCCTAAAGCTCATAAGGTGTTTTTCCAATTTTCTTATAAATGATTCTATTTTGCGGATATGATGACGAAAGAAGAGTTTCCCCACAAATTCTATGAGTCCCGAACTTACTAACATAGCATTCATCATTTCTTTTAGTGTTCTATTCTTTCTTTCAGCAACCCCATTAGATTATGGAGAATAGGGAGGTGTTACCTCATGTATAATTCCTTGTTCTTCGCAATATTTACTAAGACGTCCGGAGTCATACTCTCCACCTCTATCAGACCTGAGTCTTTTAATCTTCTTTTGTAATTTATTTTCAACTTTAACCTTATAAATTAGAAATTTATCTTCAATTTCATTTTTATTTCTGAGAAGATAAACTTTAGTATATCTAGAATAATCATCTATAAAGGTCACATAATAATTTTTCCCACCCCTAGAAGTATTTCTAGACATATTACCTAAGTCTGAATGAATTAAACTGAGAGGTTCAGATTCTCTAACTAGTACTGGCTTACATGTCTTTTTAGTAGTTTTGGCTTCCACACACACTTGACATTTCTTGGTATTTAAAATTTTAACATCTTTTAAAATTCCCAAATTTTTCATTATTTTTATATAAGAGTAATTCACATGGCCTAATCTAGCATGCCAAATATCATCACACTCAACCAAGTAAGCAAAAGAAGTACTATTATTATTATTCATGAGTTCAAGTACATTCAAATGAAATAAACCAGCATTAAGATACCCTTTTCCCACAAACACCCTATTTTTGGTTAACACGACCTTATCAGATTCAAATATAACCTTAACCCCAACTTTCCCAAGTATCCCAACAGATACAAGATTGTAGCGAATCTCAAGAATATAAAGAACATCGGTAAGAGAAAGGATCTTCCCAGAAGTCAATTTTAAATTTATTTTCCCTTTACCCAACACTGGTGCAGGCCTCGAATCGCCCATGTACACATGTTCATCTTTTTCCTCAAGGGGAGTGTAAGATATGAATGCATCACGATTCGAACAAATGTGTTTAGTAGCACCAAAATCTATTACCCATGCCTCTTTGTCAGTCACCATGTTCACCTTGGAGACAACTGCCACAATAGTATTATCTGCCTCAGAAAAGTTAGCTCTCGAAAGAACAGAATGGTTGTTTTTGTAAGACCCCGAATTTTATGAAATAAAAGTATTTAATTTTTCTTATAATTGTTATTCAGTAAATGGTTAAATTGATAAAAAATTAAAGTTAAGGGTGAGATAAAAAAAAATTCAAAATAAGCAAGTGGTTATAAAATACTCATTGTTGTCGGAGAATATTCGTTTGGTCGTGGAATATTCTTGTTGTCGGGGAATATTTATATGACAACGCAGCCATTTGTGGGCCCCATAACAAAATAACTGTCGAATGAAGAAAAAGACAAGTTTGAGTTTTTATAAATAACGGCGTAATCGTTACTGAATTAACAACATTGGAATACACGTGTGGTTAAAATACAAGATGTCTGGCGTGATTGCACAAAGAAGCATTACCAGTATTGCATAATATTTTTGAATTATTGATTCTTACGTAAGAAGGCACTACTCGATAAATGTTACGAGAATTACCGTTCAATATTTTATTTTATTGATTCAATAATTCTCATGGTTGATATTTTATAATATTGTTGTTTCAATAATTGTCACCGCATGCGATTTCCCATTATCAGATCAATAATTCATATTATTTGAATAATATTATTAGATAGCATTATTGGTAATGTCTAGAAAGTTCTGTCAAGTAGAGGTTAGATAATCTAATTGCGCGCCAATAAGGAGAAATCCTTATCGAAAAACCCCTTCTTTCTTGGGAACGGCCTGGTTGTCATTATTGTGATTCTGTAATATTATTTATGAATAATTATTTATTGATTTATATGATAAAGAAATATTTATTTGATGTGGATATAAATGATGGATTTATTTATTTTATGTGGTTATAAATGAAGGAAACTGATTCGAAGGACTTATAACCCAAAAAATCAGTGTTCTTGAGATATATTGCGTGAGTTATAATTTTTAATCCGACCGTTGGATCGTTGTGATTTTTGGATATGTTATACATATATAAGTTGAGTATATGTACACAAATTTTGAACCGTAAAAAATGAACGTATGATTTGTTATGAATTTGAAGAGGTGACTGGTTCAGAAATTGTTAAAGTTTCTAAATTTATCATTTCGGTGGAAAATTCTAGAATTGGTGGGCCCCACTTTTGGTTGGTGAGAAATGTGCTCAAATTAAATTTTAAATGTGGTGGGTGGCACATAGTAGTGTAATGCCATCGTAGTGTTGGTCAAGTCTGCCTTGACGTCTTAACATTTTTCCTCGTAAATAGAGGCTAAGTTAGAATTGAAAATCACACCGTAAACAAGTTTTCTTTCTCTATTTTATCGAGCGATTTTTGCAGTATTTAGATACTTTGAGAGTTCTTTATTCGGTCTGAAGTTTCCTTCAAAGATCATATCCAGATATTCCATTCAAGTAATCTTGTTTCTTTGAGGTAAGGGATTGTAAGGGATTGCAAGGGATGTTATGTAAGACCCCAACTTATTATTAAATAAAATTAAATTTCCTCTATTTATTATTTTGAAATAATAAGGGTTGATTTGATTAATGTGGTTAGTTATGGGTAAAATCATAAATATTTCAAATAAGCAAGTGGTTATAAAATATTCATTTTATCGGAGAATATTCGTTTGGTCGTGGAATATTCTTACTATCTGGGAATATTAAATTTACAAATAGCGACCTTGTGTGGGCCCCATAACGGAAAGCGATTGTATGAAAAAAAAACGACAAATATAAGTTGTTTATAAATAGCGTAGTAGTTATTCACAGATTATCTTGTTGAAATACTCGGTGGTTAAAACACAAGAAGACTACCTGTATTGCACCAATTATTGATTCTTACGTAAGAAGGCACTACTCAATAATTGTTACGGTAATTCTTTATCAATATTTTATTTTATTAATTTAATAATTACTACGTTGATATTTTATATTATTGTTGTTTCAATAATTATCAACGCACGATATTTTCCTTTATCGAATCAATAATTCATATTATTTGAATAATATTATTAGATAGCATTATTGGCAATGTCTAGATAGTTACGTCAAGGAGAGGTTTGGTCACCTAATTGCTTGGCCATAGAAGGAGAAATCCTTATTGAAAGCCCCTCTTTCTTGGGAACTACCGGTTGTTTATATTGTGATTACGTAATATTATTTGTGAATAATTAATTATTGATTTATATGATAAGGAAAATATTCATTTTATGTGGATATAGATGGAGAAAATTTTTAATGTGACAATTGTTGAAAATTGATATTTATATTTTCCCATAAAATAATTCATTTAAAAATATTATTATATTTTAATAATATAATAATGGTGATATTTTACAATGAATGTATGATATATGAATAAATGAGGAGGAAGAGTATTTTTGTTACAAAAAAATGTTTAAAATATGTTAAACATGTTTGTGGGCCCCACTTTGTGACTGAAATTAGATTATAGCCCGTAAAATTGTCCGTTTGTGGATTTCGGTCAATTTTTATTTGGAATTTGGAAAAACTTAAACTTACAAAGTTGTAGAGAATGGAATTTCCTATGGAAAAGCCATGAGGTTCGAATTTTTCTGATAAAATGGCTATTTGTTATGAATTATTGAAGCTCCAAAGTTCTGAAATAATTAGTTTTGGAAGTTTTAATTGTTTTAGTTAACAAAAACGTTTTTTTGTCATTTGGTGGGCTCCAATGGTGTTGTAAACATGCCGAATTCAGTTGTCAAAGAGGTGGGCTTGAATAATTTTTATAAATATATATTTTATTAAATTTCTTGCTTTGGTGTTCTAAGCATTTTCCTATAAATAGGGTGCTTAGGTTAAAATTGAAAATCACACCAGAAACTAAAATTTTTTCTCTCTTTCTCTCTCTATATTATCGAGCGTATTCTTGTGAGTATTTTGATACTTTTAGTGTTGCTATACGATGCAAGTTCTCTTCGGCACTATATCCAGTATTCCAGTCAGAAATACTGTCTTTTCGAGGTAAGGGATATTATTTTTAAAAAAAATAATATTATTTCTTCCAGCATCATTATGCCTAGTGATGCCTGTGGGCCTACCCGGCTTTGGTCCACTTTAAGCTTTCGCCAGGCCTTAGCCAGATTGACCGAGCCAGTCGAGGGCCTTGACTTTTTATCTACAAAAGGGCCAAGCCGCACTTGCAACAAAAAATTGTGACCTGTTAAGGCCTACAGAACAGGCCGAGCCATGCCTCACTAGGCCCAAGTGAGCTCAGTGTTCTTTACTTTAAAAATTTAAACTTTGCTTCTCCTCCCTTTATTAAAGGAAGGCAAGGACAAAAAACTTTATATTAGACTATGTAGGACTATGCCAAGTTTAGCCAAACCCAACACAAAATCAAATACATTTTACTTGAAATGAACAGGTGTTGAGATGAACATGACCAACTGATGAATATCTTTGGCTTATAGTGCAAAGATGAATATTTGATTCAAGATGAATATTGATTGATGTTACAGGGATAAAATAATGATGATCAACTTTTAAATTCATAGATTATAGTAGATTTCATTCTCTACGTAACTCATCTATGAATTATTATTTCCGCTGCGAATATTGATCTAAAACTTGTTGTCTATTGTATTTTATCAAATTTTTCCCTGTTGAAGACTAACGATAATTTGTTCTATATTATCTTAGTCATAATATTCTTTACTGGGCTAGTTGAGCTCACCCTTTTCCTTTTTGTTCCATTTTTCTTCTCAAGAGGCGAGAATGTAGCGAATACTAGTCGGGGTATGGAATGAAGGTTTTAGAAAGTTGTTTTAGTAGTCCTCACCATTTTTGTAAAATAATAAATCAATAATTGTAATGAGGACTTATTTGAGTGTTGATATTGTCTAGAAGACAATATTTATATTTAAACTCACAGTTTTTATGTTGTATTAATAAAGTTGTAGTTATTTATGTACCATGTTATTGACGACTCAGAATAGGCGTTATATACCTATTTTGGGGGCGTCACATGTTATTTTCTTCTTAAATGATATTATTTTCTTCAATATCATTATGCCAAATTATTGATATAATTTTTATTGTGGAATTTCTACCTTTTTCATGTCGGGTTTACTATTCACGTATACGACACTATTCATGTATATAGCACTATTTATGTATATGATATTATTTACGCATATGATACTATGTACAAATACGAGTTACTATTCATGAGTTACTATTCACGAGTTACTATTCATGAGTTACTATTCATGAGTTACTATTCACGAGTTACTATTCATGAGTTACTATTCACGAGTTACTATTCATGGGGTACTATTCATGACAAAATTGGTTTCTTTTTCTGACCAAATTATAGTTGATTTATGAATCTTACTCTTGAAATTAAATCCATGTTTTGATCATATTGTTTTTATTATCATATATAACATTTTTATAATCCTAGTGATGAAATTTCTCTTCGACTTGAGTGTAAAGATGGGTAGATTATTGGTATGATCGTAACTATGGGTTCTCTTTGGCCAGTAGTGCAAAGTCGAATCATTGACTGGTATGATCATGACCATTGAATTTATAATTGAATATTTTTAGCTTAAGTGCAAAGGTGAATTGATCAACATGGTTATATTTATTGTTATATAAATTCTGAAATGATTATATATTTCTTTGAGATATTAATATCTTTGGCCGATAGTGTAAAGATGAATTGTTGATGAATATCTTTGGCCGTAGTGCAAATATGACTGTTGTTGAATATCTTTGGCCCGTGAGTGCAAAGATGACTTTCATTGAATATCTTTGGCATGTAGTGCAAAAGACGAATCATAATGAATATCTTTGGGCCGTAGTACAAAGATGAACTTATTAGTATGATTATGAACAGGAACTGTGATTTGGTATAACCATAATCTTTGATGTTTCAGGTAAAGACAAGTAATGAAATATATCTTTGTCTTGGATGAGAAGAGGAATTTAGAACCACAATTATAATTATGAGTATTTCACATGAATGTGTACAGGAACTGTTGATTGATGTTACAAGGATAAAACATTGTTGGTGGACTTTTAACATGGAGAAGATAATAGACTTTATGGTCTATTTAACTCTTCTAATGAATTGCTCGTTCTGCGCAACTATGGTTGAAAAGTTTTATCATCTACCATATGTTCTAAATCTCTGATTTATTACTGATGAAGGCTATTGATAATTTAATTATCTTTAGTTATGATATTCTTCTTTATCGGGCTAGTTGTGCTCTCACACCTTTTTCATAATTCTTTCGGTAATAAAGGTGTAGTTGGGTCGAGCCGGGGGATAACAGGGGAATAGAATCGGTTGATACATAAATGTTGAGGTTCTCCGTAAATAGTATGGAAATAATTTTATTGAGAACTTTAGATAAGTGTGTGTATATATTGTATCGTCATTTGATATTTAATTTTGGTGAACCGAATAGGGTGAGGTGAACCTAACTTTGAAGGGTGTTTTACCACTATCATACAAGATGTCTAGTGACATCTGAAACTTCGTGTTATCATAAGACAGGATTGTGCACATCCACGTCTTTGAGTATATCTACGAAAGCACTACCTATATGATCTTGGAGTTTGGTTGAAATATAATTTTCAATTCTGCGAGCGGTGGAGATAGTTATATGTCGAAGAAGACTCACCACGGAAAGAACATGATAGTAATCTTCTCGTTTTTCTTTGGGGTCTATTGGGTCAACCAAGGATAATTCTGTGGGCATATGATATCTATCATAACCTAAACGCATGGCCTCCCATGTACGAAGGTTTTCTTGAACATTTCCTAAAGATTTTAATTTTTAAAACAATTATTGATTGTACTTTTATGTAAGGTGCCATTGTGACGTGCTATCCAAGTTGGTGTCCAGAGTCACAGTTGGTATATATCTGTATCAAAACTCACAACATATGTGTTATTGTATTTTGCATGACAATTGTAGTAATAAGGTTGTAGTTGTTTTCTGTACCATGTATTTGTCGACTCAGAATAGGTTGGATGGATTGGACCTATTTTGGGGGCATCACATTTGGTATCAGAGCTTAGGGATATGAAATCTGGTGGAGATCCGAGATTAGAACTAGGAAGGGAGAGACGAGTAATATCCTTCGCTAGTGTGTGTCCTACCTAAGCTGAATTTTCTTACTTAAGTTGACAAATTGTGATATGTCAATTAACCTTTGTTTTGAAGCTGTATTCTAGAATGATATCTGAAATACAGGAGATGAGCAATGGAGAAATCATGACGACAGGGAAGATAGAATCTGAAATAAAAGCAAGGTATTCTCAACTCTTTGAAATACAAGGTACGTAAATTTCGGGGACGAAATTTCATAAGGAAGGGAGATTGTAAGACCCCGAATTTTATGAAATAAAAGTATTTAATTTTTCTTATAATTGTTATTCAGTAAATGGTTAAATTGATAAAAAGAAAAAGTTAAGGGTGAGATATGAATTTTTTTTCAAAATAAGCAAGTGGCTATAAAATACTCATTGTTATTGGGGAATATTCGTTTGGTCGTGGAATATTCTTGTTGTCGGGGAATATTCGTATGACGGCGCAGCCATTTGTGGGCCCCATAACAGAATAACTTTTGGATGAATAAAACGACAAGTTTGAGTTTTTATAAATAACGACGTAATCGTTACCGTTAACACTGTTGGAATACCTGGTGGTTAAAATACAGTGTCGCTTGATTACATTGCGATAGCACCTGCGGTATTACACAATATTTTGAATTATTGATTCTTACGTGAAAGGCACTACTCGATAAATATTACGATAATTCTTATTCAATATTTTATTTTATTGATTCAATAATTCTTTGCGTTGATATTTTATAATATTGTTGTTTCAATAATTGTCAACGCACAATATTTCCCATTATCGGATCAATAATTTATATTATTTGAATAATATTATTAGACGACATTGTTGGCAATGTCTAGAAAGTTACATCGAGGAGAGGTTAGATAATCTAATTGCTTGTGCTAATAAAGAGAAATCTTTATCGGATAGCCCCTCTTTCACAGGAACGGCTGGTTGTCATTATTGTGATTACGTAATATTATTTGTGAATAATTATTTATTGATTTATATGATAAGGAAATATTTATTTGATGTGGATATAAATGATGGATTTATTTATTTTATGTGGTTATAAATGAAGGAAACTGGTTCGAAGGACTCATAACCCAAAAAATCAGTGTTCTTGAGATATATTGCGTGAGTTATAATTTTTAATTCGACCGTTGGATCGTTGTGATTTTTGGATATGTTATACATATATAAGTTGAGTATATGTCCACAAATTTTGAACCGTTTAAAATGAACGTATGATTTGTTATGAATTTTAAGAGGTGACTGGTTTAGAAATTGTTGAAGTTTCTAAATTTATCATTTTGGTGGAAAATTCTAGAATTAGTGGGCATCACTTTTGGTTGGTGAGAAATGTGCTCAAATTGAATTTTAAATGTGGTGGGTGGCAATAGTAGCGAGTAAAAGCCCCTCGGTGGCAGGTCAAATCCTTTGACGTCTTTAACATTTTCCTATAAATAGAGGGTTAAGTTAGAATTGAAAATTACACCAGAAACAAGTTTTCTTTCTCTCTATATTATCGAGCGTATTTTGTGAGTATTTAGATACTTTGAGAGTTCCTATTCAGTGCAAGTTTCCTTCAGCATCATATCCGATATTCCATTCCGAAGAACTGTTTCTTTCAGGTAAGGGATTGCAAGGGATGTTATTTTCTTCTTAAATGATATTATTTTCTTCAATATCATTATACCGAAGTATTGATATGAGTTTTATTGTGGAATTTCTACCTTTTTCATGTCGGGATTACTATTCACGTATACGTAATATAGCACTATTTACGTATATGATATTATTTACGTATATGGTACTATGTACAAATACGGGTTACTATTCATGAGTTACTATTCATGAGTTACTATTCACGAGTTACTATTCACGGGGTACTATTCATGATAAAATTGGTTTCTTTTTCTGACCAAATTATCGTTAATTTATGAATCTTACTCTTGAAATTAAATCCATGTTTTGATCATATTATTTTTATTATCATATATAAAATTTTTATAATCCTAGTGATGAAATTTCTCTTTGACTTGAGTGTAAAGATGGGTAGATTATTGGTATGATCGTGACTATGGGTTCTCTTTGGCCAGTAGTGCAAAGTCGAATCGTTGACTGGTATGATCATGACCATTTAATTTATAATTGAATATTTTTAGCTTAAGTGCAAAGGTGAATTGATCAACATGGTTATATTTATTGTTATATAAATTCTGAAATGATTATATATTTCTTTGAGATATTAATATCTTTGGCCGATAGTGTAAAGATGAATTGTTGATGAATATCTTTGGCCCGTAGTGCAAATATGACCTGTTGTTGAATATCTTTGGCCCGTAGTGCAAAGATGACCTGTTGCTGAATATCTTTGGCATGTAGTGTAAAGACGAACTGTTAATGAATATCTTTGGCTCGTAGTGCAAAGATGAACTTATTAGTATGATTATGAACAGGAACTGTGATTTGGTATAACCATGATCTTTGATGTTTCAGGTAAAGACAAGTGATGAAATATATCTTTGTCCTGGATGAGAAGAGGAATTTTGAACCACAATTATGATTATGAGTATTTCACATTAATGAGGAAAGGAACTGTTGATTGATGTTACAAGGATAAAACATTTTTGGTGGACTTTTAACATGGAGAAGATAATAGACTTTATGGTCTATTTGACTCTTCTAATGGATTGCTCGTTCCGCTGCAACTATGGTTGAAAAGTTTTATCATCTACCATATGTTCTAAATCTTTGATTTATTACTGATGAAGGCTATTGATAATTTAATTATCTTTAGTTATGATATTCTTTACTGAGCTAGTTGTGCTCACCCTTTTGCTTCACAATTTCTTTCAGGTAATAAAAGTGTAGCTAGGTCGAGCGGGGGATAATAGGGGAATAGAACGGTGGTCTATAGCTTTAGATAAGTGTGTCATATTGTATACGTCACTTGATATTTAATTTTGGTGAACCGAATAGGGTGAGGTGAACCTAACTTTGGAAGGGTGTTTTTCCACTATCATACAAGATGTCTAATGACATACAAATTCGTGTTATTATAAGACAGGGTTATGCACATCCACTTGCTGAGTATATCTACGATTACTACTTATATGATCTTGGAGTTTGGTTGAAATATAATTTTCAATTGCAAACAGTGGAGATAGTTATATGTCAAGAGAAGACTCACCATTGGAAAGAACATGATAGTAATCTTTTTATTTTTCTTTAGGGTCTATTGGGTCAACCAAGGATAATTCTGTGGGTATATGATATCTATCATAACCTAGACGCATGGTCTCCCATGTACAAAGGTTTTCTTGAGCATTTCCTAAAGATTTTAATTTCTAAAACAGTTATTGATTGTACCTTTATGTAAGGTGCCATTGTGACGTGCTATCCAAGTTGGTGTCCAGAGTCACAGTTGGTATATATTTGTATCAAAACTCACAACATATGTGTTGTTGTATTTTGCACTACAATTGTAGTAATAAGGTTGTAGTTATTTTCTGTACCATGTATTTGGCGACTCAGAATAGGTTGGATGGATTGGACTTATTTTGGGGGCGTCGCATTTGGTATCAGAGCTTAGGGATATGAACTCTGGAGGAGATCCGGGATTAGAACTAGGAAGGGAGAGACGAGTAATATCCTTCGCTAGTGTGTGTCCTACCTAAGCTGAATTTTCTTACTTAAGTTGACAAATTGCGATATGTCAATTAACCTTTGTTTTGAAGCTGTATTCTAGAATGATATCTGAAATATAGGAGATGAGTAATGGAGAAATCATGACGACAGGGAAGATGGAATCTGAAATGAAAGCAAGGTATTCTCAACTCTTTGAAATATAAGGTACGTAAATTTTGGGGACGAAATTTCATAAGGAGGGGAGATTGTAAGACCCCAAATTTTATGAAATAAAAGTATTTAATTTTTCTTATAATTGTTATTCAGTAAATGGTTAAATTGATAAAAAGTTAAAGTTAAGGGTGAGATATGAATTTTTTTTCAAAATAAGTAAGTGGCTATTAAATACTCATTGTTGTCGGGGAATATTCGTTTGGTCGTGGAATATTCTTGTTGTCGGGAAATATTCATATGACGGCGCAACCATTTGTGGGCCCCATAATGTAATATACCGCTGGATGAAGAAAATGACAAGTTTGAGTTTTTATAAATAACGGCGTAATCAAATTCTGCAGATTAACCGCTGTTGGAATACCGGTGGTTAAAATACGATGTACGCTTGATTGCCGACAAGAGTAGATACCAGATTGCACAAAGATTTTTGAATTATTAATTCTTACGTGAAGGCACTACTCAATAATTGTTACAATAATTACTGTTCAATATTTTATTTTATTGATTCAATAATTGTTACAGTAAGAAGGCACTACTCAATATTTTATTTTACTGTTCAATAAAGAATGGAACCAGGTCATGCGTAATCCGCACAGACAGAATATTACGACAGAATAATAAAGAATGGAATAATAGAAGAATTTTACCATGTATGCGGTACTTCGCATAGACAGGTTATTCCAACATAATAATAAGAAATGGAATAACAATAGCTCTCTTTATTAAGATGAAAGAAATAATACCTCTTACCTTAGAATAAAGCTGGATACTGAAATAGAGAGGTAGCAGACTTCTCTTCTTCTTTCTCTCTATAATTTTTTTCTATAATAATTGCTCAATAGCTTTAGTGAATTGGTGAGAAATGAAGGAAGAATGAGCTTCTATTTATAGGAAAATATAGTTTCGATAATTGCAGGTTTTGGGGCTCAAAATATTACAGTATAATACCTTCCTCTTTTCTTTCATTTTTAATTTAGTCCTAAAAGTATTATCAAACTTGCACCACCTCCCCTAATAGTAAATCATGTGAATCAATAGTTCAAGACATGTGAATCAATAGTTATAATCATGTGAAAATACGAATTACAGTATAGTACCTCCATCTATACCTCCATTTTTAACTTAGTCATGCAAGTATTATCAATCTTGCACCAACTCCCATAATAGTACTAGAATGTGAATCAATAGTACACACATGTGAACAAATAGTTATATAAGCATGTGAATTAGTAGCAATTAATTGCTCATTTATCCGGTTAAATATCCGATTGGTCAATATAACCTCCAGACATCAATTATTATCGAAATAAATGTCGATTTTCACTAACACTAATAATCCCAACACAATGGAACTATTAATTTCATCTTTAATCAAACACGAACTTATTCATCATTAATATTATAACTCACAATATTTAACAACCAGGTCGTTCCCAGGAAAGAGGGGGCTTTTTGATAAGGATTTCTCCTTATTGGCACGCAATTAGATGACCAAACCTCTCCTTGACAGAACTTCTAGACATTATAAATATTGCAATTTAATAATATGAATAACTTTGTCGTCTCAATTATTGATTTAATAATATATAAAATATTATGCAGATGATACTGTGACAATAATCGAATCAATAATATGAGAGAGATATGATGCAAAGAATTATCGTAGCAATAATTGAGTATAACCGAAAGTGACTTCTCACGTAAGCATCAATAATCAATATCGTGTATTCTTATGCAACCACGCCAGACATCGTACTTTTACTACCTAGTAGTTCAACAGTTTTAACGGTAAAACTTCCGCCGTTATTTTCATAAAAATATTTCTATCATTTTCTCATTCCGACAATAATTCCGTTGTGGGGTCCACCAATGATTGTGTCGGCGTACGGATATTCCCCGATAAAAAGAATATTCCTCGACCAATAGAATATTATATAACCACTTGCATACTTTTTAAAATTTCTAAATATTACCCACAACTATAACATTATCTCAAATCCACACCATAATTTTGAAAAAAAATATTTCGAGAAAATTAAATCTTAATTCATAAAATTTGGGGTCTTACAATCTCCCCTCCTTATGAAATTTTGCCCTCGAAATTTACGTACGTACTTGGTATGCCGAAGAGATGAGGATACCTTGACTTCATTTCAGATTCTAACTCTTGAGGTATAACCTTTGAGTGTTGAATACGATCCTTCTTATCCAAGATTTTAATACGTATCTCCTCATACGTTAAATCTTTTGCTATCTCGTCTAGTTCTAATTTAATAATGCGGTTCGGGTCATCCACATATTTACGTAACATCGATAAGTGAAAAATGTTATGAACATGCGACATACTTGGCGGTAAAACGAGTCTATAGGCCACAGTTCCTACTCGATCGAGGATTTCAAATGGGCCAATTAAATCGAGGGTTGAGATAATGCCTTCTTGAACCTTCTTCATCACATTCATCAGATTCGGGTGTGATGCTTGAGCGGCTTTAACTTTATCGATTAAAGTCGATTCTAATCGTATATTCGTTATCTTCACGTGGGTCCCTAGAGTCTTTAACTCTATCTTCATCATTTGTAAGTTATACGAAATGGGTTTTTGTGTTAACAACATCGCACTCGTAAACGCATACGATCTTCTACTCAACGCGTCAGCTACCACGTTCGCTCTTCCACGATGATATTGAATGGTATGATCGTAATCTTCATCAGCTCGAGCCAACGTCTTTGGTACATTATACTATCATTTTAGGTAAAGAAATATTTGAGGGTTTTAGAAATAGGTTTTGTATTGGGGTAAATACAAAATTCGATTTCACGCTCTAGGGGTAAACTAAGAAGTTCTTTGAGAATATGTCAGGAAATTTATTAATGATATAAATATCATTTAAAAACTGTGACTCTCATCCAAGACTTGGATAGCACATGAAGTGAAGGTTTCTACAAACGAAGTTTTAACCAATAAGTCAAAGTCTAACTTCTCTAAGGTCAAATTTAAATATTGAACGCAAGCAAGAGAGATAAAATAATGGGTAGAACCGATATCTAATAAGGCATAGACTTCGCAAGAATTTATAATTAACTAACCCGTGCTAACTTCGTTCGGGTTATTCATTTTTGAGAAGTCGAAAAAAGCGCTCTTCTAAAACCACCGACTTTGTTTTTGTCCAGATCCGCCTTTGGTGCCACCGTCCCCAAATGGACTTGACTTTGGTGCACGACAAAAATCGGAGCTAGTGACCTTCTTTTCCACAATTGTAACATGTTTTGAATCGCATCACGCAGCTTTGACCGATATGTCCCTCCCTCCGCATTTTGTAACATACGAACGGCCATCGTTCTCCTTCCTTAACAACAAAAGTTGGTCTTGACATCTTTTCCATCATTGTCGAATCTCCTCTTCTTGAAATTTCCACTCCTATTATCTTGGCCATGATTACCACCAAAGTGCTTACCATTCTTGGCATAATTTCCCCACGATGGTTATCATTGTTCGATGGCTAGCGCGCCACCCAAGACGATTATTATCGTTGCCTTTTGGTTGGGCTGGTTCATTATCGCACTCCAATAACTGAGTCCTATTCACTACATCTGAATACAAACACAATTTGTGAGAAATGAGGTATTAGCGTATGTCGGGTTTCAAACCTCTTAGAAACATTCGCGTCATTCGCTCCTCATTATCGACCAAATCGGATGCAAACTAGGATAACTCCGCAAATTTAGCCTCGTATTGCGACACGGTCATATTTTTTTGCTCCAACTTGATAAAATCCACCTCCTTCATGTGACGAATACTTTCAGGAAAATACCTGTCGTTGAACAGCTCTTGGAACTTCTCCTAAGACATCTTAAGTGCGTCAGGCTGGGTACGTTTTACAGATTTTCACTAGTAATCTGCCTCTTCACGCAACATAAAGGTGGCGAATGGAACCTTTTGCTCCTCTAAGCATCCCAAGACATCAAATATCTTGGTGATCTTCTTTAACCATGTCTCCGCTTTAAGTGGTTCTCGGCTTTCCCAAAAACTCCGGTGGTCCCAAATTCCTTGAATCGCTAATGCGGTGACCGGGCCGTGGGTTGCCATTATTTCCACCTATATTTTGAGCAGAGTCTCTTTTTGCGATGTTGCATAAATTGCATAAAGTCTCCGAACATCCCATCGCTCATCATCGATCGGTGTTATTATTTACACGAGGATTATTGTCTTCCTGCTGCACATTATCCTCGGTATTGATCGTTAGTGACTCAGCAGCCTCATGTGCTTCATTCTTTGATCTCAACATTTTCGGATGCCATTTTTAAACACTGCCACAAAACAAGGGTTAATTAACATATCACATATTATCCCTATACTCTGACCGACAAATTAAATACCAAATAAACTTAGGTAGGTCATACTAGTGAAAGAATTCTCCGTCTCTCCCCTCCTAGTTCTTGTCTCACATCTCAACTAGTGATCATATCCCTAAGCTTTGATACCAACTGTGACGCCCCCAAAACAGGTATACATCACCCATCTTGGGTCGCCAGAAAATACATGGTACAGAATATAAATACAACTTAATTATACAACAATCATATAAAATACGACAAAACATAATCTAAGAGTTTTAATAAGAATATTTTTATCTAGACAATATCCACACTCAATGGAGTCCTCATTACATTTATTGTCACACTATTTAACAGAATAGTGAGGACTACTAATGCTATCATCTGGACCGTCACTCCGTTCCCCGACTAATCCCGGCTACGTTCTCATTTTCTGAAGAGAACAGTAAAAGAAAGGGTGAACTCAACTAGCCTAGTAAGAAATATTATGACTAAGATAATGCAGAATAAATTATCATTAGTTTTCAACAATGTTAAACTAATAAAATACAATAGACATCAAGTTTAACTGCAGCGGAATAAGCAATCCATTAGAAGAGTCAAGTAGAGCATGATATCTACTATCTTCTATGATTTAAAATATTTTCATCAATTTTTATCGCTGAGACTCAGCTTAATAAAGAAACCACATCATCGAGTCATCCTTGCACTACGGGCCAAGGATATTCATTTAATCATCAATGGTATTGACTATACCGAATAATCCCTGGTCATAATCATACCAAAAACTGTCCATCAATGTACTACAGGCTACTGAGGACTTTTACCACATCATTTATAACATTACAGGTCATGATTATACCGAATAATCCCTGGTCATAATCACACCAAGTCCATCTCTGCACATAAGCCAAAGATATACAACTATAAAACCAATAATCAATAGTCCATCTTTGCACGTAAGCCAAAGATATACAATTCAATAATCAACATCCATCTTTGCAGAGTAAGCGAAAGATAACTTTCATCACCACATAAGCATGAGGATGATGGCAATGATATAAGCATTAATCAACGCGAAAACAAGGATAAATATTAAAGACTTTAAATTTATCCAAATATTATCAACCACTTAATAAACTCATAATCTAATATTATTAATATTATAACAATATTTTAATCACTTCTTAAACTTATAAATAATTTATTTCAATTGTTTATACTTTTACTTAAATAATGCATTTGATCATTCAAAATGCCATACTCATAAGATTTCATCATCAATGATCAAATCCTCTTCAAAATCTGCATATACCCTATATAGGATTCCCAAGCCATAAAATCCTATTTTCCAATTTTGTTACTTCACATAACATATTTAATTCATTTACTCATAAATAGTTCATTTTCATGAAAAATACCAAATCATCCCAAAAATATTTCTTTTACGGGATTTAGCGTAATATAGTCCCATATTGAACATATATTTTCCGAATTTTTAAAATTCATTTACTATTTTTCATATGGCCAAAATCTATAATATTTAGACATTTATCATAAATTGTACTTTTGTCCAAAAATTCCGAAATTTACAGGGTATACTCTTGTTATATACATGTACTCCCAATAAAATTTCACCAATTTTGGAGTTAACCACAAGGAGTTATAAGGGTTTACTTTTAAAATAGTCTTTTCCCATAAAATCCATAACTCTTAATCTATATATCCAAAAATCGTCACCTTTGGACACAATATAGAAAACTCATCAAATTATCATTTCAAATTTTTCCAGAATTTTTTAGGGTCAGAAAAATTACGAAACTGCAAATGGATTTTCACCCGCCATGCGGTAATCCACGTAGACAGATCATTTTCATAATTTAATAAGGAATGAATACAAAGGATTATTCACCATGCATGTGGTAATCCACATAGACATGTTATTCTAACAGAATAATAAAGATTGGAATAACAGAAGAATTCACCATGCATACGATGAATCCGCATGCATGGTTATTCCCAACGAAATAATAAAGAATGGAACCAATCAATAAATCCACACAAACAGGATATTCCAATGAAATAATAAAGAATGGAATAACAACGAATTCACCATGCATGCGATAGATCGCACGACAGGATATTCCGCGAATAATAAAGAAATAAAACCAGGTCATGCGGAATCCGCACTGCATGACGGGATATTTTGATGAATAATAAAGAATGGAATAATAGAAGAATTTCACCATGTATGCGGTACTTCGCATAGACAGGTTATTCCAACATAATAATAAGAAATGAAATAACAATAGCTCTCTTCATGGAGATGAAAGAAATAATACCCCTTACCTTAAAATAAAATTTGGATCTTTGGAATAGAGGTAGCGTAGACTTCTCTTCTTTCTCTCTATAATTTCTTTCTATAATAATTGCTCTATAGCTTTAGTGAATTTGTAAGACCCTGAATTTTATGAAATAAAAGTATTTAATTTTTTTATAATTGTTATTCAGTAAATGGTTAAATTGATAAAAAGTTAAAGTTAAGGGTGAGATATGAAATTTATTTCAAAATAAGCAAGTGGCTATAAAATACTCATTGTTGTCAGGGAATATCCGTTTGGTCGTGGAATATTCTTGTTGTCGGGGAATATTCGTATGACGGCGCAGTCATTTGTGGGCCCCATAACGTAATAATCTATCGATATAAAAAAACGACAAGTTTGAGTTTTTATAAATAACAACGTAATCGTTACTGCTTAACAACATTTGAAATACACGGTGGTTAAAATACGTAAATATGCGTGATTGCACAAAGATAGCACACCTGTAGTATTACGATATTTTTGAATTATTGATTTTACGTAAGATCAATAATTATTACGATAATTACTGTTCAATATTTTATTTTATTGATTCAATAATTGCTGCGTTGATATTTTATAATATTGTTGTTTCAATAATTGTCACTGCATAGTATTTTCCATTATCAGGTCAATAATTCATATTATTTGAATAATATTATTAGATAGCATTATTGGCAATGTCTAGAAAATTCTGTCAAGGAGAGGTTAGATAATCTCATTGCGTGCCAGTAAGGAAAAATTCTTATCAGAAAGCCCCCTCTTTCCTGGGAATGGCCTAGTTGTCATTATTGTGATTTTGTAATATTATTTGTGAATAATTATTTATTGATTTATATGATAAAGAAATATTTATTTGATGTGGATATAAATGATGGATTTATTTATGTGGTTATAAATGAAGGAATTAATGCTGATGTGTTTTATCAGTATTTTGTCGGATTGGAGGTATTAAAAAATCAAATCGGTGTTCTTAAAGCTCTATTACGTGAGTTATAATTTTAATTCGACCGTTGGATCGTTGTGATTTTTGGATATGTTATACATATATAAGTTGAGTATATGTCCACAAATTTTGAACCGTTAAATATTAACGCATGATTGTTATGAATTTTAAAAGGTGTTAAAAATCATCCGTTTGTGGATTTCGGATATTTTCTGTCTGGAATATGGAAAAACTTTAAGCTACAATGTTGTAGAGAATTCGATTTCGTATGGAATGGACATAAAATTCATATTTTTTAGATAAAAGGGCTATTTATTATGAATTATTGAAGTTTCTGATTATTATTTCAATTTTAAACCATTTTAGAAAATTCTAGAAATGAGAGTAAAACAAATACAACTTAATAATATAACTGTCGTGTAAAATACGACAAAACATAAACTGAGAGTTTTAATAAGAATATTGTCATCTAGACAATATCCACACTCAAAGGAGTCCTCATTACATTTATTGTCACACTATTTAACAGAATAGTGAGGACAACTAATACTATCATCTAGATCGTCACTCCGTTCCCCGACTAGTCCCGGCTATGTTCTCATTTCCTGAAGAGAATAGTGAAAGAAAGGGGTGAGCTCAACTAGCCCAGTAAAAAATATTATGACTAAGATAATGTAGAATAAATTATCATTAGTCTTCAACAATGTTAAACTGATAAAATATAACAAACATCAAGTTTAACTGCAGCGGAACAAGCAATCCATTAAAAGAGTCAAGTAGAGAATAAAATCTACTATCTTTTATGATTTAAAAAGGTTTTTCATCACTTTTATCATTGGGACTACGAAGCAATAAATAATCCACACCATCCCCAAGACTACTGACGTGAAGGATATTCATTAGTATCACAACCACAAATTGTCCATGCACTACGGGCTAAAGATATTCGTGTATTCATCAATGGTCATAATCATGCCAACAACTGTCCATCAATAAACTACGGGCCAATGAGAACTTTTACCACATCATTTGTAACATTATGGTTATGATTATACCGATTAATCCTTGGTCATAATCATACCAAGTCCATCTATGCACTACAGGCCACACATGACTTTCAACATAATATAAACATGAGGATGATGACAATGATATAAGAATTCAATAAAACAAGTTCAAGAATTAATTTATCCAGGAACTAATAACATCCAAATTGTCAACATGATACTTCTTTGTAGAGTAAAATTCAAGAATGCTTAGAAGAATATTTCCATGAAAAGATACTGGATGAAGTGCAAATATCAAGGATATTCCACTAATTTCATGGAGTATAGAAGTCAAAGCTTTAACCAACTGAGTATAAGAGAATATATGAAACTGCAATAGATTTTCGTCCGCCATGTGGTAATTCACTTAGACAAATCATTTCCATAATTTAATAAAGAATGAATACAAAGGATCATTCATCATGCATCTGATAATCCACATAGACAGGTTATTCCAACAGAATAATAAAGAATGGAATAACAGAAGAAATCACCATGTACATGTGATGAATCCTTGTATACATATTATTCTAACGTAATAATAAATAATGGAACGAATCAAATGCGTAACGCATTTATGACGGATATTCTAATGAATAATAAATAACGAAATCAAGTCATGCGTAAACGCACGCAGACGTGGATATTCCAACAGAATAATAAATAATGACAACAATGAATAATAAATAACGGAACCAATTCACCCAAAATTACTTGACCGAGCAGGATATTCCAATGAATAATAAGGAATGTAATAACAATGTATTTCACCATGTATGCGGTACTTGATGTAGACGAGTTATTCCAAAGAGAATAATAAAGAATGGAATAATGAAGAATTTCACCATGTATGCGGTACTTTAGATAGACGAGTTATTTCAACATAATAATAAAGAATGGAATAACGTAAGAATTTCACCAAGTATAGGGTAGTCCGCGATATCTGAGTTATTCCAATGTAATAATAAAGAATGGAATAATGTAAGTTCTCTTCATGAATACAAAAAAGAAATAATACCCCTTACCTTAGAAGGAATCGGATATAGGAGTAGTGAAGTAGCAGAATACTTTTCTTCTTTCTCTCTATATTTTCTCTCTCTAGAGTTTCGGTGAATTCGTAAGAAATAATGAAGGAATGAGCTTCTATTTATAGGAGAATGGATTGAATAGTAACTAATTCATGAACGGTCCAGATTGATTTACTTTTAAACGGACGGTCCATATTGATTTACTATGCAGTATTAATAAAATATTTTAATAAAACAAAATCTTTTAAATAAAATATAATATATTCTATTTATACTCTAATAAAATAAATAACTTTATAAAAGTATTCTGTTTTATATAAAAAGATTTTACTATCTGAAAACACTATCATAATAAAAAATATAATATATTCTAATTATTGTTTAATAAAACAAATAACTTTATAAAAGTATTCTATTTTATATAAAAAGATTTTACTATCTGCAAACACTATGAGCCTTACTATACAAATACTATGCATAATAAAATATAATATATTCTAATTATTATACAATAAAATAAATAACTTTATAAAAGTATTCTATTTTATATAAAAATATTTTACTATGCAAAATATTATGCATAATAGAATATAATATATTCTATTTATAGTCTAAAAAAATTAATAACTTTATAAAAGTATTCTATTTTATAAAAAAGCTTTTTCGCTTTATTACATTAATAATACTAATAAAACAAAATTTATATATATAATATATATATATAAACTTTAAGTGACTTCATAAAAAGACACCTCAATATATTTAACAACATTTATCATTATTATTATAATTCACAATATTAATCGGCTGTGTCGTTCCCAAGAAAGAGGGGCTTTCGAATAAGGATTTCTCCTTATTAAGCGCCGCAATTAGGTGACCAAACCTCTCCTTGGCAGAACTTCTAGACATCGTTAATATTAGAAATAATAATATTAATAACTCTGTCATCTCAATTATTGATTTAATAAAATATAAAATATCGAAAATAATTGAATCAAATAATGTGAGATACTATGCAACAATTGAACAAAACTGAGTAACTTCTCACGTAAGCATCAATAATCAATACTGGTGTCTCTTATGCAACCACGCCAGACATTCTTACTTTTACTACCGAGTAGTTCAACAGTTTTAACGGTAAAACTTCCGCCGTTATTTTCATAAAAAATATTTTTATCGTTTTCTCAATCCGACAATAATTCCGTTGTGGAGTCCACCAATGATTGTGCCGCCGTACGAATATTTTTCGACACAAAGAATATTCCTGACCAATCGAATATAATATAACAACTTGCATACTTTGCAAAATTTATAAATATTATCCACAACTATAACATTATCTCAAATCCACACCATAATTTTGAAAAAAAATATTTCAAGAAATTTAAATCTTTATTCGTAAAATTTGGGGTCTCACAAATATGAATAACTTTGTTGTCTCAATTATTGATTTAATAATATATAAAATATTATGCAGATGATACTGTGACAATAATCGAATCAATAATATGAGAGATATGATGCAAGACAATTCTTTAAAGCAATAATTGAGTATAACTAAGTGACTTCTCACGTAAGCATCAATAATCAATACCGTGTGCTACTATGCAACCACGCATATTACTGTACTTTTACTACCGATTAGTTCAATAGTTTTAACGGTAAAACTTCCGTCGTTATTTTCATAAAAATATTTCTGTCGTTTTCTCATTCCGATAATAATTTCGTTGTGGGGTCCACCAATGATTGTGCCGTCGTACGGATATTCTTTGACAAAAAGAATATTCCTTGACCAATCGAATGTTATATAACCACTTGCATACTTTTCAAAATTTCTAAATATTACCCACAACTATAACATTATCTCAAATCCACACCATAATTTTGAAAAAAATATTTCGAGAAAATTAAATCTTTATTCATAAAATTTGGTGTCTTACAGATTTAGTGGCGGTAAGTATAGCAGAATCCATAATTTCTATTTAAGATTGTTGGTAAAATACGAATAAATATAGGATTCAACTATCAAATAAAAGAAGGGCAGAAATTGAACTTATCGAATTAGAGTGAATTATGTTGAGCAGAGGCGTGCAGTGCATTGTCCTTAAATAGTTATTTCGTCCCTCGGAGAACTTTTCTCGGTGCTAAGGTCACTGACGAAATCCTACTCCAGGATTCAATGGCTCTTCACCCAACTAATCAGCACTTGAAATAGTTGAATGACCCATGAACAACTTCTAATTTTCCTTACTCAAACTCAAAAATTGTACCATATATATATATATATATATTATATATATTTTATATATGTGAAGAACAATAGAATATTATATATATATATATAAAAGAGGAAACACCTTTTTATAGTATATGAAGACAATAACTTTTTGCTTTCTTTTGCTTTCGATGGGATATATAAACAAAGAAAGCTCAGTCTTATATATAGAGAAGGAAAGCAACGGTAACCTCAACAGTAATGAAATTAAAATCTCGATAATAGGTATTTAACATCACCTCAACGGTAATGAAATTAAAATATCAATAATAGGTATTTAACATCACCTCAACGGTAATGAAATTAAAATCTCAATAATAGGCCTTTTAATATATATATATTGAACAGTTATAAAATTTTCATATTTTGAACAGTTACAAAATCCAAAATCTCCATTAATAAATTAATATGTATATTTTATTTAACTTTATAATATTTTATTTAACATAAAATACAACATGAAGCAAACCCAGAATTCTCAAAGTGGAAATGGGCAAGCCCTGAAGACGTAATTGAGCAGGTATGCTAAATTGTTGCGGCTTGAATAAATCTATATTAATCATTATTGATTAAGTTTAGAAATGCTTATTTGGACATGAGGTATGACTGATACAGACAATCGACTACAAGAGGCCAACATACGAGGAAGTTATGAAAACCTTCAGGTCTTATTTGAGTAAAAGTGGAACACCTGCTAAATGTCGTTCAACAAAATGGTGAATCGTTATGTCTGATTCTGCAGCTGTACCTGTGTTTCTGATACAAACTAAAGTAGTACTCCCTCCGTTCATTAATATAAGTCGTTTTAGAGAAATATTTTTATTCCTTAATATAAGTCGTTTGAGAATTTTAAGTAAGCATTAATTGCTTAGTTTCCAATATTACCTCAAATATTAAATGTAACTTTGGTTCTCTCACTATTTTATGTCCAATAAATAGCAATCTCTTCTTTCAATACAAGAGTAATATAAACAATTGATATTATAATTAATGCTATACAATCATTACCTTAATATTTGTGCACAACCCTAAAACGACCTATATTAAGGAACAAAGGGAGTAATATGTTTCCTTTAATGATATTGGAGAATATTTATATTACTTGATCATGTTTGGATAGTTGGAACGAATTCTAAAATCTTAGAACATAAAATAAAATGATTAATGTATTTTTAAATTGGGAGATACATGACCAAAAATCAATTAAAATTGGAAAATAGGAAGGAAATGAAAACAATAATAACAAATAATATAAGAACCTCTTAAATAATATACTAATAAATACATATAAATATAATAGCAAGCGTATGATTTATGAAGAATAATGTTAAATGTACTCTAAAGTTATCTACTTGTATTTTCTCGTGTAAATTTTATGGGACGAATTATATAAAAGAAGAACGTGTCGAGACAAATTTTGAGATGCTAATATACAAATTAAGTTTTGTATTTCTTTTAGAAAGGGAAATACATATAAATATAAGTTTTGTATTTCCTTTTGTGTGAATTATATGGAAGTGGTTAGTATGAAGTTCATTTTTAGATAAGTTGGTCAATTGACCAATAGAGTGATGACACGCAGACGAGACTTTATGTGTGTCAGTATTCTATTGGTCAATTGACCAACTTACCAAAAAATAAACTTCATGCTAACCAGATCTGAATTATATAAAGGAAGAAATTATATACGGGACCCATATTTTACGGAAGTGGTTAGCATGAAGTTTATTTTTGAGTAAGTTGATCAATTGGCCAATAAAGTGCTGACACGTATGCGAGGTTCTATGTGTGTCAGCATTCTACTGACCAGTTGACCAACTTACCAAAAAATAAACTTTATGCTAACCGAATTCTTATTTTACTATGTCCATGGATTCATAGTAAAATATGGGTGTTAACGCCAAGATCTTTCTCCACGTCCCAATCACCAAGACGCGTCCGATATCCTGCACAGTTCAACAAGTCAACACCAAAAGCTTGACGGCCTGACCGTCGGGGGATAGCTCCGGCGTGAGAGTCAGTATTGGCGATCACAAGGTCAACAATGGAGAGAAAATAATGTAAGACCCCGAATTTTATGAAATAAAAGTATTCAATTTTTCTTATAATTACTATTCAGTAAATGGTTAAATTGATAAAAGTTAAAGTTAAGGGTGATATATGAATTTTTTTCAAAATAAGCAAGTGGCTATAAAATACTTATTGTTGTCGGGGAATATTCGTTTGGTCGTGGAATATTTTTTCCGTTTGGAGAATATTCAAATGACGGCCAGCCATAGCGATCATTAAGGGGCCCCATAATGAATAACTCGTCGGATGGAGAAAACGACAAATTTGAGTTTTATAAATAACGACGTAATCGTTACTGAATAACATCGCTGGAATACCCTTGGTAAAGTAAAGTAATACGCGTTGTTGCAGAAAAGAAGACACCAGATTGCATGCATATTTTTCAATTATTGATTCTTACGTGAGAAGGCACTACTCAATAATTGTTACAAGATAATTATTGTTCAATATTTTATTTTATTGATTCAATAATTGATGCGTTGATATTTTATATTATTGTTGTTCAATAATTGTCACCGCATGAGATCTCCATTATCGGATCAATAATTCATATTAATTGAATAATATTATTAGATAACATTATTGGCAATGTCTAGAAAGTTCATCACAAGGAGAGGTTTGGTCACCTAATTGCGCGCCAAGATGGGAGAAATTCTTATTGGAAAGCCCTCTTCCTGAGAACTACCGGTTGTCATAAATGTGATTACAGTAATATTATTTGTGAATAATTAATTATTGATTCATATGATAAGAAAATATTTATTTGATGTGGATATAAATGATGGATTTATTTATGTGGTTATAAGTGAAGGAATTAATGATGAGGTGTTTTATCGAGATTTGTCGAAATGGAGAACAAAATATGGGATTTTCGTAAAAATTAGTTTATTACTTGATTTTATAAAATCCATAACTCTTTGTGTATAATGAGTTAAGAGATGAGCCATATATCAAAAGAAAGCCCTAGAAGTAAGCTAATCAGAGAAATTTGAATCACCCAAAATTCTTTGTAGATATTTCGTGGTGAAATTTTGAATGAAATCGGTCCAAGGACTAATAGTCCAAAAAATCGTTGTTCTTCACTTTATTATGTGAGTTATAATTTTTAATCGTAGTTGGATCGCTTTGCGATTTTTTTGGATATGTTATACATATATAAGTTGAGTATATGTCTACAAATTTTGAACCGTTAAAAATGAACGAATGATTTGTTATAAATTTTAAGAGGTGTTTGATTCGGAAAGTAGGGTTATAATTGGTTTTGGTGGAAAATTCTAGAATTGAGTGGGCCCCACTCTTGGTTGTTGGGGAAGATGGCTGATTTTTGGTGGGTGGAATAGTAGCAGGTAAAGCCATCAGGTTACAGGTCAAGTCTGCTTCGGCGTGCTAACATTTTCCTATAAATAGAGGGCTAAGTTAGAATTGAAAATCACACCAGAAACATAAGTTTCTCTCTTTTTCTCTTTAGATTATTGAGTGTATTTTGTGAGTATTTAGATACTTGGTGAGTTGATATTCATCAGTGCAAGTTTCCTTCAGCGTCATATCATCCATATCCAAATGGTCGTCTTTGCTTTTTGAGGTAAGGGATTGTAAGGGATAGTAAGGGATGTTATTTTCTTCTCAAATGATATTATTTCTTCAATATCATTATGCTGAAATATTGGTTGGAACTTTTTCATGTCGGGGTTACTATTCATGAGTTACTATTCACGAGTTACTATTCATGAGTTACTATTCACGATTACTATTCACGAAAGTTACTATTCACGGTACTATTCACAATAAAATTGGTTTCTTTTTTTCGACCAAAATTATCGTTGATTTATGAATCTTACTCTTGAAATTAAAACCATGTTTTGATTATATTATTTTTATATAACATTCTTATAACCCTAATGATGATATTTCTCTTTGACTTGAGTGTAAAGATGGGTAGATTATTGGTATGATCGTGACCATAGGTTCTCTTCGCCGTAGATGGTGCAAAAGTTGAATTGTTGGTGGTATGATCATGACCATTGAATTTACAATTGAATATTTTTAGCTTAAGTGCAAAGGTGAATTGATCAACATGGTTATAATTATTGTTATATAACTTCGAAATGATTATGTATTTCTTTGATATATGAATATCTTTGGCTCGTTGTGCAAAGATGACTGTTGTTGAATAATATTTTTGCTTTGTAGTGCAAAAGATGAATTATTGATGAATATCTTTGGCTCGTAATGCAAAGATGACTTTGTTGTTGAATATCTTTTGCTTTGTAGTGCAAAGATGAATTATTGATGAATATCTTTGGCTCGTAATGCAAAGATGACTGTTGTTGAATATCTTTAGCTTTGTGATGCAAAGATGAATTATTGATGAATATCTTTTGCTCGTAATGCAAAGATGACTGTTGTTGAATATCTTTGCTTTGTAATGAATTATTGATGAATATCTTTGGCTCGTAATGCAAAGATGACGACTGTTGTTGAATATCTTTACTTTGTAGTGTAAAGATGAATCTGTTGATGAATATCTTTGACCAAAGTGGTGCAAAAGATGAATTTATTAGTATGATTATGAGCAGAACCGTGATTTGGTATAACCATGATATTTGATGTTTCGGTAAAGAGGCAATTGATGAAAATTATCTTCGTTCCGGATGAGAAGAGGAATTTAGAATCACAATTATGATTATGAGTTATTCATATGATTGTGGAAAGGAACTGTTGATTGATGTTTGAGGATAAAATATTGTTGGTGGACTTTTAACGTGGAGAAGACAATAGACTTTATAGTCTATTCGACTCTTTTAATGGATTGCTTTCGTTCACTTGAACTATGGTTGAAAAGTTTTATCATCTACCATATGTTCTAAATCTACGATTCATTACCGATGAAGACTATTGATAATTTATTTATCTTTAGTCATAATATTTCTTCTTGGGCTAGTTGTGCTCACCCTTTTGTTTCACAATTCCTTTCGTAATAAAAGTGTAGGCTGGGTTGAAGGGGATAACAAGGGAATAGAAACGGTGGTCTATAGTTGTTGAGGTTCTCCCAAAGAGTATGAAAATAATTTTATTGAGGGCTTTAGTGTGTTGTATTTTATACATCATTTAATAGTTATTTTTGGTGAATTAAATAGGGTGGCGAACCTAACTTTGGAAGAGTGTTTTGTCACTATCATACAAGATGTCTAATGACATACAAACTCGTGTTATCATAAGACATGGTTGTGCTTTCATCCACTTCTTTGAGTATATTTACAAGCACTACCTATATAATCTTGGTGTTTTGTTTGGAGTATAATACCAAATTAGAGACAGGTGGAGATAATGATATGTCAAGAGAAGACTCGCCATTGGGAAGAATATGATAAGTAATCTTCTTGTTTTTCTTTGGGGTCTATTAATTGACCAAGGATAATTACGTGGCCATATGATATCTACCATAACCTAAAAGCATGGCCTCCCATGTATGCGAAGGTTTTTTGAGCACTTCCCAAAGATTCTAATTTCTAAAAGCAGGTTTTTGACTATACCTTAATGTAAGGTGTCATTGTGACGTCTTCACAATTGGTATATATTTGTATCCAAACTCACAAAGATATGTGTTGTTGTATTTTACACACAATTGTTGTAATAAAGTTGTAGTTGTTTTTACATCCATGTATTGACGACTCAGAATGGGTTGGATGGAATGGACCTATTTTGGGGTCGTTACAAATAATGTCTAATGTCTGAGAGAGAATAATAGTATGAATGTGTGTAATATTTTGATACTTACCCTCTTTTGTGATCCTAGCTCCATACATACTTCAATCCCGGTTTACCGTGCCACCCATCATCTCCTGACACCTTTTCCCCACTCCCGGTCATTTCAAATTAAAATATATAACCTACTACTCTCACTGCTACCACTCTTTTTGCATGGTCATCCGAGTCCCATCCTCATTAATGCCATGCGAAAGGTGGCGACATATAGTAATCAACTATCGTTTGGCATAATGATTACCGGTCAAAGTTGGGTTAAGTGACAATTTGTATAATGGGCCAATTCAATGACTAAGCCCAAATAATGGAAATGACCCAAACGATCGGATCCAACCGAAAGGACCCAATGAAATAATCAAATAACTGGGCCCAAACCATTCGGACCAACCAGGACTAGCGTAACATAATCCAAGGGAGGAGCCCATTAAGTCTGGCCCAATAAGAAAAAAGATTATGGCCCAACAATGGGTATTTTCCAGCCTTCTTAAATATTGGGAAGTGATTAATATAAAATTAATTTTGATTAATTAATTAATAAAATATTGACATACAAACAGATGGTGATTTTTTTCTGCGTGTCAGCACTATATTGATCTATGAAATTAATTTCATAGTAACTGTATCCTTTTATTTGCATGTGCTCCAATTATTCATTAGGAAAACAGCTGGCAGATAATCTACAAAAAGGAAATTATTTTTTCGTCTTTTATTTTATTTCAACTTTTTTAATGTATATTCTACTATTATATAACAATATACTTATCATTATCTCTTATTCCCCTATATTCTTAAATTTAGTTAGTATTTAAAAAAATTCATATCCTTAATAACATTAATATTTAATATTATTGTAATTAATATATTAATACAATATAATATAAAAGAATATTAAAAATAAAAAATGTCGTCACCACTTCTTGTTGTTAATATTTGTACGTTTTTCTTTGGTTATATCATATGTTGGTGGTGATATGGAGATCTTATCATTTTACATTAATCATTCACACACCCTTATAAAATTATTAAAAGAAAAGTCAGTTCATTTCCTTATTAATGCCAGAAAAAGTAATGACTGTGATGATAAATAAATACTCATTATAACAAGTGATAAATTTATGTTGTTATTAAATATTAAGGTATGCATGCGGATATTTAAAATTAAAAAAAAAAAAAAAAATAAAAATGTATATTATTATTTTATTTTATCATTTAAAATTTATATTAATTGCAATTTAAATTTATTATGTAATGAGTCAATATGTAAATTATTTTTCTATTCTGCTGGAAATTAAATTTGTTAGTATTATTATATTACTACGAAGCCTAATATATACAAGAGTAATGCTACAGACAAATTATTTTATAAATATTTTATAAATTGCTAATGTGATATACTCCACATCAGCATATTGATTAACAAATTATTTTAATGTAGTCTTCGGTCCCACACAATATGATGAGGTGGAGTATGCCTCATCAGCCATTTATAAAATATTTATAGAATAATTTATGTCTCTAGTATTATTCTATATACAAAAAGCCCAAAAGTTAAAAGTTTATAAAATAATTTATATATAGACTACTTTCATGACTAATTTTAATTGCGAAAATTAATATGAAATTTTGAGTTATAAGATAGAATAATAATATGTGAGCCTTTTTTTTTATTAATTTATTGCATGTATGAATATTTAATATTGACATAATTTTTTTAATATTTTACTAACAATACAAAAAAAAAAAAGGATTTTTGGGGGAATATTATTTTTCCATTTATATGTCTTATCCAAAATGAAAAGTGGACAGCTAATTTGGGACATAACCCAAAGGTCTCTCTCTAGCAATGAAGCTAGAAAAGAAAGAAGCAATATCAATTGCTCCTCTCCTACCAAAACTGATTCAGCCTTCAGAAAATATTGGTAAAAATTCAGAGGGTGCATCAATTTCTGGCGCTGTTTTCAATGTATCTACAAGCATGATCGGTGCCGGAATTATGTCAATTCCGGCAACTCTCAAGGTCTTGGGCATAATTCCGGGCTTCTTCATAATTATAATAATGGCCTTTCTGGTGGAAATTACGGTGGAGTTCCTATTGAGGTACACGCATTCCGGCGAGTCGAACACTTATGCCGGTGTTATGGCAGAGTCATTTGGGAAGGTTGGTTC
Organism: Panax quinquefolius; assembly: GCA_020205615.1. Classification (NCBI taxonomy): domain Eukaryota; kingdom Viridiplantae; phylum Streptophyta; class Magnoliopsida; order Apiales; family Araliaceae; genus Panax; species Panax quinquefolius. The sequence continues at coordinate 154,975,365 of CM035152.1, forward strand.
AGTTGCACTGCAACTTTGTGTCATGGTATCAAACCTCGGTGCTCTTATCATTTACTTGATTATAATTGGTAAGAGCAACATCTTTTGATAGGGTATTTCTAGGGTTATAATACTAGATTATTTTGCCATTATTTTGCAAAAATTGGATTGGGGAGTTAAGGATATGTTTGGAACTAGGAACTTGAAAAATCATTACACTATATTTATTAGATTTTTTAGCAGATACTAGAGTCTGCAGCTTTTAGTAATATGTGAGTCATATTAGAACTGAAAACATGCATAATATAGGGAGATTATCATTGTATAGTGTATAGATTGTGCTGTCATTTAAATAATTTTTCTTAATTTTAAACCTTCAAAATAATTTTTTGCTGAAACTCGTGACACCCTTAAATAATTTGTTGCCAGAAATCAGATTGTGATCAAATGTGGCCACTTCCCACAGTGTATTTGTGAACATCTTGCATATTGCCTTGAAGAAAAGAGTAAAATGAGTAACCATCATCTTTCAATTAAACCATAAGCATCATAATTAAATGTTTTTATGAATATATATGACTCGAGTGAGAGGAGTTGCTAGCAAGTTTGCTGATTCTTGTTTACTATTCTTAGGGGATGTTCTCACAGGTAGTCAGTCCAAAGAAACATTGCACTTGGGCATTCTCCAAGAATGGTTTGGCATCCACTGGTGGAACTCGCGTCCATTCGCGCTCCTATTTATTGTGCTTTTCGTTTTGCTTCCCCTTCTCCTACAGCCGCATGTAGGTCAGACTTCAGATACATTGTTAACATTAGAGATATGAATGACCTTTCCACAAATTTCTAATAAGTTATAATTCTCCTGATGACTGTGGAGTAACACTTGGCTCCTAATAGTTAGGCTGCCAACATAAATTACCTTCCCTCTCTATACATTGTCAACAATTCCAATAGAATTCTTAAGATTGTGTATATATCATTTACTCTTTAAGAATTATGTTATCCTAAGTATAAATATTCAATATTAAAAGTGACTTTGTCAAAATTGCTTCTGTCAAAGTTTTATGGCGTATGTGTGCATAATATCTGGACTTTGCACTTCTATTTCCTGCAGAATCCCTGGCACATGCTTCAGCAGCATCTATTCTCCTAGCAGTGGTGTTTGTTGCTATAAGTTTATCTATGGCAATTTACGCTATATGGCAAGGCAAAACACAGAAATTGAGATTGATACCGGATATTGCCAATGCGGATTCCTTCTTCAAACTTTTCACCACCATCCCAGTCTTGGCCACAGGCCTCGCTTGCCATGTTACTAGTAAGAGTTCATCAGTTTGGTGGTCCCAATTCTCACTACTAAGTCACCTATATATATCTCATGTAGTTCAAACACAAAGGGTACTCAAAATTTGAAAATTCAACAACCAAACAAATGGCATGTTTTTCTTCGATGTGCAATTATCTTGGTGCTTATAAGTTTTAATGTGGAAATTTTGATTTAAACTCTATTGAATGCTGCAGTTCATCCAGTAAGAGCAGAGCTTGGTAAAACTTCTGATATGACCTCAGCTGTCCGAATATCTCTACTACTCAGTGTCTCCATATACTTTGCTGTAGGATTTATCGGGTACTTACTATTTGGCGACTCAATTATGGCTGACATGCTTGTGAACTTTGATCAAAACTCTGATTCCCCAATTGGTTTGCTAGTAAATGACCTTGTTCGGTTAAGCTATGCGATCCACCTGCTTTTAGTATTTCCAGTTATAAACTTCTCTTTAAGGGCTAATGTGAATGAACTACTCTTCCCAGAGAATATTCCATTATCCACAGACATCCCCAGATTTGTGTCCCTTACCTGTGTGATACTCGCAGTTATTTACTTTGCAGCAATAGTCATCCCCAATATATGGTACTTTTTCCAGTTTGTTGGATCAACCACAATCGCTTGCCTTGCATTTGTATTCCCAGGCGCAATCGTTTTAAGGTACAATTCATTCCATTTCACTCTTTGTCAGTATTTTTGTTCCTCTAAAAGTTTTCTGAATATCGTTATATTTTTTTTGAATGGCAGAGATGCTCATGGTATATCAACAAGGAGGGACAGGATTATGGCTGTGGTGGTGATTATTCTAGCAGTAGTAACAAGCATTATTGCCATTTCCAACAATTTGTACAGTTCAGTTGCATAGAAGTAGTTATAATTCTTTGTTTTATCTCCATCCTGGGGTTTGGCATTGGAACAACATAACCCTCATTAATTGTAATTTTCTTTTTGAAGCCCCTGTTTTTTTGAGTGATGCCATTATAAATACAATGAATTTTCATAATCATCATCAACCTCAAGTTTATATTAGTAAACCTCACGGTAATAATCAGTAGACTCACCTGACTTAGTTTTTGGTTTGACAAGTGAATTATAACTTATAATCTATTTATATAGAATAAATTACTTCAAGTAACCATATCAATAATCAATAACTATATATAATAAGTCTAGAGGTTATTCAATTTTCAATTGCGTTAAGTTAATTAATTTAGTTGGTCGAGTTGAGTTTACTCAAATGAGATGGTTCAAATTAAGGTTTTTCCCTTCCTTTTCTTATTAGGTGGCAAAACCTTCATAAGTATGCTATATATATACATGTATATAATAATCCACATTTTAAAATTCATGCAAGTGCATATTTTCTATATATAATAAGCCGAGAGGCTAACCAATTTTCAATTGAATAAAGTTAATTTAGTTGGTCTCAAATGAGTTGCATCAAATTAAATTAATAAATTATTATTCATTGAACTTGCATTAATAAATTATTTATTAAACTTTTATTTTCATTCCAAACACTTCTTCTCTCACTAATATATATATATATATATATATATATATATATATATATATAAAAAAGGTATTCATGGCTTAAATATTAATTACTACCCTAAATTATGGATTATATTCCACTTCGGTGATCCACCTTTCAATTTTGTCAATTAGATGATTAAACTATTAATTTTTTTCACTTACATTCAATTGAGTCTGCCACGTCAGAAATTGCTGACGTGGCTCTTTAAGTAGGCTGATGTGTAACTAAAAAAAGAATATTTTAATATTTAATTACACAATTATTATATATGAAAGGGCAAATTTGTCAAACCACTTTATATTATACAATAATACTAATCAAAAACAACAAAATCTAAATCCTTCCAACCTTCTGTTAGAACCATCTTCTGCTAGAACCATGTCGTCTCCGTCCCGGTCCATCAGAATCCTCATCCGGAGGCCAGAAGGAGGCCTTAGGCATGGCTTATATTATACGTATACAAACTTGGTTCAATGTCATTCTCCTTCATTTGACGCCACACCCATAACAGTTCCTCAACCATACCAAGATTCCGAAAACTCCTAATCAAAGAATTTGAGGACGAAACATTCATCAAAAAGCCCCCGTCTTTCAACTCACGAAATAAATACCGAAGTCGACTTGAATCACCAGAAACAGATAGAATATCAATCAACGAAACATAGCATTCAAGATTATAAGTAAATCCCTCTCTCTTCTCAAATCAGAGAATAACCCCGAGCTGCTCTCTCTCTTCTCAAATCAGAGAATAACCCAGAAACTATACTCAATATCTGCCGCGCCACTTCTCTAACTCCCGATCTTTACCGAATCCCGACACAACCATGCATTCTCAGATCCAAAAAATAAAAAATGAAAAAGAAAATACAGTGGGTGGGGTACGAAAAAATCGGCGCCGGCGGTTGGATTGAATGGCAGTGTGGCCCGAGAGGCGGACTTGCAATGTAGAACTTGTACTATCTCTCCTCCTCCGCTGCTCTTCATTTGATTTACAGATCCAGATTTACACCCTTTATTTGATTTGTGTACTCTGTCCCTCTTTAACTCACAGCTTACACTTGCCTCTGCTTAATCCAATCTAGTTGAGTACTCTGTTTTTGATTGAAGTTAGGCATTTTCTGTGAGTGATGATCGATTTCTTTAGATCTGATGATTTTAGACTTTGATTGAGTGAATAGCTTTGATAGAAGTTGGGGGAGGAGAGATTTGATCGCTATCTGTTTGTTTTATTTAGCCTTTTATTGTTTTTAATTGGTATTAATATTTAATATAAGGTGATTTGATAATTGTACCTCTTAATGTATAATAAATGTTTAATCAAAAATAAAAATATTCTTTTTTTATTACACATCAGCTTAACTTTGACCCACCAAAATTGTGACGCCCCCAAAATAGGTCCAATCCATCCAACCTATTCTCGAAATGCCAAATACACGTAGATGTAAAAACAACTACAACTTTATTACTATAATTGTCGTCATGCAAAATACAACAACATATATCTCACGAGTTTTAATACTGTTGTGACTCATGTCCCAACTATGACAAAGACCTCACATCGATACATTACATAAACGTCTGGTCGAATAACTGTTTTAGAAATTAAAATCTTTGAAAAGTCTTTCAAGAAAACCTTCGTCATATAGGAGTAATGAATCTAAGTTATGATAGATATCATATGTCTGGAGAATTATCCTTGGTTGATCCAATAAACCCCAAAAAAATGAGAAGATTCTTATCATATTCTTCCAATGGTGAGTATTATCTCGACATATAACTATCTCCACCGTCTGCGATTGAACATTATGTTTCAACCAAACTCCAAGATCATATAGGTAGTACTCTTCAGAGATATCTCGTAAGTGGATGCCTGTACAACCCTATCTTATGATAACACAAGATTGTATGTCATTAGACATCTTGTATGATAGTGGCAAAACACCTTCCAAATTTGGGTTCACTTTCACCCTATTGTTGTTCACTTCAAAATCAATTATTAAGTGACGTATAATATCGACACACACATCTTAGGTTCTCAATACAATTATATATTGTATACACATGCTGCTTTTATAATGTGTTGAGAAACTTTGACGATCTTTTGACCACCACACTATTCCCTCGTTATCCCATTGGCCGACCCAAATTGCACTCTTATTACCTAAAAGGAATTGTGAAGCAAAAAGAGTGAAAGACAACTATTTCGATAAAGAATATTATGACTAAAGATAATTAAATTATCAATAGCCTTCATCAAGAATAAATCGTAGATTTAGAACATATGGTAGATGATAAAACTTTTCAACCATAGTTGCGGTAGAACGAAGCAATCCATTAGAAGAGTCAAATAGATTATAAAATCTATTATCTTCTCATGTTAAAAGTCCACCAACAATGCTTTAATTCTCAGAACATCAATTAACAGCTTCTCATCCCACAATCATATGAATAACTCATAACCATAATTGTGGTTATAAATTCCTCTTCATCTGGGGCGAAGATAATTTACATCAACTGTCTTTTTACTCAAAACATCAAAGATCGTGGTTATACCAAATCATAGTTCCTGCTCATAATCATACTAATAAATTCATCTTTGTTTCACGGGTAAAGATATTCATTAACAGCCATCTTTCACACTACATACCAAAGATGTGACGCCCCAAAAATAGGTATACATCACCCATTCCGAAATACAATACATGGTATGTAAATAACTACAACTTTATTATTACAACATATAAATTGTGAGTTTAAATACGAGATATTGCTATCTGACAATATCCACACGCAAATAAATCCTCATCATAATTATTGATACATTATTTTACAAAATGGTGAGGACTATTAAACAACTCTCTCTAGAACTTTCATTCCATACCCCACTAAGTACTTCGCTACATTCTCGCCTCCCGAGAAGAAAAATGGAACAACAAGAAAAAATGGTGAGCTCAACTAGCCCAAAGAAGAATATTATGACTAAGATAACATACAACAAATTATCGTTAGTCTTCACGAGGAAAAATCTAATGTAACAATAGACAACAAGTTTTAAATCAATATTCGCAATTTGAAATAATAATTCATTAGAAGAGTTAAGTAGAGAATGCAAACTACTATCTTCTATGTATGAATTTAAAAGTTCATCGCTCATCTTTTATCCTCAGAACATCAATCAATATATCTCGAATCAAGTATTCATCTTTTGCACTACGTGCCAAAGATATTTATCAGTTGGTCATGTTCATCTAAACACATGTTCATCTTTGCACACGGGCCAAAGATATTCATTAGAAATCATTCATCTTTGCACTACAGGCCAAAGATATTCAATAATATCATCATTTAAGACTGAGGATGATGAAAAATATTTTTAAAGAAACGAATCCAGTGAAACAAAATGACAAGGATTAAGGATTAAGGATTAAGGATTCGTACTTTGTTTTATCCATGTCCAATAATACCTCAAAAATAATCATAGTGGTGTAAAATTCAAGAATGATCAAAACATGGATACAATCAAAGCTAGTATCCACAATAGATATTTTGGACGAAAAGAAAATTTTTCATTTTTCGATGAATAGTCTTCGTATTCGTGAATAAGATCAGTATCGTGAATAATGTCAGATACGTGAATAAGACTCAACACTAAAAAGTTCCAAATTTGATTAAAAAGTTCAGATTAATATTTGACATAATGATATTAGAATAAATAATATCATTAAAAAAAAATAATATCCCTTACTTCACAAAGACAAGATTTCTAAATGAAACACCTGGATATAAAGCTATGACTTGAACTTGCAACCAGATATAGCAATACTCAAAATATACTCAAAATACTCACAAGAATACGCCGATAATATAGAGAGAGAAAACTTCAGCTTCACGTGATTTTCAATTCTAACCTAAGCACCCTATTTATAGGAAAATCTTAGAACACCAAAGTAGAAAATTTAATATAATATTAATATATATAAAAATTTCCTACGCACACTCTTATAAACTGAAATCAGCTCATTTCAACAACCAACCAAGCCCACCAAACATATCAAAATGTTTTTCTAATTTAAATTATTTTAAACTTCCAAAAATCAATTATTTGAGCTTGAACTTCAATAATTCATAATAAATAGCCCTTTTATCAGAAAAATTTGAATCTCATGAGTTTTGTATAGGAAATCCAATTCTCTACAACTTTGCGAAGAAAGTTTTCCAAATTCCAAATGAGAAATTGACCAAATCTACAAAGCAAGCGATTTTACAAAAGTATAATCAAATTTCAATCAATAAATGGGGTCCAATTTACATGTTTTTAACATGTTTTAAACATTTATTGCAACAAAAATACTCTTCCTCCTCAGTATACTCATATATCCCACATTCGTTGTAAAAATATCACCATTATTATATTATTAAAATAATATATTTAAATGAATTATTTTATCGGGAAAAAGATAAAATATTAATTTTCAACAATTGTCACATTAAAAATTTTCTCCATCTATATCCACATAAAATCAATATTTTCCTCATTATATAAATCAATAATTAATTATTCACAAATAATATTACGAGAATCACAAGATCTTGGCAACCAGTAGTTCCCGAAGAAAGAGGGCTTTCCAATAAGAATTTCTCTTTCTTGGTGCCATGATTAGGTGACCAAACCTCTCCTTAGATGAACTTTCTAGACATTGCCAATAATGTTATCTAATAATATTATTCAGATAATATGAATTATTGCTTCGATAATGAAAAATACTTGTGTAATGACAATTATTGAAACAACAACAATATAAAATATCAACGCAAAGAATTATTAAATCAATAAAATCTTTGAATAATAATTATTGTAACCATTATTGAGTAGTGCCTTCTTACGTAAGAATCAATAATTGGTGCAATACCGCGTGCTACTCGTGTTTTAACCAATTTAGTATTTTAACGATGATAATTCAGAATAACTACACCGTTATTTTTAAACAACTTATATTTGTCGTTTTCTTCATCCAATCGCTTTTCATTATGGGGCTCTACAAAAGATCAAGGTCAGTGCATTTAATATTTCCCGACGAAAAAGAATATTCCACGACCAAACGAATATTCCCTGACAACAATGAATATTTTATAACCACTTGCTTATTTTGAAATATTTGCGTATTTTACCCATAACTATCCACATTAATCAAATCAACCCTTACTATTTCAAAATATTAAATAGAGAAAATTAAATTTCATTAATAATAAGTTGGGGTCTTACAACCTCCCCTCATGAAATTTCGTCCTCGAAATTGACGTACGTACCTGGTGTTTCGAAAAGGTGAGGATACCTCGCTTTCATCTCCGTTTCCAATTCCTAGGTCATTTCCTCTATAGCATGATTCCTCCACAAAACTTTAACTTGTGGTATGACCTTTGCGCGTAGGACATGCTCCTTCCTATCCAAGATCTTGACAGGTACCTCCTCATACGTTAAGTCTTCTACTATCTCGTCCCGGTTCTAACTCTATAACGTGGTTCGGGTCTTTCACATATTTATTTGAAGTACGGATATGTGAAACACATTATAAACACGAGACATACTTTGAGGTAACGCGAGTCTATAGGCTACATTTCCTACTCGGTCAAGAATTTGAAATGGACCAATAAATCGTGGATTGAGCTTTCCTCTCTTCCCAAATCTTGTAACTCCCTTCCATGGAGCAACTCGCAATAATACATGATCCTCTATACTAAATTCCACGTCCATTCGATGAAGATCCGCATAACTCTTTTGTCGATCTTGTCTTGCTTTTTATACGTTGTCGAATTATTTGGATCTTTTCGGTAGTCATATACGTCTTAACTCGGGTCCCAACAATGTTGCTTCACACACCTCATCCCAACATATTGGAAGCGACACTTTCGTCCCATATAATGCTTCAAATGGAGCCACACCTATACTTGCTCGATAATCGTTGTTGTAGGAGAATTCCACCAATGGTAAATACTTATCCCAACTCGCCTCAAGTCTAGGACACGAGTCTTAATAAATCTTCAAGAGTTTGAATAGTCTCTCTCGATTGTCCGTCTGCTTGAGGATGGTATGCGAACTAAATCGCAAATCCGTGCCCGTAGCTTTTTGCAAGTTAACCCAAAATCTTGAAGTGAATCTTGGGTCACGATCCGAAACTATGGATACAGGCATGCCATGCAACCTCACAATCTCATTCACGTATATACTAGCAAGGCGTTCAAGGAATAAGTCTCCGTGTCGGCAAGAAATGAAAGCGGACTTGGTTAATCTATCAACAATAACCCAAATAGCATTGATGCCTTGAGAAACCGTGGGAAGACCCAACGACGAAATCCATGGTAATGTGTTCCCACTTCCATTTCGGAATCTCAAGTGGTTGCAACGGACCCTTAGGTACTAGATGCTCCGCCTTTACACGTTGAAAAGTTAAACACATTGAGATAAACTTTGCAATCTCTCTCTTCGTATTGTTCCACCAAAATGTATGTCAAGATCACGATACATTTTGGTACTTCCGAGATGGATTGCAAATGGTGTATTGTGTGCCTCCATCATAATCTTGTACTTCAAATCGAGTCGTTAGGGACACAAAGTCCGGAGTGGACTCAAAGTATTCCTTCTTCATCAATTCTCGCTTACGAATAGCACCTTCTTGTACTTTCTTCTTCATACGCATCGCCCGGCCTGGGTGGCTTGAGCAACCTTAACTTTTTCTATTAAAGTTGGCTCTATCGATACTTGACATCATCGCACTCATTCCCGCATATGATCTTCTACTCAACACGTCGGCTACCACGTTAAGCTTTTCCGGGATGGTATTGAATAGTGTGGTCGTAATCTTTCAACAACTCAAGCCAACGTCGTTCTGCGCATGTTGAGTTCCTTTTAGTGTGAAGAAATATTTGAGGCTTTTATGGTGCCGAATATATCTCCACTTTCTCCCCATATAGATAGTGCCTCCATATCTTTAAGCGCGAAAATGATCACTGTGACTCTCTAGATCATGAGTAGGATAATTCCTCTCATACTCTTTAAGTTGTCGCGAGGCATAGGCTATGACTTTCCCACGTTGCATGAGAACACATCCTAACCCTTTACCGAAGCATCATCAGTATATACAAATCCATCCGCATTACGGATGGTATTGTTAGAAACAGTCCGAAATGAGTCTCTCTTGAGCTCTTGGAAACTTTTCTCGCATTCCTCGCTCCATACGAATTTTGTATCCTTTCGAGTTAGGTGGGTTAATGGAGTAGCGATTCGAAAAACCCTTCCACGAATCTCCGATAATAACCAATTAAGCCCAAAAAAAGCTACGTCTTGATCACGATTTTGGTTGCTCCCAACTTTGAATTGCTTCAATCTTCGTCGGATCAACAGATACTCCATGTTTCGACACCACGTGCCCAATCTTTACTTCCTCGAAGCCGAACTCGCATTTCTTCAATTTGGCATATAGTTTGTTTTCACGAAGCCTTTGGAGTACCGAATTTCAAATGGTGCTCATGATCTTCACGACTTTTGGAATATATGAGGATATCATCAATAAAAACAACAACGAATCGATCCAAATATTCCTTGAATACTCGGTTCATCATATCCATGAAAGCCGCAGGAGCATTAGTTATCTGAAAAACATGACTAAGAATTCATAATGCCCGTCATGCGAGTTCTCAAGGCGGTCTTTGGAATATCCTCGCCTAATCTTGGTGATGATATCCGAGCGAAGATCGATCTTTGAAAAAAATTGTGCCCCTTGCAAATCGGTCAAACAAGTCATCAATACGAGGTAGAGGATACCTATTCTTGATGGTGACATGGTTCAATTCCCGATAGTCAATACAAAGTCGCATACTACCGTCTTTCTTCTTTACGAATAAAACAGGAGCACCCCAAGGAGATGTACTGGGATTTAATGAAACCGATGTCCAACAATTCACAGTAGTTGGACCTTTAACTCCCGAGGTTCAATAGGAGCCATTTGATATGGGGTTTTAGAAATGGGCTTTATACCGGGTTCAAGATCAATAAAGAATTCAACTTCACGCTTAAGGGGTGTAGCCAGGAAGTTCTTCTTGAAATCGTCGGGAAAGTCAATAACAATAGGAATATTATTCAAATTTGGCGTGTCTTTATTCCAATCCATAACATGGGCTAAGAAAGCTTGACATCCGTTTTTCAATAAACGAATAGCTTTATGATTAGATATGATATTGATTGATTTTAATGGTTTAGTTGCTTGAATTAAATAAACGGGTTGGTTAGAAATATGAAAACTAACAACCTTACGAAAACAATCAATTTTGGCATGATGAGTAGTTAACCAATCAATCCTAAAATCACATCAAAAGCAAGTATCTTTAAAGAGATAAGGTCAACAGTGTAAGGTGATGGTGCCAACTTGAATCAAACAAGATTTATAAACAATGGATGTGATGAAAGTTTCTCTAACGGAGTTTCCACGAATATGTCAAAGTCTAATTTCTCCTGAGTCAAGTTTAAACGTTGAGCACAAGCGGAGAGATAAATGAATGGGTAGCACCTAGATCAAGTAAGGTATAAACTTTGCAAGAATTTATAAATAGCTTACCCGTGATCACCTCGTTTGGGTTCCTCGCATTTTGACCAATCACAACAAACGCTCTTCCGAGAACCGCAGATTGACTTTGACTTTTACGGGACGATCTTTTGAGTCACCGTCCCCCCACTGAACTAGGTTTCGCTTCAGTATAATCTCGAAAGCGATATGTCCTTCCTTTCCACAATTATAACATACCTTGAATGTTGTGGGCGGTTTGGTGATATGTCCCTCTTTCCGCATTTATAGCATATGACCGGTGGTCGTTCTCTCTCCTTAGAACCGATTCTTGCCAAGCAAGACCGCTGTCTTCACATGGTCGTTGTTAAATCTCCTCTTTTTAAAATCTCCTCCCGACTCGCTTCTTCTATTTTCATGGCCATGATTACCACCGAGTGGTTACCATTTTTGTCCGTCTTTTTTTTTTCCGGCCGGTTATCGTTGTTTTGTTGATTGCTATCTCCTAGATGATCCTGATTGTGGTCCCTCGGTTGACCGTACTTCGTTATCTCGCTTCTAATAATTGAGCCATGTTTACAACATCCTAATAGAGAGAAAATTTATGAGAAATGAGATCTTGACGTATCTTAGGGTTTCAAACCTCTAAGAAACATCCGCGTCATCGTTCCTCATTCTCCACCAAATGAGGTGCAAACTGGATAACTCTGTAAACTTTGCCTCGTCTTCGAGACAATTGGTCGTGTTTGTTTTGTTCTAATCGATGAACTCCACTTCCTTCATATATATCTTGACCAACTAACAAATAAGCTTAGGTAGGACACACTTGCTGAAGGATTTACTCGTCTCTCCTCCTGGTTCTATTCCACGATCTCCGCCAGAGATCATATCCTAAGCTCGATACCAACCGTGACGCCCCAAAATAGGTATACATCACCCATTCGAGTTGTCAATACAAGGTATGTAAACAACTACAACTTTATTATTACAACATATAAATCGTAAGTTTAAATACGAGATATTGCCATCTGTAGACAATATCCACACGCAAATAAATCCCCATCATAATTATTGATACATTATTTTACAAAATGATGAGGACTACTAAACAACTCTCTGTAGAACCTTCATTCCATACCCCGACTAGTACTCGCTACATTCTCGCCTCCTGAGAAGAAAAATGGAACAACAAGGAAAAGGGTGAGCTCAACTAGCCCATTAAAGAATATTATGACTAAGATAATATACTACAAATTATCGTTAGTCTTAAACAGGGAAAAATCTAATAGAATACAATAGACAACAAGTTTTAAATCAATATTCATGTAGCTGAAATAATAATTCATTAGAAGAGTTAAGTAGAGAATGCAAACTACTATCTTCTATGTATGAATTTAAAAGTTCATCGTATAAGACCCCGAAATTTTTTTAAATAAAAAGGAATTTCCTTTATTTATTATCTTGAAATAGTAAGGGTTGATTTGATTAATGTGGATAGTTAAGGGTTAAATACGCAAATATTTCAAAATAAGCAAGTGGTTATAAAATATTCATTTTTGTCGGGGAATATTAGTTTGGTCGTGGAATATTAAATGCTTCGTCGGGAATATTCGTATTGCGACGCACAGCGACCATGTGTGGGCCCCATAACGTGAAAGCGATTGGATGAGGAAAAGCACAAAGTTTGGGTGGTTATAAATAACTTGGCGTAGTTATTCTGAGATTAAGACTGTTGGAATACCCGTGGTTAAAATACGATGTCTGGCGGTTGTTGCAAGAGATGCTTTACACGGTATTACGCAGTATTGTTGAATTATTGATCCTTACGTGAAGAAGGCACTACTCAATAATTTTCCACGATAATTCTTGCTCAATATTTTATTTTATTGATTCAATAATTCTTTGCGTTGATATTTTATATTATTGTTGTTCAATAATTGTCACCGCACAAGATATTTCCCATTATCGGATCAATAATTCATATTATTTGAATAATATTATTAGATAACATTATTGGCAATGTCTAGAAAGTTACGCTACAAGGAGAGGTTTGGTCACCTAATTGCGGCGCCAAGAAGGAGAGATCCTTATTGGAAAGCCCCTCTTTCACGAAAGCGACTGGTTGTCGTAAATGTGATTACGTAATATTATTTGTGAATAATTAATTATTGATAAGGAAATATTTATTTTATGTGGATATAAATGATGGATTTATTTATGTGGTTATAAATGAAGAAATTTTTGTTGAGGTGTTTTATCAGTATTTTATCGGAATTGGAGGTGTTAAAATTCAAATCGGGGTTTTGAGATATATTGCTGGGGTTATAATTTTTAATCCGACCGTTGGATTGTGGTAATTTTGGGTATGTTATACATACATAAGTTGAGTATATGTCCACAAATTTTGAACCGTTAAAAATGCACGAATGATTTGTTATGAATTTTAAGAGGTGGTGATTCGGAAATTAGGTTTATAATTGATTTTGGTGGAAAATTCTAGAATTGAGTGGGCCCCACTTGTGGTTGGTGAAAAAATGTGCTGAATTTTATTTCAAATGTGGTGGGTGGCAATAGTAGCGGTAAAAGCATCGAATGGCGGTCAAGTCCGCTTTGGTGATAACACATTTTCTATAAATAGAGGGCTAAGTTAGAATTGAAAATCACACCAAAAACAAAGTTTTCTCTCTTTCTCTCTATATTATTGAGCGTATTTTGTGAGTATTTAGATACTTTGAGAGTTCTTTGTTTGAGATAAGTTTCATTCAAAGATCACTTTCGACTTTTCCTTCCAAGTACTAATTCTTTGAGGTAAGGGATGTTATTTTCTTCTCGAGATGATATTATTTCTTCAATATCATTATCTTTGAAATATTGGTTGGAACTTTTTATCAAATTTGGAACTTTTTCATGTATCGAGTTACTATTCATGAGTTCTTATTCACGAGTTACTATTCATGAGTTACTATTCACGAGTTCTTATTCACGAGTACTATTCATGAAGCGTGAAGATGTTTTTTGTGGAATTTCTATCTTTGGGTGTGAGATTCTTATTCACGATATCTGACCTTATTCACGATATCTGACACTATTCACGAATCTGAACTATTCACCAAAAAATGAAAATTTTTCTTTTAAATCTAAAATATCTATCTTTGGATACCAGCTTTGATTGTATCCATGTTTTGATCATTCTTGAATTTTACACCACTATGATTATTTTTGGAGGTATTTTTGGGCGTGGATAAAACCAAGTACGAAATCCTTAATCCTTGTCATTTTGTTTCAATTGGATTCGTTTCTTTAAAATATATTTTCATCATCCTCGGTCTTAAATGATGATATTATTGAATATCTTTGGCTGTAGTGCAAAGATGAATGATTCTGAAGAATATCTTTGGCACTTTGTAGTGCGAAGATGAAGCAGTGTTTAAATGAACATGATGGATCGATGAATATCTTTGGCTGTAGTGCAAAGATGAGCAGGTGTTTAAATGAACATGACCGATCGATGAATATCTTTGGCTGTAGTGCAAAAGATGAGCGGTGTTTAAATGAACATGACCGATCGATGAATATCTTTGGCCTTTAGTTCAAAGATGAGCAGTGTTGAGATGAACATGATGGATTGATGAATATCTTTGGCTGAGTGCAAAGATGAATATTTGATTTGAGATGAATATTGATTGATGTTACGAGGGATAAAATATTGATGATGGATTTGTTAAATTCATAGATTATAGTAGATTTCATTCTCTACGTAACTCTTACATGAATTATTATTTCCATTGCGAATAATATTGATCTGAAACTTGTTGTCTATTGTATTCTATCGATTTTTCCTGTTGGAGACTAACGATAATTTGTTGTATATTATCTTAGTCATAATATTCTTCTTTGGGCTAGTTGAGCTCACCCTTTTCCTTGTTGTTCCATTTTTTTCTTCTCGGGGAGGCGAGAATGTAGCGAGTCTTAGTCGGGGTATGGAATGAAGGTTCTAGAGAGAGTTGTTTAGTAGTCCTCACCATTATTGTAAAATAATGTATCAATAAATGTGATGAGGATTTATTTGAGTATAAATATTGTCTAGAAGATAATATTTGTATTTAAACTCACGCTTTTATTGTTGTGATAATAAAGTTGTAGTTGTTTACATACCATGTATTTGGCGACTCGAGAATGGGTTGGATGGAATGGACCTATTTTGGGGTCGTCCACGGTTGGTATCGAGCTTAGGGATATGATCTCTGGCGGAGATCGGGAATAGAACTAGGAGGAGAGACGAGAGTAAATCCTTCGCTAGTGTGTCCTACCTAAGCTTATTTGTTAGTTGGTCGATATATAGGGATATTATGTGATATATTGATTTCATTAATTAACCCTTGTTTTATGACGATGATTGAGAATGTCGTTGAGAATATTAATAGTGGTGTAAATGAGGCCGTGGAGATGCACATGCTTTACAACGAGGAGAACGCGCAACAGTCGCAATGTACCTCCTGTGAATAACACCACCGAAAGCAGATGATGAGCGAGGGGATGTTTAGAAGTTTTTGCGATTCATGCAAAAATCGAGACGAGGAGACTCGTGTTCAAAATACTGAGGAGGAAATGATAGTAATTCATGGGTGGTCACAAAAGCGAGCTCAAAGAGTTGGGACCACGAGTGCAGGAAAGCGAGATCCGATCATGGCGGAAACATGGGTCAAGCAAATTACCAAGATATTCGATGTCTTGGGATGCGAAGGAAACGAAAAGTTCCATTCGCTACTTTTATGTTCCGTGGCGAGGCGGTTCTTGGTGGGAATCGTGAAGCGTACCGTATTCAAATTGCACTCGGCGATGTCATGGGAGAGCGTTTGAAAACAGTTCAATGACAAGTACTTCCACGAAAGTATTCGTCGTATGAAGGAAGTGGAGTTTATTAGATTGGAGCGAGAATAACATGGCGGTGTCCCGATCTGAAGCGGCTAAGTTTGCGGAGTTATCGAGTTTTGCACCTCATTTGGTGGAGAATGAGGAGCGTATGACGGCGGATGTTTACGAGAGGTTTGAAACCCGGCGTACGTCGATATCTCATTTCTCATAAATTTTCTCTCTATTCGGATGTTGTAAAATGAGGCTCGGTTGTTAGAAGCGAGATAACGAGTACGTTCAACCGAGGGACCATAACCGAGGATCATACCAAAGATAGTAGTCATCGAATAACGATAACCAAAGGAGAAAGAAGAATACGGACAAAGGCGGTAACCACTCTGGTGGTAATCGTTAGGCCGTGAAAATAGAAGAAGCGAGTTGGGAGGAGATTTTAAAAGAGGAGATTCAACAACGACCATGTGAAGACGTCGGCGCCAAATGGCAACCGGTTTCCAGGAGGAGAAAGACCATCGGTCGTATGTTACAAAATCTTGGGAAGAGGGACATATCATTAAAACCGCCCTACAACAGTTTAAGGTATGTTATAATTGTGGAAAAGAAGGACATATCGCTTCGAGATTATGCGATATCGAAACCTAGTGCAGTGGGGCGGTGACTCAAAAGGATGTCCCGAAAAGTCAAAGTCAACGATTCACGGAAGAAGCGTTTGTCGTGGCCGGTCAAAATCGAGGAACCCAAACGAAGTTAGCAGGGTTAGTTAATTATAAATTCTTGCGAAGTTTATACCTTACTAGATATCGGTTCTACCCATTCTTTTATCTCTCTTGCTTGCGCTCAACGTTTGAACTTGACTACGGAGAAATTAGACTTTGACCTATTTATGGAGACTCAGTTAGGGAGAAACTTTCATTACATCCGTTGTTTAAAAATCTTTGTTTGATTCAAGTTGGCACCATTACCTTACACGTTGACCTTATCTCTTTAAAGATACTTGCTTTTGGGGATTGATTGGTTAACTACTCATCATGCCAAAATTGATTGCTTTTGTAAGGTTGTTAGTTTTCATATTCTAAAGCAACTTTGTTATTCAATTCAAACAATCAAACCATTGTAATCAAACATTTTCATATCAAGCCATGAAGTCATTCGTTTATTACGGATGTCAAGTTTTCTTAGTCCATGTTATGGATTTGAATAAAGACACGTCGATTTGAATAATATTCTTGTTGTTATTGATTTTCTGACGTGTTTCTGAAGAAATTTCTTGGCTTACTCCCAAAGCTCGATATTAAATTTTGTATCGAATTTGAACCCGGTACAAAACTCATTTCTAAAATCTCATATCGAATGGCTCTATTGAACTTGAGGAGTTAAAAATTCAACTATAAATTTGGTACATGAGCCTTTATCTTGTGACTTCCTTTGTGGAATTCACTAAGCGAGACTCTCTGTAGGGACGTCATATTAGATGCGATAGTAAAGCGATAGGTGTCATTGTGACGTCTTTATCCAAGATTGGGATATGAGTCACGATTGAGAAGCAACCTAAGTCGAATCGAAATGCGTAGTTTTCAAGCTTAGTTGGTTATTATCGGAGATACGTTGAAGGATATTCTCGAATCGCTATTCCATTAACGTGGTGACTCAGTAGAGATACAAAATTCGAATGGAGCAAGGAATGTGGGAAGAGCTTGAAGAACTCAAGAGGAGACTCATTTCAAAGACATGTTACGACCATGCCATCCTGGAAAAGCGAGACGTGGTAGTGCGTGTTGAGTAGAAGATCGTATACATACAAATGATGGAGATGCGTGATGATATCTGATGCGTGATGATATATGAGTATAATCGACTTTAATCGATAAAGTTAAAAGCTGCTTCAAGCTACACACCGGAGTTGATGAATTTGAAGAAGGAGGTGCAAAGTTGTTATTTTAAAAGCGAGAATCGGTGAGGTGAGGAAAGCTCAAACCTTGATTTATTAATCCATTTGAAATTCTCGATCGAATAGGAGCGTGGCCTATAGACTAGTTTTACCGCCAAGTATGACGCGTGTTCATAACATTTTCACGTTTCGACGTGTCGATGTGGGCGACCCGAACCACATTATTGCGTTAGAACCGCATTTAGAGATAGCCAAGACTTAACGTGTGAGGAGGTACTGTCAAGATTTTGGATAGGAAGGAGCATGTCCCCTACGCTGTATGAAGGTTATACCACAAGTTAAAGTTTTGTGGAGGAATCATGCTATTGAGGAAATGACACAGGAGTTGGAAACGAAAATGAAAGCGAGGTATCTTTACCTTTTGAAACACCCAATGCGTCACGTCAATTTCGAGGACGAAATTTCATAAGGAGGGAGGTTGTAAGACCCCGAAATTTTTTAAATAAAAGGAATTTCCTTTATTTATTATCTTGAAATAGTAAGGGTTGATTTGATTAATGTGGATAGTTAAGGGTTAAATCGCAAATATTTCAAAATAAGCAAGTGGTTATAAAATATTCATTTTGTCGGGGAATATTCGTTTGGTCGTGGAATATTAAATGACTTTGTCGAGAATATTCGTTTGGTCGTGGAATATTAAATCGTCGGGGAATATTAAATGCGGCAGTAGCGAGCCATGTGGGGCCCCATAACTGAAAGCGATTGGATGAGGAAAAGCGACAAAGTTTGGGTGGTTATAAATAACGGCGTAGTTATTCTGATTAAGGCTGTTGGAATACCGGTGGTTAAAATCTGATGTCTGGCGTGGTTGCCGATATGCTTTGCGGTATTACATAGTATTGTTGAATTATTGATCCTTACGTGAAGGCACTACTTTCAAATTTTCACGATGAATTCTTGCTCGATATTTTATTTTATTGATTCAATAATTCTTTGCGTTGATATTTTATATTATTGTTGTTCAATAATTGTCAACGCATACGATTTTTCCCATTATCGGATCAATAATTCATATTATTTGAATAATATTATTAGATAACATTATTGGCAATGTCTAGAAAGTTACATCTGAGGAGAGGTTTGGTCACCTAATTGCTTGGCGCCATGAGGAGAGATCCTTATTGGAAAGCCCCTCTTTCTGAACAGCGACTGGTTGTCATAAATGTGATTACGTAATATTATTTGTGAATAATTAATTATTGATAAGGAAATATTTATTTTATGTGGATATAAATGATGGATTTATTTATGTGGTTATAAATGAAGAAATTTTTGTTGAGGTGTTTTATCGATATTTTATCGGATTGGAGGTGTTAAAAATCAAATCGGGGTTTTGAGATATATTAAGGGGTTATAATTTTTAATCCGAATAGTTGGATTGTGGTAATTTTTGGGTATGTTATACATACATAAGTTGAGTATATGTCCACAAATTTTGAACCGTTAAAAATGCACGAATGATTTGTTGTGAATTTTAAGAGGTGGTGATTCGGAAATTAGGTTTATAATTGATTTTGGTGGAAAATTCTAGAATTGAGTGGGCCCCACTTGTGGTTGGTGAAAAAAATGTGCTGAATTTTATTTCAAATGTGGTGGGTGGCAATAGTAGCGAGTAAAGCCATCGGTAGCGCAGTCAAGTCTGCTTGGTAAGGACTAACATTTTCCTATAAATAGAGGGCTAAGTTAGAATTGAAAATCACACCAAAAACAAAGTTTTCTCTTTTCTCTCTATTATTATTGAGCGTATTTTGTGAGTATTTAGATACTTTGAGAGTTCTTTATTGAGACAAGTTTCATTCAACATCACTTTCGACTTTTCCTTCCAAGTACTAATTCTTTGAGGTAAGGGATGTTATTTTCTTCTCGAGATGATATTATTTCTTGATATCATTATCTTTGAAATATTGGTTGGAACTTTTTATCAAATTTGGAACTTTTTCATGTAGAGTTACTATTCATGAGTTCTTATTCACGAGTTACTATTCATGAGTTACTATTCACGAAGTTCTTATTCACGAGTACTATTCATGAAGCGTGAAGATGTTTTTTGTGTGGAATTTCTATCTTTGGGTGTCAGAGTTACTATTCACGTATCGGCCTTTATTCACGTATCTGACTATTCACGAATCGGCACTATTCACCAAAAATGAAAATTTTTCTTTTAAATCTAAAATATCTATCTTTGGATACCGACTTTGATTGTATCCATGTTTTGATCATTCTTGAATTTTACACCACTGCGATTATTTTTGGAGGTATTTTTGGGCGTGGATAAAACCAAGTACGAATCCTTAATCCTTGTCATTTTGTTTCACCGGATTCGTTTTCTTTAAAATATTTTTTCATCATCCTCGGTCTTAAATGATGATATTATTGAATATCTTTGGCACATGTAGTGCAAAGATGAATGATTTCTGAAGAATATCTTTGGCCCAGAGTGCAAAGATGAGCGGTGTTTAAATGAACATGACCGATCGATGAATATCTTTGGCCCATGTAGTGCAAAGATGAGCGGTGTTTAAATGAACATGACCGATCGATGAATATCTTTGGCCGAAGTAGTGCAAAGATGAAGCGGTGTTTAAATGAACATTGATCGATGATGAATATCTTTGGCCTTTAGTTCAAAGATGAGCAGTGTTGAGATGAACATGTACCGATTGATGAATATCTTTGGCTGTGGTGCAAAAGATGAATATTTGATTTGAGATGAATATTGATTGATGTTACGAGGATAAAATATTGATGATGGATCGTTAAATTCATAGATTATAGTAGATTTCATTCTCTACATAACTCTTACATGAATTATTATTTCATTGCGAATATTGATCTGAAACTTGTTGTCTATTGTATTCTATCGATTTTTCCTGTTGGAGACTAACGATAATTTGTTGTATATTATCTTAGTCATAATATTCTTCTTGGGCTAGTTGAGCTCACCCTTTTCCTTGTTGTTCCATTTTTCTTCTCGGGAGGCGAGAATGTAGCGGAGTACTTAGTCGGGGTATGGAATGAAGGTTCTAGAGAGAGTTGTTTAGTAGTCCTCACCATTATTGTAAAATAATGTATCAATAAATGTGATGAGGATTTATTTGAGTATAAATATTGTCTAGAAGATAATATTTGTATTTAAACTCACGCTTTTATTGTTGTGATAATAAAGTTGTAGTTGTTTGATTACCATGTATTTGGCGACTCGAGAATGGGTTGGATGGAATGGACCTATTTTGGGGTCGTCACACATCGCCTATCTTTTATCCCCGTAACATCAATCAATATATATCCGAATCAAGTATTCATCTTTTGCACTACTGAGCCAAAGATATTCATCGATTAATTCATGTTCATCTAAACACATGTTCATCTTTGCACTACGGGCCAAAGATATTCATCGAAATCATTCATCTTTTGCACTACTGGGCCAAAGATATTCAATAATATCATCATTTAAGATTGAGGATGATGAAAATATTTTTAAAGAAACGAATCCAAAGGAAACAAAATGACAAGGATTAAGGATTAAGGATTCGTACTTTTTTTATCCATGTCCAACAATACCTCAAAAATAATCATAGTGGTGTAAAATTCAAGAATGATCAAAACATGGATACAATCAAAGCTAGTATCCATAATAGATATTTTGAATGACGAAAAAATTTCATTTTTGATGAATAGTCTTAGTATTAAGTGAATAAAATTCAGTATATCGTGAATAAAAGTCTTAGTATCGTGAATAAGAACTCCCGACACTAAAAGTTCCAAATTTGATTAAAAGTTCAGATCAATACTTGATAATGATATTAGAATAAATAATATCATTAAAAAATAATATCCCTTACCTCACAAAGACAAGTACTTCTAGTTGAAACACCCTGATATAAAGCATGACTTGAACTTGCAGTATATAATACTCAAAATACTCACAAGAATACGCTCGATAATATAGAGAGAGAAACTTGATTTTTTGTGTGATTTTTAATTCTAACCTAAGCACCCTATTTATAGGAAAATGCTTAGAACACCAAAGTAAAAAATTTAATATAATATTAATATATATAAAATTTTTCCTACGCACACTCTTATAAATTGAAATCAGCTCATTTCAACAACCAACCAAGCCCACCAAACATATCAAAAACATTTTTCTAATTTAAATTATTTTAAACTTCCAAAAATCAATTATTTCGAAGCTTCGGAACTTCAATAATTCATAATAAATAGCCCTTTTATCAGAAAAATTTGAATCTCGTGAGTTTGTATAGAAATCCAATTCTCTACAACTTTGCGGAAGAAAGTTTTCCAAATTCCAAATGTAAATTGGCCAAAATCTACAAGCAGGCGATTTTACAATTTATAATCAAATTTCACCAATAAATGGGGTCCAATTTAGCATGTTTAACATGTTTTAAACATTTATTGCAACAAAAATACTCTTCCTCCTCGTATACTCATATATCCCACATTCATTGTAAAAATATCACCATTATTATATTATTAAAATAATATATTTAAATAAATTATTTTATCGGAAAAAGATAAAATATTAATTTTCAACAATTGTCACATTAAAATTTTCTCCATCTATATCCACATAAAATCAATATTTTCTCATTATATAAATCAATAATTAATTATTCACAAATAATATTACGAGAATCACAATCTTGATGACCGGTAGTTCCTGGAAAGAGGGGCTTTCGATAAAAATTTTCCTTCTTGCCAAGTATGATTAGGTGACCAAACCTCTCCTTAGATGCGAAACTTTCTAGACATTGCCAATAATGTTATCTAATAATATTATTCGGATAATATGAATTATTGCTTCGATAATAAAAATCTTGTGTAATGGCAATTATTGAAACAATGATAATATAAAATATCAACGCAAACAATTATTAAATCGATAAAATCTTTGAGCGATAATTCTGTAACCATTATTGAGTAGTGCCTTCTTACGTAAGAATCAATAATTGGTGCAATACTGGTGTCTTCTTGTGTTTTAACCACCAAAGTATTTTAACAATGATAATAAGATATAACTTCTGTAGTTATTTTTAAATAACTTATATTTGTCGTTTTCTTCATCCAATCGCTTTCAAGTTATGGGGCCCACAAAAGATCTGCTATGCCGTCGTCGTGCGAATATTCCCCGACAATGAAAGAATATTCCACGACCAAACGAATATTCTAACAACAATGAATATTTTATAACCACTTGCTTATTTTGAAATATTTAAGTATTTTACCCATGCTATCCACATTAATCAAATCAACCCTTACTATTTCAAAATATTAAATAGAGAAAATTAAATTTCATTAATAATAAGTTGGGGTCTTACAAAAGATATTCAGCAACAGGTCATCTTTGCACTACGGGCCAAAGATATTCATCAATAATTCATCTTTGCACTTTTCTGGTAGAAAATATTCAAAGACGGTCATTTTTGCACTATGGCCAAAGATATTCATCAATAATTCATTTTTTCACTACAGGTCAAAAATATTCATATCTTAAAGAAACATACAATCATTTCAGAATTTATATAAACCATAATTATTATCATGTTGATCAATTCACCTTTGCACTTAAGCTAAAAATATTCAATTGTAAATTCAATGGTCATGATCATACCAGTCAACAATTTATCTTTGTACTACTGGCCAAAGAGAAATCATAGTCACGATCAAACCAATAATCTACCCATCTTTACACTTAAGTCAAAGAGAAATTTCATCACCGGGATTATAAAAATGTTATATATGATAATAAAAACAATATGATCAACAACTGCATTTAATTTCAAAAGTAAAATTTATAAAACAATGATTTCATAACACCTTAATCCAAATGTTATAAATCTATTAATAATCTCATAATCTAATATCATTAATATTACCACAATATCTTAATCATTTCTTAAACTTATAAACAATTTATTTTAATTATTTATACTTTACTAATTAATGCATTTAATCATCCTAAAATACCAAACTCATAAGATTTCATCACCAATAACCAACAACCTCATCAAAAATCTGCATATACCATATATAGGATTCTCAAGCCATAAAATCTCATTTTCCAATTTTGTTACTTCACATAACATATTTAATTCATTTACTCATAACTAGTCTATTTTCATGAAAAATACCAAATCAGTTCCAAAAATATTTTTTTTCTGAGATTTAGCAGAATATAGTCCCATATTGAACATATATTTTTCTCGGAATTTTTAAAATTCATTTACTATTTTTCACATGGCCAAAATTGCTGAATATTTAGACATTTATCATAAATTTTACTTTTGTCCAAAAATTCCGAAATTTACAGAATATACTGATATTATATAGATGTACTGCCAATAAAAATTTCATCAATTTTGGAGTTAACCACAAGGAGTTATAAGAGTTTATTTTTAAAATAGTATTTTCTCATAAAATTCATAACTCTTAATCTATACATCCAAAAATCACCATTTTTGGACACAATCAAGAAAGCTCATCAAATTATCATTTCAAATTTTTCCAGAATTTTTGAGGGTAGAAAAAATTAGGAAACTAAAAAACATAATAACCCTTAAAATTCCTTACCTCGAAAGAGCAGTATTTCTGATCGGAATGTAAAGCCGAAGGAACCTTGCACTGAATAGCAACTCTCAAAGTATCTAAATACTCACAAAATATACTTGATAATATATAGAGAGAAAGATAGAAAGCTTATGTTTCTAGTGTGATTTTCAATTCTAATTTAGCCCTCTATTTATAGAAAAATGTTAGCACGCCGAAGCAGACTTGACCTGCTACCTGATAGCTTTACCTACTACTATTGCCACCCACCACATTTGAATTAGAATTTTAGCACATTTCTTCACCAACCACAAGTGGGACCCACTAAATTCTAAAATTTTCCACTAAAATCATTTATAAACCTAATTTTCGAATCAGCCACCTCTTACAATTCATAACAAATCATACGTTCATTTTTAACGGTTCAAAATTTGCGGACATATACTCAACTTATATATGTATAACATATCCAAAAATCACAATGATCCAACGGTCGGATTAAAATTATAACTCACATAATATATCGTAAAAATCTTGATTTGATTTTTAATACCTCCATTCTGACAAAAATACTGATAAAACACTTCAACATTAATTCCTTCATTTATAACCACATAAATAAATCCATCATTTATATCCGCATCAAATAAATATTTCCTTATCATAAAAATCAATAATTAATTATTCACAAATAATATTAAAGAATCACAATTATGACAACCAGGTGGTTCCCAAGAAAGAGGGGACTTTCCAATAAGAATTTCTCCTTACTGGCGCGCAATTAGGTGACTAAACCTCTCCTTAGACAGAACTTTCTAGACATTGCCAATAATATTATCTAATAATATTATTCAAATAATATGAATTATTGATATGATAATGAGAAATACTGTGCAGTGACAATTATTGAAACAACAATAATATAAAATATCAACGCAGCAATTATTGAATCATTAAAATAAAATATTAAACAGTAATTACTATAACAATTATTGAGTAGTGTCTTCTTACGTAAGAATCAATAATTCAAAAATAATGTGCAATACTGGTGCCATCTCTTTATAACGTGCGCAAGATATTCTCGTATTTTTAATCACCGGGGTATTCCAACAATTATTAATAAATAACAACTCTGTACCAAGTTATTTATAAAAATTCAAACTTGTCATTTTCTTCATCCGACATTTATTCTATTATGGGGCCCACAAATGGCTGCGCCGTCGTACAAATATTCTCCGATAACAAGAATATTCCACGACCAAACGAATATTCCCCGACAACGATGAGTATTTTATAACCACTTACGTATTTTAAAAATTTTATATATATCACCCTTAACTTTAACCTTTTGTCAATTTAACCATTTACTGAATAATAATTATAAGAAAAATTGAATACTTTTATTTCATAAAATTCGGAGTCTTACACAAACGGCCACCTCAACAATTTCTGACGTGACAGTCCCAATTGAACGGAAGTGGAAAAAATTAATAGTTTAATCATCTAATTGATAAAATTGAAAGGTGGATCACCGAAGTAGAATATGGTCCATAGTTTAGGGTAGTAAATCATATTTAAGCCGGGTATTCATCCATAGCAAACGTTTGCTATGGGCACTGTTCAGCAACCAAGTTGATTACTGTTGATCTGGACAATGAAAGGTTGGGATTGGTCAAATATTCTCCCTGCTGCTACAGCTTGTAGCGACAGTCCCTTTTCCTTTTTGTCCTTAGCCTTATTACATTATTGCCCCTAACATTTAATACATGCCTGCCGCTACAGGTTGTAGCGGCAATGTGAGTCTCAGCCATATGGCTATAATGTAAAGATGAGTTTATTTTTATGTATACATAATGTAAAAATAAAAGATAATGTAAAGATACATAATATAAAAATAAAAGATAATGATAAGATACATAATGTAAAAATAAAAGATAATGATAAGATAAGTTTGAATAAAAGATAAATTTATTTTTATAAA
The DNA here is from genome assembly GCA_020205615.1 of Panax quinquefolius. Taxonomy (NCBI): domain Eukaryota; kingdom Viridiplantae; phylum Streptophyta; class Magnoliopsida; order Apiales; family Araliaceae; genus Panax; species Panax quinquefolius. The sequence continues at coordinate 155,002,134 of CM035152.1, forward strand.
TACATAATGTAAAACTAAGATAAGTTTGAATAAAAGATAAATTTATCTTTTATAATAAAATAAATTTATCTTTTATAATAAAATAAAAATAAATTTATCATTTATAATAAAATAAAATAAATTTATCATTTATTATAAAATAAATTTATCTTTTATTCAAACTTATCTTATTTTTACATTATGTATTTATAAATATAAATTTATCTTTTATTCAGACTTATCTTATCATTATCTTTTATTTTTACATTATGTATCTTTACATTATCTTTTATTTTTACATTATGAATACATAAAAATAAACTCATCTTTACATTATAGCCATATGGTCGAGATTACATTAATCGCTACAACCCCAGAGGCTAGCAGGCATGTATTAAATGGTAGGGGCAATAATGTAATAAGCCTAAGGACAAAAAGGAAAAGGGACTGCCGCTTCAAGCTGTTGCGGCAGGGAGAATATTTGACCAATCATAGTCTTCCATTGTCCAGATCAACGGTAATCAACTTGGTTTCTGAATAAAGTCATTCATATAAAAACGTTTATATGGATGAATACCCATATATATATATATATATATATATATATAGGGTCCGGATAAACTCACCTCTTATCTAGCTTACCTTATTCACCCCTCTTTAGCGACAGACCGGGCGACGATTCGGTCCGTCGCTAAAAGTTAAGACGACGGTTCTATATATAGCGACAGATCGAATCGTCGTCCGGTCCGTCGCTAAAGAGGATGAGCAAGGTGAGCTAGATAAGGGGTGAGTTTAAGATCCGGATCGTATATATATATATTATTTATCTTCCTTTTTTTCTTTCTTACTAGTTAGTAATTAGCAAAACCCAAAAGTTTAAGACCTTTAAACTTGATAAATATATACATTTACAACTTTAATAGTATACATCAAATAAAAATAATCATCCATATATATTTTCAAAGAAGTTTGTGTTTTCTAATAAACCAAAATATTAAATTTCAGTCTTTTTTTTTGCCAGCTGACAACAGACAAACAGTATCACCGCAGATCTGCTTGAATGTACAATATCATATCTTCTTCTTCCTGATTCAAAATTTAAAAATGCATATATGATACAGCAACCTTGATGGGGATGGGGTCCATATCTTAATACATTCAAAATTTAAAAATGTATATATGACAAGATGATGTTGGATGTACGACCTCTAATTCAAAATTTCAGTCTCTTGAAGCTTTGATGTTCATCATGAACCACAAGAACATGCAAGTGTGTTAATTGTCACGGATATATATGGGTACAACACGTAAACTATTTCTGTAATTCTGATCTTAACCTTTGATCTTCATACATATATATATAGGGGGGAATTCAACCTTATAATTTAGTGGAGTCAAAATCGAAAAAAAAAAAAAAAAAACTCTTGAGAATAAAAATTTAATAACATGAAACACAACTAAATAATTCTCAAATATTATTTACAATAATATTTTTCGAGGTTTTATTGCTTAAAATTGTTGCATGATAATCTCATTTTTAATAGTTGCAAAAATATCATGTTCAATGTAAGTTAATAAACAATCATTCATTCGTTCATCTCTCATTTTGTTACGGAGTTCATTGTTCACCATATTCATGACTAAAAATGTCCTTTCAACAGTTGTAGTAGCAACGAGCAAAAGCAGAACCAACTTTAGCAACAAATAGACTTAAGGATACACATCATCCTTTCTTTTCTTAATTTTTTTATATCAATTAAAATGTATTCATATCAATTTTAAACCTGAAAATACCTCAACTTAATATCAAAATTGATTCTCTATTAATTTGGAACTGAGATACTAAATTACTCCCTCAAGCATTAGAGAAGGAAAAAAAATCTAAATTTATTTATATACTCTCTCTCCCTAAAATTTGTATAAACAAAATGAAAATTTAGAGTGAGACCGTGAAATAAAATTTTTTTTAATAGAAAATAATAAGTAAATAGTAAAAGAAAGTGACACGATAGGAAATAAATGTTAGGGATAAAATGTGTATAAAAATTAAAGAGAGAAACTGAATAAAAATTTTAAAATTAAATATAACACAATTTTAGAGAGGAAATTAATTTAGGGATGCTAAGTTGAATAAAATATTTATTGTTGTTAAATGTTGGGAAAAAAATACAGAAATCAAATAAATTGTAATTGTTAAAAAGAGAACAATTTTTTTTAAAGAAAAAAGTAAAAGAGTACAATTGTTTATTAGTTATATACGAGTAAAAATAAGACTAAATAATTTTACGAAAATGTATAATTAATATTTGATATTTTAATATGACACAATGAAATTACAACACATGTTCCATGACCCTTAAAAATTTAGTGAGGGTAGATGCCCCTAGCTTGGATCCGCCGCTGTATATAAAGAGCTTTCTATGATCTTTAATGACGAAAGAAAATTGTAATTATAAGTTACGAACAGAATTGCAATAGCGCAGAAATCATCACTATTCTTCGGTTTTGAGACTTTTATATGCGATAGGGTTTAACTGTCATTAAAAAATAGCCGCATCTTGAATCACCTAAACTTAAGAAGGGGACTATATATATATATATATATATATATATATATATATATATATATATATATATATATATTAAGACATCCTATTACAGTTTATGAGAAGGAAATCAGGTGAGAATCAAAGCCTAATATCTCTTAAGGTTAGGTTAATTAGTCCTTGTCAATGCTATCGGCCAAATTCTCACAAAGTTACGAATTTGTCTGTTTAGATTAGGAAGTTGGTAATTCAAAAGTAAAAAAGAAAATTCAAATGAATAAAAAATGATAAGACTTGTGAATATTATTGGACAACCATAAGTAGTGCTTAAAATAGAATGCATGTGGACAATAGAAGGAAGAGTAAGCAAAACCCTACATTCCGTCCAGATACATTATAGTGTACTAATCTTTTAATAATATTCTCCATTCACGTCCATGTACATTGGTCAATGAAAACATCAATCAATCAATCATATTATTATGTCAAAAACTACACTCCATTATTCCAATATTACCCTTCATTCCAATACCCTTAATTCAACATCTCCCCATCACTAATAATAACATTTTGGTAATTAACTAACTAATGAAGTAATATATATAATAGGGGGAGTAATTGGTAACTTCATATATAACATTGGGAATAAATCTTTTTTTAGCCAGATGATTTGGGTCAATAAGTTATCTGACCACGCAAACATTTTATTTTTTATTTTTTTGTATTGAATTAAGATTATGTTGGGGTGAGTTTGTAAAAAAATTGAACTATTTATTCCGGATTTATTAAAATTAGTTTTGCAAGTGTTAATATATAAATTGACTTCGGATTTAGTTAAGTATTTTTTTGGACTCTATTGGTTGGGTCGAAAATAAATTGTTTATATTATAAATGAAAATTTGGTGTAAGCGTGTCAACTTACTCTTTTGCCCTTATGAAAATACATACATATATATATATATATATATATATATATATATATATATATATATATATATATATATATACACACACACACTATGCAGATAGATAGTAAAATATTCATCTACAAACAAAAAAGCAGCAAAACTCCCGTACAAGACCTTTGAGCTTTCCGGGATGGCGCCGGCCACAAGAGTCACCGCAGCTCACGCCCCACTCCTCCCGGAGCAAAACTCAAAGTCGCCGGAGAAGCCTGCATCAGTTTCGGGGGCAGTGTTTAACGTGTCGACAAGCATAATTGGAGCCGGAATTATGTCAATCCCGGCAACTCTAAAGGTCTTAGGGATAGTTCCGGCATTCATCTTGATTGTATTGGTTGCTATTTTGGTAGACATATCAGTGGATTTCTTGAGGTCTACGTACTCCGGCCACTCGATAACTTATGCATCCTTGATGAAGGAGTCATTTGGACGGTCAGGATCTGTTGCAGTGCAAATTTGTGTCCTGATCACTAACTTTGGTTGCTTGATCATGTATCTGATTATAATTGGTAAGCATGCACATTTATTTGTTTATTTTCTGCAATACATACTTGTTTATGAGAACGATTTGTGGTGTGGTTATATATCATGCTTGATTCGTGTGTTCCTTTTGTGATTTTCTCTCTCTTTTTTAGCGAAAAGTATTTGTTTGTTTAATTTTATTTTAGTTTGCATATTCCGAGGAGTAATTACTTAGTTTGCCATATTATTTATGAAAATTAAATACTAAATTATTATTTTTAATAAATTTTAGAAGAGTAAATATTTAGATTTTACACTCGATTTTGTTACATGTACTTAACTTTTGAAACGTCAATTAAAAAAAAGGAGAAGAAAGGTGATAGATCTCTCTTTATGCTATGTTTGTATTGAAAAAATGAAATAGAGGAATGAATGAAATAAAAATAATGTATTTGATGAAATATATTAAGATTTGTATATTTTAGGATACTTTTAAGTCAATATTTTGGTTAAATAAACTAAACAACCTGTGTCTAGTTGAGAATATCATTTGCCCATATTCATCAGCTTGTAAGCACTACATTTCTGTTCTGTTGAAAAAGCATGCCTTTAAATTTTAATCATTTAGCTCAACTTTATCAGACCATGTATACATTTCAAGACTGTCTGGAGCAGCAGTTGCCTGCTGAGCTGTTATTTCTTAGCTTTGAATAAACTAATTATGCTCCAGTTACTTACTTGGAAGGAAAGCAGTCTCTGTTTTGATGGAAAACTGGATAGAATCCTAATCTATTCAACTATGGAGAATTTGTATGTTAGGAACACGTATATTGCCAGCACTTAAAAAAAAAAAGAAATCAAAAAAGTTTTAAAAAATACCTAAATAAATTACACTAAAGATCGAGGGCTCTGGACCTGTAACTCTTGGTGATGATATGCAGTTAGTAGTGTGCTAATAAGTGGTGTTCCAGGAGATGTCCTCTCAGGAAATAAGCCGGAAGGAGGAGAGGTGCACTTGGGTGTTTTGCAAGAATGGTTCGGCATTCACTGGTGGAATACACGCGCTTTCACACTACTCTTCACTGCTATATTCATTTTGTTTCCATTGGTCCTCTTTCGCCGCGTAGGTCAGTAGAAATCTTGGTAACATCCATCTGTACGTGTCCCCAGTTTAAGTGACCTTTTTTGGTTGTTTTCGACATTCCAGAATCATTGAGGCATAGTTCAGCAGTATCTGTTCTGCTTGCATTGGTGTTTGTGGGGATATGTTCAGTGCTGGCAATCTCAGCACTCTTGCAAGGCAAAACACAGAGCCCAAGACTAATACCCCAGTTGGACAATCAAGCCTCCTCCTTCTTCAACCTTTTCACTGCAGTTCCTGTCATTGTGACTGCCTTCACTTTTCATTTTAATGGTAACTACATATCATTCTCCAATCTTCACTTCAATGCCAAAAATCACTCTTCAAATGAATGATTTCAGTTCATGCTATTGGAGTGGAGCTTGGGAAAGCTGCTGACATGACCTCGGCTGTCCGAATTTCACTACTACTTTGTTCTGCAATTTACTTTACCATCGGAATCTTTGGTTACCTTCTTTTTGGAGATTCAACCATGGCTGACATACTTGTAAATTTTGATCAGACTTCTGGCTCAGCAATGGGATCGTTGCTTAATGATATAGTTCGATTAAGCTATGCTTTGCACCTAATGCTGGTGTTTCCTCTATTGAACTTCTCTTTGAGGTCGAACCTTGATGAATTGCTCTTCCCTAGAAAGCCTCTTTTGACAACTGATGATAAAAGATTTTTGTCCCTCACTTTTCTTCTGTTAGTTCTCTCTTACTTGGCAGCTATAGCCATCCCAAGTATCTGGTATCTATTTCAGTTTTTGGGATCAACTTCAGCTGTCTGCCTTGCATTCATCTTCCCTGGAGCAATTGCTCTTTGGTAAAACTCTCTCTCTCTCTCTCTCTAAAATATTTATATCTATGTATATGTAATCCCTATGTAAAACTAATGAACTTGTATAAATGATAGGGATTTTCAAGGTACATTTTCAAGAAGGGACAAGATCATTGCAGCAGCAATGATCATTCTGGCTGTTATTACAAGCGCAATTGCTATTTCCAGTAATGTGTACAGTTTTACAGGAAACAGTTAATTTAATTTTTGTAATTATCTTTCAGTTTATACAGAAATTTTTGGTTCACCTGATTTTGCAGTCAGGTGCATGCAATCTTATATTGTTGTTTGTAACTTCAAAATTGGATAGGTGCAAGTATTCTGTATTCCTTGATTGATTCCATGGAATAAAAAAAACAGATCCGGTTACCATTAAGTTAATTTCATAGTATGTGATCAATATAGTGCTGACGAGAGAGATCGCCTCCAGCATGTGTGTCGACACTATATTGGTCAATTGACCAAAATTAACTTCATGCAATATCTATATATATATATATGTATATATATATATAAAATTGAATTTTTCACTAATTATTTTTTTGAAATAATAAGGTGTTAATTTGATATAATGCTTTGGTTATGGGTGAAATGTGCAAATTTTGCAAAATAAAGCAAGTGGTTATAAAATATTCATTGTTGTTTATAATATTAAATGCAACCGGTCTGAACCATTTGTGGGCCCCATAAGAGAATAACTGTCGGATGAAGAAAACGACAAAGTATGAGTTTTTATGCAGTAGAATTATACTACATTTTATTTTTCCCGAGCCAGTTTTCTTTTTTCTCTCTTAAATGACTTTTAAGTAGTATATATGTTTTTGGATACTCTTTGGTATCTACGTTTTCTTTTTCTCTTCTCTTTATCACCAGCACAACTTTCTGGGTTCTTATTTGCTTATACTGAAGTTGTACAATGTTAAAGTAACTCCATTAGCAAGATGTCCAGTTAATCAACAGTTTAATAAACATTGAAGGCTAACAGATTATATACTTTTAACAATGAAAATTCAGAGAGCTTGATATCAGGAATAGAGATGTGTTTAATTGATTAAACACTGAAACACAACTTTCAGAAGTCCTTTCGACAATAATCTATTATCACCAAAGAGCACATATATGCATCAAGTCCAAGCCAAATTCATGCACAACTGTAAGTAAAGAACAGACGGAAGCATGAATTTATCCGGAATTTAAAATACCATTGAACAAAAGAGACACAGCAATTTCCATCAATCAGTTGTAATAAAATCCATCATGATGCATGGAAACAGATTCTCTAGTCAACTGAGTATTCTTCAATGCCCATGCTGTAATTATACATGAAACAAACCTTAGGAGGAATCATTGTATCTCAGATCTTCGAACCTCTTCAGCAAATTTAACTTGTGTTTCTCAACTTCGACATCCTCTATGGAATCTGGAGTAGACCTGATCACGGAGATTGCTCCAGCATTGTGTAGAGCCCCAACAGCTTCATCTGCACCATTGAAGGATATTTTTTTCTAATGAAATAAAAACCATAAACAAAGTAATTATGACAATCAAAAGAATGAAATCTCTCATCAATTTTGTTTCTGAATTGTTTTAAAAAGAGAATCCTCAACCAGAAAAATGCATGGGAAGTATATTTTATTATTAGACAGGAAAATTGGAACCGAGTATATTTGAATTTTACCTATTTGTATTTTTACCCCCATTGAGGGTCAAAATACAAACAATTTTCCTGTCAAATTTTCATGCTCACATAGAGTATTTGATAAAGTTAACTATAAGAACCTTCGGATCATCACTTTTAAGACCATGACGTCAGTTAAAAAGGATTCACCTTCTAGTTGCTTCATTTAAAATTTAAATGTTCTAAAATTTAAAATTTCATCTTTTTACATATAATTTATATAATGTATACTCTTAGCAACAACTGATATTGCTCCATTAACAAGAGAACCCATTCACCTCCTAGTTTCAATCATGTAAGTACCTTTCTAATAAGCAAATCCCCACCAAGTCTCACATTCTTTTATATGGATTTTAGCAAAATTTAAAAGGAAAGGGATAAAAGGTGGAAGTAAAAGCTTAGGGAACGGGACACTTTATCTTGTTTGCTAATAGAGGAACATGAGAGGGGAAGGGAGGAACCCCTATGGGTCAAAATCCTTTCCTCCCCAAAATTAGTACAAGATGAAGAAAATGATTAACCAATGAGCCTGACTTGTTATATACTAAAAACCTTTATTAAAAACTTATGACATTATACAAATTGGGAAAAAAAATAGTGACAAACAATTTAAAGTGGCCTATGTTTCATTCCTTTTTGTAGAAGGAATTCTTTCATTATCTTACGTCTTACCTCTCCCCTTGAGATACATGCTTTCTTTCCCTTATAATAGTATCAATACATACATATTTTCACTTTACAATTCTTTCTTTTCAAGTATATTTCTTCATCTAGTTGACGGATTTCATGGGATTTGTCTTTATTAAGAATTTACTGAGACTGATCAGTAGGAAATATGAGTACCAGTGCAGTGATGACGAAATTGAGATTTGGCTGGTGAAATGGACGGAAGATTTTAAGCTAAACAGGATGTAGATGAGCCGGATCGAGCTTGGCTCGTTTGATTAGTAAAACAAATTGAAAATCGAGCTCAATTATCAAGCTAGTTTTAAGTAATCAAGTCCAGTTTGAACATAAGTAGCTCGACTCATCAGCTAGCAAGCCAGCTCGTGTTCAAGCTCATTTGATTTGTTTGATAATTAACAAGGGTCGTTCATTTTTTTAATTCATATTAAATTTTAAATATACAATAAATGATATGTAATTATTTATATATATAAAATTGTAAAATATGTATACTACCAATTTTTAATCTAAATATATAGAAAATATGCAAAGAAATATATTGGAGAACATGAATTCTAGATTGACTTGAGCTTGGCTGGTCTAGAAATTAAGTCAACTCAGTTCGAGTCCAGCTTGAAAAAATCCAGGGTAGGCTGCTTGATTACAGCCCCAGATGAAGGTGTCCTTTGAGTTACTGGCCTGGCTACAGAGGTGATCTTGGAATAGATTTAGGTAAACACAAGTATGAATGAAGATTGATGTTCCCTTCAATGGTCTTTTCATGGAGCTAGCTGTTGATTTGGTGTTTGAAGTGGGTGAACAACGTGAAGGGCTGCAGGGACCTTTTCAGCGTGTTAAATAGATTTGGTAAAGATAGGGAAGATGAGGTGGGACTTGGGAGGAGTGTCAATGCCAAAAATTGCAAATGCACTTCAGTACTAGCATTAATTCCCATCAAGCATGGGTTTTTTCTCCTTTTTATAGCATGTTGGTTTAATTACAAGACTATTATCAATACCAACAAAGAGAAAGCTAAACAAGAAAAAGTCGCCCATTTTTCATGTGTGAAGTTTGAACAATTGGATAAGTAGAAACTGAAAGAAGGTGAACGTTATCCAAATTGAACTAAACTTTGCTAACAACTAATAAGTAACCAGTTTTAGCATTAAAAACATAGAAGAATAAAGTAGTACAAAATATAAACCTCTGACCTGAATGTGAGAGGGCAACAAGAGCTTTTAAAGCTTCTTTCCGTGTGCGGTCATCTTTAGCAACCCCTAACATATTCACAAGCTTTTGAGCCCCTCCCATCTCCACAATTTTCATTCTTCTTTCATCTATGAGCAAAAAAAAGAACAACATGAGATCTACAGGATTAATCATACTTCACTTTAATGTAAATAATATTGAACAGGGGAAACCTAGGGTTGCATTACTTTCTCACTGGGGCAGAGCCGCAGAGCACACACAAAATAATCCCTTTTATTAAACTTTCAATTCTGGATGAGGAAATAAGTAGTAAGAAAAAAGATATCAAGAAAATTAATTTCACGCGTTAGATGAGTTACTCAATACATATTGCTCTCTACACATTTTTCTAACTCGATTATAATTTCTAGAGATTTTGTTTTTTATTGCCTAAAACTTGTTACAAGTACAATATATTAATACTAAATACAGAACATGAGAATAAGAGAGATGTAAGATCTCATCTAAAACCTACAAATTTAATCTTTCGTCTTACATTAACCAACTTATTTGAATTTCATACACATGGACAAGTTAAGATTGCTCAGAGTTGCCCAATTTACTCTTACTCGTATAAATATATAACCATGAAGATTTCCAACGAAGATTCAAAGAATTAGTTTCAGAAGGAAATACAATTGATTAGCAGTAAGTTCTAAGGTGTCACTCAAGCCAAGCCGGAAGCTACTCGCTTCTATCTCGTGATTGGATACAGATGGGGAATCTATAGATCTCTAACAAGTTTTATGAGATAAAAACTAAATGTAATTGTGTGTGCAATTTATTGTTCATAACCCGTGCACCTGAAACATCTGTATGAATATTACCATCAATTGCAAAACGAGCTAATCTGGATGCTCCCATTCTTTTAAACAAAGGATCCTTGACTTGTAAAAGTGACACGGATTGCTGCATCAAATTATCTCCTACAAAGGTTAAAACATACTTATCAAGTAAGAACCTTAAGGAAAAACATATAGCAAAAGAATTAGCAATTCACAAAATCGTTTGCATACCTAGGTATGGAAAGAATTGGTAACCGACAAATGTGGCAGTACCAGCAAAGAGTAGTTTCAAAAACCATCCTATTTTCCTTTCAGCCTCCTCTTCCATCGCTCGCTCGTCTAGAAGCCGCAGTAATTTTCATGAAGAATTAATAGCAGCATTTAACAAAGATCAGCATGATTTGAAAAACTAGTTTTTCTCCCATAAAAGAAAACAGTACATGATGTGACTTAAATAGAATAAAAAAAATCAACAAAACTAGCAAATTAGCAATCATGTGCATTTAGAAGGGACGGAATGATTGGGCATTTGGCTACTTATAAGAAAAAGAAAGAAAGAAAAAAGGATTTGAATGTCCAGTTCATGAACAATCAGATCTAGTTAAGTACGTTTATATCTGTACTAATACCAAATATAGCGAGAAAAATTTTTGCAGAAGGAAAATGTAGAAGTGGAATATTCACAATGATAATCGAGAATCATAAATCTACAGGAGACAAACTAAGACAAATCATGCACATAGCCAATGATGAGATTAACATGCCTTATTTATTTTGTTCTTATTCTCGATAAGAAGGAGCCCCTAATCTCTACAAATGAGGGAAGGCTCATATGCGAAAAATGCAACAGAGTGGGAGGAGGTTCATCAAGCAAGACCTCGAGCTCTTGAGCCTCTTATATTTCATGGCCTTTATTTGCACACTATCAGCAGTTCAGCACTTCCCTCAAGGATGAATATGGTGAATTATATAGTTGCAACCTTAGCATAAGTCTCGAGTTTTTTTTTATTATGTATAATTATCATTTTATGAATTATGAAGAGTATGAGTTCTCCTTGCCTTATTTTATTTTCCGGTAAGTCATGAGATCTCAGGATCCAGCGACAAGATTTCCATCTTGATGTTACTGACTATTGTCATTGAGAATAAGTATCTATTGCCACTCTGAGTCTGACTACACAAAAAATATTAAAAGGTCTCCTGTCTAGTGCAATACAGAATACATTTTTGATCACTCATATCCACTGTGACTGGTGAACATTACCCAATCTTTCTCATGAGTGTTCAGCTTATGCCATCTTGATAAGCCTAAACTCTGGCTACAGTCAGTATTTTACTGTTTTAACAAATTAAAATTTATTGAATAAAGGTGGTCAGTGGTGTAGAATTTCTTTGGCTTGTACATCTGCACATATTTACATGATTACATTATATGAAGAGTGAGCACTTTCTCTTGATGTCAATGCCTACATAAATGTGCTGAGAGAGAAAACCAGTGAATTTTAGTCTCACTCGCTTTCACTCGTTCTCGTCAATATGAGCTTCTTTACCATGCTTTTGAAATCAGTTAATAATGAAGTTCGAGGCTGTGAAGCTTGTCATATAATCACCTCAAAAGCAATGTTTTAAAAATCCCCGCCTAAGCGCTAGGCCCCCCATTGGCGCCCCCCTTGGCGCCTCGCCTAAGCGTTAGGCCCCCTGGCGCCTCACCTTGGCCCAAGGCGGCAAAAAAATCTATCCGGAAAATTAGACAGAGAGGTTTTTATTTATTTTAAGAACTACCCAAACCAGATCTTGATATATTTATTTTTCTTATGATTTACCATATTTATATTATAGCATATCAAATCACAACAAGAAGTGAACAATAGTTTTATTATATTTATAATTTTTTGAACTTGTACCAACTTCAAATTATATAAATGATGATACATTTGTAATATTTAGTTTAATTCAATATAATTCTTAAATTTATATTTAGTTTCTTAAGTTTTAATATTGAATTAAATTCTTGAAATTTTAAATTTTATTATTTAATAGCAATCTTGTTTATGAATAAAACTAATACGTTAAAAATATGTTTGAACTTTGAACAATTGCATGTTTGTGTTTGAAACACATTAACAACTAATAATATGGATATGTGTTTGAACTTTAAGCAAATGCATTTATTATCTTTATTATAGATTCTTTTGCTTTATATTATTGTTTTGTTTGGATAAATGTAAGATAAAATATTAAAATTGGTTTAAAATAAAAAATTTCGCCTAGGCCCCCTAGGCTATAGCCCCCCCCCCCCCCGGCCGCCCGCCCGCCTCCCTAGAGCTTTTAAAACATTGCTCAAAAGTAATTTTACCTCTCTCTCTCTCACACACACAATTTTGTACATAAAATTAATCTTACTAGTTACTACTCTCTTCCTTTCATGCCCAAATTAATAACTTCATCCATATGTATTGTTATTCAACTTAAGTTGCAGGATACTTTTTTAACACTAGCCACACTTGTTCCCCATCAACATATGTATATTCATTATTCAACTTAAAGTTACAAGATACTTTTTAATGCTAAGCACACTGGTTCCCAATCAACATGAACCAGACTAAGACAGCCATATTAATTTAGGAAGAAAAGAAAGACAAAGTATATAAACACATACTTAGATATTATAGCACAATAAAAAATGCTGCAAAAAAATATTCATTTCAGGGATCTTTTGAATACGAGTACACAAGAAGAAAATCTCATTTTTGAGAATTATAAACTACCTTGTTGAATATTGGCTCCCATTTGGTTTGTCAGTGAAACCCTCAATAAATACATGCACATCAAAGTCTTGGAATAATTAACTTCAGTGCCCACATTGTCAAAAAAAATCTTATTGTTTGAAATTTGCTCCATGAAATGAGGAATTCTGTCTTCTCCCATGTACTATAAAAGGGCACCCATCCTTATCTTATCTTAGTGTATTTGTGTGAGCTTGATTTCTCAACAATTGGTATCAAAATCTTTGGTTCACACCGTTAGTGTCTAGGAAAGTGGTTCATAAGGCAGTGCCTTTAAGAAAGTTGGTTATTTAATTAGTCATCGTTGCAAAGCACAGAGAGACTCCCACCCGACTTACACTTACCTGGCCAACTGGTACGATTCGTTTAAAGAGAAATCTCGCAGGTCACAAATACAAAGATGACAAGCACGAATATGAGGTACGAAGTTAAACTATTTGACGGAAAGTCAAATTTCAATATTTGGCAGTGTACGGTCAAAGATGTATTGGCTGAACAGGGATTGACAAAGGCACTAGCATGACAGATGAAAAATAGACGGAATTTGAAGCAAAGGTCGTGACAACAATCAGTTTGAGTTTGACACCACAGATCAAATATCAGGTTTTGACAGAAACCTCTTCGAATGACTTGTGGGAGAAACTTGAGAAAGTTTACAAGTCAAAATCTCTGTCAAATCGGTTATATTTGAAGAAGAAATTGTACTGGCTTTGGATGGAAAAAGGGTCAGATTTGACCAATCATATTAACGAGTTGAATAGATTGGTGACCCAACTAATTAGTATAAATGTGAAGCTTGACGAAGAAGATAAAGCCTTATTACTTCTTGTTTCTCTACCAGATTCATACTCAACTCTAGACTACTCTCCATGTAGGGAAGAAAAAACTTACAGTTGACAATATGATGTCTACAGTTCTGGACCAGGATAAGTTCAGGGGCACTACTTCTAGAGATCAATGAGACAGTCTTCTTGCATTTTCAGATAGGCGTGGTAGGGTTCCTAATCAGAAGAAGAATTCCGACAAGGAACAAAGAGGGTCTCAATTGAGACCAGGCAAGAAGGATAAATCTCAGGTTGAGTGTTATCATTGCCACAAGAAGGGCAACCACAAAATCAGTGTTCATTGTAGAAGAAAGAAAACAAGAAGAAAGGTAAACAGATTGGAAATTCTGCTAATGTTGTTGAGTAATCAGATGTGTGCAGCGATGGAGAGCTGTACACAGTGACAGAATATGAAGCTTCATAAGGTGATCTCTTATCTGTTAGAGACAGTAGTAGCCTTATAGATTGGTACATGGATTTCGATTGTTCTTTTCATATGTTCCCTCACATGGAATGGATTGGTTTGATACTTTTACATCTTGCAATGTGATGTAGGACGAGCCCGTGAAAGTTGGGTGGAACAATATAAGAGACTTTGGAAGTCAATGAAATTGAAGTTGTATTTTAATTAGTTTCTTTTATTTGTAGTAATCTTATTAGAGTTCAAGTTAGGTTAGGAAAGTTGTGTAGGAGTGTTATAAATAGTGATGTACTTCATTATTTTGATACATTGAATGATTAATTGATTGAGTTTTTGCGTGAGAATTATCTGTGCGAGATTAATCCTTTGTCCCAAAAACCCTTGTCCCCGTCATTTTGGTATCAAAGCCCAACCCCGACCACCTTCTGCCGCCCCAACCTCTGTTCCAAAATCATTGTCCCATCATCAAAAAAAAAACTACCCGCCAAACAAAACCTTATCCAAACCCTAAATCATCTCTCAAACCTAAATTTCAGTCAAAAATCTAGCCAAACACAACCCAAGTAACAGCCCCAAATCGCAGCCATCACATCCAAACCCTACCCCATCTCCAATCGTTCCCAATTCCCAAATTTCAGCCCCATCCAAATCAAGCAAACCCTAGATTTTGCCCATCTTTTCAGTTTCAAAATAGATCAACAAGAAGGTAGGAAAGAGAGAGAAAAGAGTTAGAGAGAAGAATTAGAGAGAAGCTGCCACTGCATCACCACCGTTACGGCCGCTGCGACATTCCACCACCACCCTTACTTTTGTATTGCGAAAGATTTAGGTCGTTAACCTTACTGCTCTTCTTCCTTGAAGCTCCTTGAAGCAGAAATAAAACGTGAAGTGGAGAAAAGAGATCTGAAGAGAAAAAATATCTCATGAAAAATTACAATTAGGTACTCTATAGTTTTATAGTCTTTTTAGTTTGGTCCCCAAAATTTTCTTAAATTTCAAAATAGCCCCTAAAATTTTACATATCAATCCTTATAGTTTCATTTTCTTTCATTTCAGCCCCTGAAGTTTCAACAGTTTCAGTTCAACACCTGTTTTTTACATTTCCTTCACACAAGTCCCTAAGAAAAAAAAGAAAGAAGAAAAATAGAAAAGTGTATATTTGTATTCACAGAAACAATGGTTAATGCTGGAGAGATCAACGCCATGCTTGATAATTATATGTTACAACAAGATGAGCGTTTCAAAAGGATTGAAGACTCGTTCACAACACTTGCTGCAAATGTTCAAGCCTCTATTACAGCACTAAAAGTAAAAGTTGATGTACTCACGAAACGCATAGATAAGGGACAAGAAGATGCTCTTAAGAATTTTGAAGACCCTATTCCGGATCTTAATCATCTGAGACTACAACAACATGACCCCAATCCACGAGTTAATGCTCCAGATCCTAGGATGAATGTAGCGGATAGAGTAAAACTAGATGTTGGAGATTTCAATGGCGATAATGGTCCCGAGACATTTTTCGATTGGATTCATAGTTTGAAGAGCTTCTTTCGTTGGTATGAATTATCCGATGAAAGGAAACTCTTCTTTGCTGAAGCGAAGTTGAAAGGAACAGTTCTGATTTGGTGGGATCAACATCAGCGAAATTTGTATACAGCTGCGAGACGATGGGAAGATATGAAAGCTGCATTGACCCGACGTTTTGTACCTTCGGATTATAAGCAACGGGCATATTTGCAGTTAACCGAGCTAGTACAAGGAAGTAAGTCTGTAGCCGAGTACACGTCCATATTCTACAGTTTGGTTACACAGTCTGAATTTTCTTGGGTTGAAGAAGTTTTAATCTCAATGTACCGTCGAGGATTGAATCTAGAGATTGCAGGTGGTGTAGCTACAGGTAAACTCTTGCTTTTGGATGATGTTGTTCAAGTTGCCACCCAAATTGAGGATAATTTGAAAAGAAATGTTGTTAGGCCTCCAATACAAGTCCAAACTCGGAGGGAGCGTACTATTGTGGAACCTGTTTTAAGTAGGCCAATGGAAAGATCGTCGACAAGCCCTTCAGCTACTAGCAGCCTAATCGTACCCAAGGTTCTTCTAATGCTAGCAACAACAATTCATCTAGGTGCTATAACTGTCGTGGTTTTGGTCACATGTCTTTTGAGTGTCCTTCCCCAAAGGTGAATGTTGCCTCTTCTCCCTGCAAGCGACTTCGCTATTGTTGACAAAGCGTCTTGGGGAAAAACCGACTTAAACGAAGAGGTTTGCAAGCCAGATGAGCGGCAGTATGAGCCCGATGAGCAAGATTTAGAAGCTGAGGCTCATTTGGAAGAATGTTTAGGTGTTTTTCGACCTTTACTTGTTGCCCAGAAACATAAGGATGATCCAAAAATCCATCGTGGACGAATTTTTCAGACGAGAGTGAAATGTGTAGGACAGGTGTGCTCTCTTGTGATTGATACTGGGAGTTGTACAGATGTTATTTCTAAGGAAGCAGTTAAGAAACTTGGATTAAAAGTTAAGCCTCACCTCATAGATTACCAATACTAAGTTGCGGGTTACCCAAAGGTGTATGGTTACATTTTCTGTTGGCAAGCTTAAGGATATCGTTATGTGTGTTGTTCTACCCCTTAAAGTTTGTCACATTATCTAGGGGCGTAAATGGCTATGGGATCGTCATGCGCAACATGATGCTCGTGCTAATAACTATTCGATTATCAAGGGCAATACCAAATTCACTCTTACTTGCGCTCTCGACATGCCAAATTTGAAGCTTGCAAAGACTTCCTTGGTGGTCCGACGTGATTATTCTTGTGTTGATAACTCGACGGAGTCGAGTTTTTTTCAGCGAAGGAGAAATGATGTAGGACGAGCCCGTGAAAGTCGAGTGGAACAATATAAGAGACTTTGGAAGCCTATGAAATAGAAGTTGTATTTTAATTAGTTTCTTTTATTTGTAGTTATCTTATTAGAGTTCAAGTTAGGTTAGGAAAGTTGTGTATGAGTGTTATAAATAGTGATGTACTTCATTATTTTGATACATTGAATGATTAATTGATTGAGTTTTTGCGTGAGAATTATCTGTGAGATTAATCCTTTGTCTCAAAACCCGTCCCCATCACAATGGTGTAGTTTTATTAGGTAATAATGCAGACTACAAAGTTACTGGGATAGGCACCATCCAAGTTAAAATGTTTGATGGGATTGTCAGAACATTAGGTGATGTAAGGTATATTCCAGAATTGAAGAAGAGTCTGCTATCGGTTAGAGTACTTAACTCTATAGGTTGTAGTATCTCAGTCAAAGATAGTGTCATGAAAAGTACCAAGGGTTAGATGGTAATTATAAAGGGCCAGAAAAAGGGCACCCTCTACAAGTTGATAGGGGACACAGTTGTTGGTGGAGCAGCAATTTATGTGCAGGATAATTCCAACAGTGATAGCACAGAATTATGGCACATACGACTTGGTCATTTGAGTGAAGGTGGGATGAAATAAATTCACAAAAGGCAGTTGTTGAAAGGTGTTAAAACGTGCAGTATGGAATTTTGCAAGTTTTTTGTGTACGGCAAATAACGGAAAGTTAGCTTCAAGGCAGGAGCGCATACCAATAAGAATGGACTTGATTATGTACATTCAGATGTTTGGGGGCCGATCAAGCATACGTAAATAGGTGGAGCCCATTATTTTGTCAGCTTCATAGATAAACTCCAGAAAGGTGTGGTGTATTTTATGAAGCAGAAATTCGAGGTTTTCAAAATCTTCAAGCAGTGGAAAACTAAAGTAGAAAATCAGACCGGAAAAAATTGAAGTATTTCAGATCAGATAATGACACGAAATACAAGGACAAGTCATTCCTACAATTCTGCCGGGATGAAGGTGTCACCAGGCACTTCTCAGTTAAAAGAACTCCATAGCAAAATGGGGTTGCAGAGAGGGTACACAAAACTCTATTAGAACGCGCCAAATGTATGATGTTGAATGCATAAAACTCAACACAGCCTGCTATCTAATAAATCGATCTCCTTCAACTGGAATTGATTACAAAATCCCTGAGGAGGTATGGAGTGGAAAACCAATTGATTTTTCTGTGATGAAAATCTTTGGTTGTCCAACTTATGTTCATCTGTCGGTCGAGGAGCGACAGTCCAAACTTAATCCAAGGTTAAAAGAGTGTATTTTTCTTGGATATGAAGATGGAGTCAATGGATACAGGTTATGGGATCCACTATCCAAGAAGAAGATTGTCAGCAGAGATGTGGTGTTTAATGAGAAAAACATGTTAAATAAGTCCGAGAATAAAGAATCTGCAACAAGTGAGTTACAGAAACAACCAATTGAGGTGGAGCTTCCTGAATAGACAAAAGAAGCTGAAGTGATTGAAGATGGTCATACTTTAGATCTCAGGAGAGGTCCTATAATTTTGTTAGAGATCGGAAAGGCGAGCCAGCAAACCAGTGCAGATATATGGGTTTGAAGGCATGGTTGCCTTTGCCTTGATTGTTGGTAGTGGAGAACCAACTAGATATCAGGATAATACTCAGTCCAAGAATAATGATAATGGACGATAACGATGGCAGAAGAAAGGATTCTTTACAGAAGAATCAGACTTGGGAGTTAGTTCAACTTCTAAAAGGATCGAAGGCTATAGGATGCAAGTAAGTTTTCAGGAAAAAAGGAAACTCAGTCTGATAAAGAAGGTGAAAGATTCAAGGTCAGGTTAGTGGCAAAGAGATTCTCTCAGAGAGAGGGAATTGACTACAATACTACAATGAGATCTTCTCACCAGTTGTGAAACACATGTCAATTCGGTTGATCTTATCTATCGTAACATCACATGATATAAAGTTAGAGCAGTTTGATGTGAAAACAACTTTTCTCCATGGTGATTTGGAAGAAAGATCCACATGAAGCAGCCTGAGGGGTTTATTGAACCAGGAAAAGAAGGCTTGGTTTGCGGTTTAAAGAAATTGCTCTATGGTTTAAAGCAATCCCCGAGACAGTGGTACATGCGGTTTGACACCTTCATGGTGGTTCATGGTTACTCTAGTTTTGAGTATGATCTATGTGCATACTTTAGATCGCTTGATGATGGCTCTCTGAGTATTGTTGACGTTATATGTTGATGACATGTTGATAGCAGCAAAGAGGAAGTCAGATATTCTTCGGTTGAAGAAATTGTTGAGCAGTGAATTTGACATGAAGGATATTGGGTCAGCCAAGAAAATCCTAGGTATGAAAATTCATATGGATCGTCAGACAGGAAAACTGTAGCTAACTCAGAAAGGATATGTGCAAAAAGTCTTAGGAGAGTTTAACATGCATAATGCTAAACTAGTTAGCACTCTGTTGGCAACACATTTCAGATTATCTTCACAGTTGGGCCCACAGACATAAGATGAGGTGGAGTATATGTCCAAAGTACCGTATGCAAATGTAATAGGTTGTCTCATGTACGCCATGGTATGTACAAAGCCAAATATCTCACATACAGTCAATATGGTTAGTAGGTATATGGCAAATCTAGGGAAAGAGCATTGAAATGCTGTCAAATGGATTTTCTGTTATCTTGCAAGTACAACCAATTACGGTCTTATGTTTGATTGTGATACTGCAAAAAGTTAAGTTATATGATTTGTTGATTCGGATTATGCTGGAGACCTAGATTCAAGGAGATCTACGACAAGATTTGTATACATCTTTTGTGGAGGATGTATATGTTGGAGGTCAGTGTTGCAGTCTACGATAGCATTATCAACAACAAATGCCGAGTATATGACGTTGACAGAGGCAGGCAAGGAGGCTTTGTGGCTAAAGGGACTAGTTGAAGAACTAGGTTTTAAGCAGGGTGGTATCCAGATACACTGTGATAGTCAAAATGTTATTCATTTAGCAAACAACCAAGTGTTCAAATCCAGGACCAAACATATAGATGTTCGGTATCACAAGATTCGTGAGTGACTGAATCAGGTGACATTGTAATTCACAAAGTTCACACAAAGGAGAATGTCGCAGATATGCTCACAAAGTTAGTTATAGCAAAAAAGTTCAAGCTTGAACTTAATTCACTTCATCGAATGTTGAGTTCGTGGTGGAGTATCCAGGGAGAGGGATACATTTACAAACACGAAAAAGTTCACAATACGTAGTTAGAAAATATGAACCAAGGTGGAGATTGTTGAATATTGGCTCCCATTTGGTTTGTCAGTGAAACCCTCAATAAATGCATGCACATCAAAGTCTTGGAATAATCAACTTCAATGCCCACATTGTCAAAACAAATCTTCATGTTTGAAATTTGCTCCATGAAATGAGGAATTCTATCTCCTCCCATGTAGTATAAAAGGGCACCCATCCTCACAAGCTTAGACACACCATTAGTTGTGAGAACAAGAGAGCAAGAGAAAGAAAGCTCTAGTTTGAGCAAATAGAGAGATGAAGCTCTAGCTCTAGTTAGTTTATTTCTCAATAGAGAGTTTGTATTCTCCATATTATTTTCATCTCTCCCCGTGATTTTTTTTTCAGTTGCGTTTTCACGTAAAATTCGTGTTATTATTTTATATCTCATACAGTAATGTGTTTGTATTTATTATATTTGTGTGAGGCTGATTTCTCAACATATCTAATTGACCGAATCTCCTTTTACCAAGGGACCCTTCTAGTTGAAGTGGAATAGTAGTTTTACTCTTAAATGATATTAATCTCCAGAGAATAACCATAATTATGTTGAGATATCACAAGTGAGTTGGAGTTCCAAATCTGTGTGTTAGTGCCTTGTGTTGGGCTCCCCGGTTCTCTCCAAACAATTAAGCATGAAAGGTTCATCAAATTTATAAGTTGTCCACCAATGCAATTTATTTCTTATTTCACATAAGGAATTGATATTTTCACAAGTAAAATTATTAGTTCCACAAGGTACTCTCACACACATGAGGGTGGACCACACTTACTATTCATGTCAGTAATAACTTGTGGAATTATCAAATTTACTTGTGAAATATCAATTCCCTATCACATATTGATACGTAAGCCAATGCAAACTTGACACAATTAAAAAAATACACACCTATAAACAAAAATATACTATCAGTAGAAGAAGTAGAAACTGACCTCTTCCATAATAAGAACAAAATTTGCGGGATTGAAGAATCACTGGTTTTCTTCTGCACAAATGCTGCCATTTTTAAGTAATAAAAGGATAGCTTATCAGCTGGGGAACAATAATCGAATAATCATAATATCAAACTGAATCAAAAATCATAAAAAATGTTGTTGCGAGTGAAATTCAAATACGAACTAATTGAATTATTGAAAAATAACACTTTAAACCCAAAAGTATATGGAAAATTGCGGAAAAATTAAACTAAGGTTTAGAGATCTAGATCAGAGAAATATTAAAGACTTACAGTGCTGATTTGCGCTATCACACGCATGTTTATGTAATTGAGAAAAAGTTGAGGTTTATTGATAATGAAATTTCTCGACTTCTACTTCAATGGGTAAACGGGTTCGGGTGGACGACTACATGTCAAGAATTTGAGCCATGAATGTTAAATTTCTTCTGAACCTAGAAAGAAAAGGAAAAAAAAAAAAAAATGGGTTGTCTTAGTATTGGGCCAATGTTTCTCCTTTACTAATAATCTAATAAAATTAAGGTGATGTTTGATAAAACTGAGTGTTAAAATCTTTAGACATCTGAATAATATAGAACATCTGTCCAAAATTATGTTTGAATGAAAAAATATTGTTTGTTAATTAATTTTTCTAAAATGTCTGAATAACAATACTTTACAATTTTAACGCTCTGAACAGTTTAAGCAAAACCTGTTTGATAATCAGATAGGTCTGAATAACATTTAAAGTACATATTTATAATATTTTTATCACAATATGATAAAACAAAATATATCATGTTCAATGAAAACATCGACATAGCATAATAATTCAACCATATAAATTAAATTGAGAATCTTGCTTTCAACACACCAAGGCTAGTGATAATTGAAATTGACCAAGGCCAGTTAGCACAACAAATAGAAGAAACAAATCTGCAACATTTATTATATCATTCTCATCCCTAAATTCCAACAAAAACAGGTGTAAAGTAACATTCATGGCAACATTAAGTTCATCAAAATCAAGACGACCATTTTGTAAGGTTTTGTGAAGATCAAAGACACAATCAAATTGTAAAATTAGCGGAAGCAATATAAAATCAGATTTTAAAATTTTTCACAACCCAATTACCCGGATCATCCTTTATGCATATTATTAATTAAAACGAAGAACAAGAAGTTATGAAATCATACCCTTGTAGATACGAGCTTCCACAGGTACGAGTTCAACTCCTACTTCTCCGTGATCTCCTTGAATCTCCAGGTAGATTCCTTCCTTCGATCAATATTAGCCACCCAAGTGTATGGCCTCTAGAGGTGATCCACTAAGGAAGAAAAATTTTCAAGTAGAATGGTGTATTGACTCAAACCCTAGTTTTTCCTATCTCTATAGAAAAAGGGAGCGTACTCTTCAACTATTGGAATTACATGTTTTTGATATCTGATATAAGACTCCTCTTATAAAGATATCAGGTAACCCTATTTAATTAAAATAAAGTATTATTTATTTAATTAAACTCCTTTAATTAATTGGGCTCCCTAATCTTATTAGGGATAATTAATTAAACTCATTTAACTAATTTTGCCTCTTAATCCTATTTGGAATAAATGAGAGTACTTATATTAAATTAATTCCTAAACTCTTTTGAAAATTAAAAATAATAATAATTGTAATAATATTAATAAGACTTCTTATTAATTTATATTTAATATTTCCAAAATATTAAATTAAATAATAAATATTAAGCTATTTAATTTATTCTATCACCATAGATTAAATTAAATATACTTAACATATTATTACGATTATGCCATTAACTTCTTAAATAATTATTCTTCCTTTTATGGTGTGACCCTTTAGGTTCTTCATATTAAACCGGTTGTGAATAAATCAATTAGAACAATTCTAATCTTATTTAAATAAATAAATTAAACTATTAATTTATTTAAATAAATAATATTTATTCTACAATAAGGATAAGCCTCCCTAGCGATCAACTTTTCAGATAATATAGATTTCAACATTAATCATAAAAGAACATGTGTAAATAATTACCGTACAATTCAATCCTTCCACCATACAATGTCCCAATTAAATATAAGACATGGAATTACTGTCAAGTCTTATTTTATTTAATTATATGTATTTCGATTCCTAAATGCACAACTCCTAATGAATGCAAATTAGAAACTACTTTCTAATTTCATTCCACCTTGGCCAAGGATTCTCAAGTTTTCATTTATCGAATCACATAAGACATTTCACTTCTTTTATTAGAAGTAGTAGATTATTTATTGATCATACATTATCTCCATATATAACTTATTACACCCAAGCATACCCTTTGATATACCCTTAGGGTCTCAAGGAATAAGTCAAAATGTAATTCATTATATATAAAATAATATGATGATCTCAAGTCTAAGGATCATTTGTACTACTATCACTACAGGAATTCCTATTGACAAACAAGTAAAACTCTATTAGGTATTCCTTAGCGAGTCGCGTTCAGTGAACTTATTATCCAATAAGCACCTACATACTTGCTTTAGTGTCTCCACACAAATGATAATGAGATCAATCATTCTCATCCAATGAGCAAGCAACGTATGTATCAATCTATCCGGATTGACTAATCCCCTTTTTAGTAATCTATTGATTGAGAACATTTTAGTTTTAAGCTATCTAAGAATTTAGATCTCATTAGCATGATCTCATCATGATTCTAAAAGCATTGCTTAAAACTATGAGTTTATCACATTTTTAAAAAACACCATGTAGATAATTAAATGTCTTTAATAAATCATTCTTTTATTAGTAAATAAATAAGATAAATTACAAAGTATATGCTTTATTATCATACATGATTGGCTTGTATGCATACTACTTTCAATCTCCCACTACTAAAGTCAATCGTCGTGGTATCTCATACTCATATTCTCTAAGTGACGATCGAACTGTTGTTGTGTTAACACTTTAGTAAATGGATCTGCAATATTGTCTTGAGAGTCCACACGCTCCGGGGTGACATCTCCTCTTTCAATGATTTCTCTAATCAAATGAAAACGCCGCAATACGTGTTTGGATTTCTGATGAGACATGGATTCCTTAGCCTGTGCAACAGCTCTGGTGTTGTCACAGAATAAAGGTACTGGTCCTCTAATATTAGGAACCACATCAAGTTCGGTTATGAACTTTTTCATCCAAACAGCCTCCTTTGCAGCTATGTACTCTGTCTCTCATCACAAGAATCAAAGAATGCTTTCTTTGTTTGGAAGTCTTCTAACTCATCTGCGCCACCGCTTTAAAGGTAAGCACATACCAAATGCATTTCTTTGTCATCTTGGTCCGTTTGAAAACTTGAGTCTGTAAAGCTCTCTAGTTTCAATTCAGACCCACCGTAGACAAGAAACATATCCTTAGTTCTTCATAAGTACTTTAGGATGTTTTTCACTGCCTTCCAGTGTTCTTCTCCTGGATTCGACTGATATCTGCTTGTTACACTAAGTGCATGGAAGCGACATCCTGGTCTAAGATATATCATCTGTCATACGATAGATCCTATTCTTTGAGCATAAAGAATCTTACTCATACGGTCTCTCTCATCAGGTCTTTGGGGCCTGTTTCTTGGAGAAATGTATTCCATGGCTCATCGGCATGAGACCTCTTTTGGAATCTTCCATGCTAAACCTCTTTAGCATAGAGTCAATGTACGTTCCTTGGGATAAGTCAAACATCCTTTTAGATCTATCTCTATAAATATTTATCCCCAAAATATGGGATGCTTCACCCAAGTCCTTCATGGAGAAGTGTTTAGATAACCATATTTTAATCGATTGTAGCATAAGAATATCATTCCCGATCAGTAATATATCATCAACATATAATATAAGGAATGAAACAGCGCTCCCACTAACCTCCTTGTACACACATGGTTCATCCTCATTTTTGATAAAATTAAACTCTTTGATTGTCTCATCAAAACGGATGTTCCACCTACGAGAAGCTTGCTTTAAAGTTTAATCCATAAATGGATCGTTGTATCCATCTGCCAGATTTCGTAGTTGTGGTAAGTTGCAATCGCAAGCAAAATCCGATTGGACTTGAGCATCGCTACTGGTGAGAAGGTTTCATCATAATCAACTCCTTGTCTTTGTTTGAAAACTTTTGCGACCAGTCGAGCCTTATAGGTCTCTACCTTACCGTCTGCTCCAGTCTTTCTTTTAAAAATCCATTTACACCCAATAGGCTTAATGCCTTCAGGTGGTGAAACATTTATTATATTATTCTCATCCCTAAATTCCAACAAAAACAGGTGTAAAGTAACATTCATGGCAACATTAAGTTCATCAAAATCAAGACGACCCTTTAATAAAAGGTAACGTACAGATTGACGTTGTGCTAGAAGGAGAAGAAGCCCAAATGAGGAGTATCTTTTTACTTGATCTTTCTGGTAAGAATGCCTGAAGAATACAATATTTATGTCACGGATAGAGAGTTTTTATGTGTTCCTTAAACAATTTGAAGTTTTTGTAGTGTTACAATAGCAATATTTCGAAATAGTGACCTTGAATGTTGTGTGTCCCCAAAGCAATACTTGGAACTAAATTGTCAATTACGCAATCGTGTAAAATATAATAATTGATTACTAATTATAGCAGAAATTGTATATCTTTGTTTTTGACCAATTTCATGACATTTCAAAAGTGAACACAAACAAGCCAATGACATGTATTACAGGAACCATAGAAACTTTCCTTGCTAAAAAGCATCAGAAAATACCATATCTGTTTTCTGTTATCTAATTCAGTTTTCATTCTCGATTTTTAGTTTTCCTTACTATATTTTCTGAAAGTGACTATCAGTCTGGTTATCATTATTGACGGAGAAAATTTCTTATTTAAATCAAGTACAATAGAATCTATACTTTCACTCCCAATATGCAAAGTACAATGTCCACCCTCACTTAAAAAACATGTTTAAAGACAAAACAAAGTAGGAAATAATATATATATATATAACATCTTTTCTCCCTCCCCATCCTCCTCTTTTTCTATATGTTGTATGTTATATATCAAAAACGCCCAAACTAAAAGCATTTTTGGAGAATAAATTTAATCGGTTGCGTCACGAATCAATAGAATTTTCAATATTCTTCTTCCGATAGTTGAAAACAAAGCCTCGTGTGCGAGATTAATTTACACACACATACATGTATATGATGCCAACAAAAAATACCCAAAGCAATGAAGGAGATTTTAAAAAAGGGTTTGAAATTATAAAAAATTTACAATAATCACCAATAGATGAAGAAGATTAATAAGAACAAATCAAGCAATAACTAACAATAGATGAAGAATGTAGAGAAGATTTACCAGCTAAGGAAGAGTGAAAATTTGAGAGGGAGTAACAGAGTGAAGGAAACAAGAGAAATCGATAGGGTTTAAATTATATTGTGGATAAAGGAAGGATTTTGTAAGATTGTTTAGGTTATTTTTGTCTAAAAAAAACATAAACTCGTTCAGAAGTGGCTCTGAATGGTTTAGCATTATTTTTGAATTTTACCAATTAAGAGACATAATAATTTTTACCAAACAAGTTGTGCCTCTGACCGAATCAGAGACGCACCTATTAAGAGCTTTTAAGACCCTAACAAACACCACCTTACAAGTACAGGATAGCTTCTTTTAAAAAATAATATATTTCGTGATTTTATATATTAATTTTTTATTTTAATAATTTTTTATTACTAAAAAAGACGAATCGAATCTCTCTTCAATGAAAGCTTTGGTACAATATATATAAATAAATATTTTATGCTAATCACGGTGACATAAAACTACGAAAAGATTATAAAATATTAAAAAAAATTAGAGACCAAGCTTATATAAAATGGATAAATTCATATGTAAAAAGACCTATGAATTTTTAAACAATACATAAATCTAGTGAAGGCTCAGAGACAAATATATATATATATATATATATAGGGGAATGATCCATAGCATATAGATGCTATGGAATAAAAAATGGCATATAGCATCTTAACTCTCCGTTTTGTCTTTGGATGGCTGAGATTAGATTTGGGAAGTTACCATCCGCTAGAATTACTAGCGGACGTTTAAATGATAAATTGTGGACGGTTATGCCCCCTTATACACAGCACTTAGCCAAGACAACCCCACTTAGCCAAGAGAAATCGCAGCAACTTCACAATCCGCTAGTATAACTAGCGGACGGCAGTATATAACAATTCCAACAGTTTAATTACAACACGAATATCTTACTACAAGCAAATCAACAAGCACGATTCCATATCAAATCTTTACCTGCAATACTAAATACCAACAAGCACGATTCCATATCTTACCCATTACATAACAATTTGAGATTTGCACGATTCCAGCAATACTAAATACCAAATAATTTAAATTCTGTTTCAAAATTTCTTGGGTTTTCCTCCTCTATTGAAAATTATAAGAATCAAAAAATATATATATCATGACTATAACACAGCTAATTGTGAACCAAAAAAATACAATTTTGCCCACAAATCTAGGTTTCAAGATTATATAACTCTGAAACTTCCAATAAAATATAACCTAGCTAGTAAAAAAAATACATTGTATATGTATCTACGGTATGAATGGCATATTTAAATTAAAAAAATTTGGGCGAAAGTTCAAATCAAATCTTTCTTTACAGAAGTAGATCGGAAGGGTTCAAAACGTGAAAAAACATAGAAAATAAACAGGATGAAACTAGGGTTCAACAGAAGTAATGGAGAACAGCAAAATCAATTCAGATTTTGGAGAGTAATCTACAAACTTACCTGCGAATTCTGTTTGCTTCTAGGGTTCAGAACTTTCGCCCAAAATCGCCGGAAGAGAGATCACTGTATTACCTATGTTAGCTTTCCCACGAATTACTAGCTTTCCCTCGCAAAGAAGGAAAAAAATAAGTGAGGGCGATGGCCCCAATTGGACCTCATGGTTAATATTGATAATATTTTATAATTATTTATTTAATATAATATACTATCAATTTTATAATCATATTTAATATCATTATATTATTGATATATGTCGTAATTGTATAATTTAATAAAATATTTTCATAATATATAGTAGGACTCATTTCTTTTGGAACCATTTTTATTTCAATAGATAGTAATATAACTTTGCTTTTAGTTAAGTTTTCTTTCAAACTTGGAAGGAGCAAAGAAAATTAAAGGAAATGAAAACATTAAAAAAGATGGGTATTTTGTTTATTAGAAGAATCAAATATAATTAATTTTAGTAACACAAATTGACATATTTTTATAAAAATGATTTTAATCTTTAAAGTTTAATATAAAAAAGATTTAAGGAAATTATACCTAAATGTATCCTATATAAAACTTAGTAAATCTTTATATGATAAAAATTAAAAACCTAAACAGATAGATTTTTCAGTCAATCAAAATATTTGTAAAAATATATGTAATAAAAATATTAATAGCATAATAATTTTACAATTACAAGATATCTTGTGTACATCGTTAGCTATCTTCTTCCGCTTCAAATTATAAGATTATTATTCATTTTAAATATTAATTTGAAACATTTTAAATTTAAATTCAAATGATTCATTAAAATTATGAAATTATAATGCATCTTACAATGAGTAGTACTTTTTAGATAATTTACAATAGTTATTATTATATTGATTAAAATAATTAATAAAAATCGTGTATATTTTAAATTTAAAAATCTCTCAAGTTGACTTCAAAAAGTCAATATATAATAAACTTGTACTTGAAACGGAGGGACTACTATTTCTTTGGTCATCCAATGTTATTTTTAATTGGTCTTTCCATCTCTTTAATTTTATCTCCCTAGTCACACACACACAAAAGAAGATAAAATAAAGAAATAGTCTTGGCGGACGAAAATTGGACTGGTCCTAATTATTATTTTTTTTTTTCTTGTGACTCTAAAAAAATGTATAATATTTATTTCAACCAAAATTTTTACAGAATACAATGTTTTAGGTGTAATTTGGGTACATATATAAAATAGGATTGTATAGTCTGTGCAATTCTATTCTTGTATATGTATCCAAATTACACCTAAAACAATGTATTCTGTAAAAATTCTAAATAGAATAAATATTACACATTTTTTTGGGAGTTACAAGATTTTTTTTTGAAAACATTCAATAATCCTGTCCAATAATTTGGTCCCTGTAGAAGGACTCTAAAATAAAACTTTCCTTATAATATATATTTTTAAAATTGAAAATTGTACACTTGGGACCTGGAAAAATTACCATATTGTAAGATGGCAGTGCAGTTGAACTGATGGTTCACGTGCATGGAACCGGAGCTAGCTCCCATGTCCAAGAAGCTAGTGTACATATGATGTAGGGCAGGCAATTAAGATTTGATTAGTTATGCCCAAACTTTACGTATTAATTACAAGAGCTTGTTATTTTCAAGGCTAGCCTAGCCTTCCATTGTTAGCCTTACGTACGTATATGCCAAACGGAGATATATACTGGCATGGAGATCAATTAGTAGGCAACTCCGAAACCTACCTCGACTATTAATTGTTGTGGGATTTCAAATTGCAATACAATACAAAAAAATGGTCATTGTCGACGGGCTTTGTAGTCGCCAAAGACCCTTTGCCGTCGGCAATGAGATTATTGGCGACGACAACGTCCGTCACCCTAGGATCGTCGCCTTCGACGGTCGTCGGTAATAAGGTCATTGGCAACGAATCGTTATTGGCGATGGCTGTCCCTCGACAATGACTCATTGACCACGACAGGGGAGACGGACTGTCACTTGACTATTAATTGTTTGTGGAATTTCAAATTGCAATATATATATATATATATATATATGATATGCAGCTAGCCAACCAAAGGCATGCAGCGATATCTCTGCAGCTTTCATATGCTATCTAAAAATCAACAAGCTAAAATGTCTAGTATACAACGTAGAGTTGGGGTTGGCAGTTGCATGGCACGTTGTTTGACAGGGTAAAGCAAGCTTGTGCATTTTGTGGTTGAGTTGTTTTTAGTTATGGATTTTATTATTTACTGGTCTTTTTGTTACATGTGATGATGAAGAAGGGACAAACAACAGTACTCATTGTCATGTACATACTCCATACACTTCTTTTTCTCCTGATCTAATAACTCATCAAAAATATATTTTGTGTCACTAGTTATAAACTGATCCCGTGACCTAAACGTTACAATCAACTTGTCACAACTCACAAACAGTGGGGCAGAAGGTACCTTTACCCGGCCCGATTTTAGTAGTAAAATTGCCTCCGATTTTTTGAATGGGCTCCATTCTTTGATCCCAGGCGCCACATGTTTTGCTACGAAGATTTGAACTCGAGATCTCTAGCTTATAACTTAAATCCAATGGTTGTTATAATCTTGTAAGGATTAATATTTATAATTGAACAAATTATTTCTCTCAATAATAATAACAACAATAATAATAATAAAAATAATAATAATAATGATGATGATGATGATGATAATAATAATAATAATAATAATAATGATGATAATAACAACAACAACAACAACAACAATAATAATAATAATAATAATAATAATAATAATAATAATAATAATGATAATAATAATAATAATAATAACAACAACAACAACAACAACAATAATAATAATAATAATAATAATAATAATAATAAAAGACGTTATTAAAGACATCAAAGACTCCTACAAAGACATCAGATTATTATTCAAATATAAATTATTTGAGTTTTTTATTCACATAATTTAAAACAATATTTCTATGGATGGTATCCCATTTTACTAAGTCAATATGCTGACGTGATAGTCACTGTAACTTCTGTTTGGGGAGACAAGGGATGCGAAGCTGCAGCATTTCTAATAACGTCTATTATTATTATTATTATCATTATTATTATCATTGTTATTATTATTATTATTATTATTATTGTTATTATTATTATTATTATTTATAATTTGCAAACAAATAATAACTAATATTTGAAAATAAAAATTATTTTTAGAAAAATTAAAATTAAAATTTAGAAAATAATTAATATTTTTGCAAAATAAGTAAATTTCATCTAAAGCATATATTTATAATAAATAAATACATAACATCAATTGAAAATACAAAACATCAATTAAATTAAAAGAAAAAAATATCCTTCATCAAAATCCACCCCCTTCATCTTCCTCTTCAATGCCGATTAAACAATCCTTCGTTGGATTCTACCATCAACATCAAGACATCAAGAGATCAATTATAATTCCACCACATATCGAACCCATAAATCTAAAGCCTAAATCAATAACAATAACAAATTCTCAAAAATCAAAACCCCATTATCACAAACTTAGAAGTTCCAAATTCAGATACGAATAGAGTTCTGCAAACTGAGTAGTCCATGCTCTATTTTCCATCATCCTCCTATTATTATTATTATTATTGCCAAAAATGAAACAGTAATTATAAACTAAATCAGCAAGAGATCAATTTAAGCATTTGGGTATTTCTGATTTCATGGCTACTTTCTAATAAATAGAGAGAGAAAGAGGAGTGACCTGCGACATGTGAAGGCAGCAGGCTCGAATTGATTCATCCATTTGCAAATATTGGGAAGCTTTTTTTTGTTTGTAAGCTTTTATAATTTGTTTTATAATTTCTGGAAATGAATTGATTTGGTATAAATCTTAATTCTTTCATTAAAATAATAGAAAGTTGTATGTAGCTCAGGTGGTTTGATGATCAAAATTTTAAATTTGAGGTTTGGGGTTTGATTCTTGGGGAACTAAGTTTTTTAACAATTAATTGGAAAATTCACGCGTAGCGATTAGCCACAAAAAAAATGTCCACATTATCTGTGCCACGCATGTGCTTTACGTGCATGTTGGTCAACGCATTACGCATGTACGCATTTTAAAATTCAATATCCAAATTTTCGAACAGAAAGAGGCTCGATTTGCGTTGACCAAAAGAAAGAGGCTCAATACCCAAAAACACCTAAAGTTCAGTGGTCATATTTGTATTTTACCCTATTTTGAATGGTGCCCTATTTTGAATGGTGCAGAGCAGTGGAAATAATTGTGTTTCTTTTTCTACAGATTTATTTAATATGTTATGTCAAATATAAATTGAATTTTGATTAATATTAAGACCAACATTAATTAAATCTTGTGAATCATTTTCATAATTTAATTAGAGTTGGGATAATATATAGACTTTTCGGTCGCTATACTATTGTCCTATTTTTATTATGGTTATCGAATTTTTTTTGTTACAATCGCATAACTATACTCTAAAATAATTACAAAATGATCATTCAGATGATTTCGCTCTAAAAACTGGACTTTAAGTCTTTGAGGTGGCATATCGACTCGCTTACATCTTTGATGTGGAGCCCTAAAAGTGCAGAGAACCACCAAAACTATTAGTACTTCAAATTTAATAATCCCAAACCTAATAATAATAATAATAATAATTTCAAAATAATAATAGTAATAATAAAAAATTTTAAATAATAATAATAGTAACAATAATAATATTTTTTAAATAATAATAATAATAGTTTCAAAATAATAATAATAATAATTTTAAAATAATAATAATAATTTCAAAATAATAATAATAAGAACAACAATAATAATTTTAAATTTTAAATTTTTTTAAAAAATATTAAAAATATTTTTATATGATTAACCATGCTAATTGTCTCTGCATATATTTAGTTGGTTTAAAATAATAATAATAATAATAATTTCAAAATAATAATAATAATAATAATAATAATAATAATTTTAAATAATAATAATAAGAATTTCAAAATAATAATAATAATAATTTTTAAAAAATTTAAAAATTTAAAAAAATTATATAAATAATAAAAATATTTTTATATGAATAACCATGCTAATTGTCCCTGCATAGATTTGGTTGGTTCATAATTGTAAGACCCCAACTTTTATGAATAAAGATGAATTTTCAATAAATATCATTTTTGAATATTATGGAGTAAATTTGATATAATGTTATAGTTGTGGGTATTATTTAGAAATTTTGAAAAGTATGCAAGTTGTTATATAATATTCGATTGGTGGGAATATTTCGCTTTTAATAGGAATATTCGTATAACCAAGACAATCATTGGTGGACCTACAACGGAATTATTGTCGGATTGAGAAAACGACAAAAATATTTTTATGAAAATAACGTCGGAAATTTTACCATTAACTGTTGAAACACCTAGTGTTAAAAGTAATAAGAATACTGCTGTGGTTGCAAGAAGACCACTATAAGAAAGCCTAATTAATTCTGCGGATCTATGTTCGACGGACACATTCCCTTGAAGATAATATGTATTCCGACGGATTATTCAGTCGAAGATACGTCAGTCGAAAATACTTTAATTTCGAAGGATGTTCGTCGAACATATATGTATCCCATTGGCATCAATGTTCCCGCCAGCGCAAACCTTATTTTTGACTGAATAGTGTTTATTCCGACGGACTATTCAGTCGAAGATACCTTAATTACGACGAATTTAAGTACGACGGACATTCCGTCGAAAATAATCCTAAAACCTAATTAATCGGTACGTCTTCCAGCCCCCTCGTTTCTCTAACTAGCTTATCTCATTTCTCTCTTTCTCTCTCTCATTTCTCTAGATCTCTCACGAACGCGATCTCTCACTTATTCTCTCTCAGTCTCACTTCTCTCACTGCTCTCACACCACCACCATCGCCGCCACCACCACGTACTGCCACCACTACCACCACCGGTTCCACCACCACCACCACCAGTTCCACCACGTACCACCACGTACTGCCACCACCATCACCACGTACTGCCACCACCACCACCTTCGATTCCACCACCACCACCTTCGATTCCACCACCACCACGTACTGCCACTACCACCACCACGTATATCACTACAAGAAAAAGTCTATTCATGACCAAAATTATCAATGAATCGCTTCCTATCCTGGTCACGATAATAATAATAATGATCTCTATCCGCTTATTGTTTAGCTACATCATTTTATATGTTTATAGTCTCTCGAAATCACCGTCTTACTTATATGTTTCACTACATTGTCTATTGTTTAGCTTTCCCTAAGTCGTAGCAGATCAACACATGTAACATATATGTTTTATTACTTTGTTAATTACAGATCCTAATTGATGATCCATGAAGAGTCGCTTGACTTGTTTTTTAGATTTTAAAGCCTCAGATCTTTTAGATTCATTCTTTGGACAATTGTATTGGTTTATATGGATGTTTAAGATATCGATCAGATTGTGTTGGATGAATGTTTACAATTGTATTGTGGTTGGATGAATGTTTATTCATGGATGATCAATGTTTATCATATAGTAGTTATATCATGGATGGATGTTAATATGGATGCTTGTATATACTGTTGTGTTGGGATTGAAAGCAGGTACAAAGTAGGTTATTTTTGAAAAATCAATAAAACAGGCAAAAAAAACTTTTTTAAAAAAACCCATCAACGACCGCATGAGGTCGCTAACACTGTATCAGCGACCGCGTCACCTTCTTGGAAACTAGCGACCGCAGCGGTCGCTATTACCGGTCGCTGCCACATGTGCCACGTCACACCTGACAAATGACTCAGCATGAGTCAAAATAGCGACGGAAATCTGGTTCACCGATTAAGGCCGCTAATTATTCTTGTCATTATTATCGGTCGCCATCGCAAGCATCCAAATGACGGATTACTGCGACTAATATTAAGCGATCGCGATACGATCGGCCGATACCCATCTCGGCCGTATCGCGATCGTCATTGATAAGCCTTTTTTGTTGTAGTGTATACTGCCACCACCACCATCACTGTCGATTTATTCCACCACCAGTAGATGTCATCAACATCGTCGGTTGAACCACCATCACTCACACCACCAGCAACCACCACCAGGCACCACCGTCGGTTAGTTTGCACATTAATTCAATTTCAAGGTTAGTTTTCTGCCAAGTATTAGATTTTTAGGGTTAATTTATTGCAAATTATGAAATTTGTGGCTTAATTTGTTTTAGGTTTAGTTTGAGTTTGAATATGAGATTAACCCAATTTGGATAATATGTTGTTGCTGTGAATTTATGGGTTGAAAATTTGGGTCCATTTGTTGGAATTGGGAGTGATCTGAAATTTGAAATTTGGGTCCTATTCTTCTTGTTTATATTGCTGATTGCTGAAATTGGAATTTTGATTTTGGGGCTATGGACTGCATATTATTTAAGTGCATATTATTTGAAATTTAGAAATTGCAGAATATTGATATCAAATTTGGGTTTCTTATCATAATGTAACTGATTTTAGGACTATTTTTAATCTTGATATATTTGCTATTTATGACTGAATTTATGACAGAAATTCTGTCAGAATTATGAAATTGCAGAATATTTTTGGGCCCTGCATGTATTGTATTAGTAATTAGTTTCCCAATATTAATAAATCATAAACTAAGTACCATTTACTTAGTTTCTTACTACTAAAATAAAATTAAGTAAATATAATTTAATTTAGTTTATTAAATAAAATAAATTTTAAAAATAATATAAATAACATAATATAATATAAAATAAAGTAAAATAAAATAAAATAATAAATTAAATTAATTTGAATAAAATAAAAAAAACTTTGATTTAATTTAATAAATAAAATACAATTCAATAAAAAATAAAATAAAATAAAAATAATAAAATAAATTTAATTTAATTTAATTTAAATAATCTAAATTAAATTAAATTAAATTTAAAATAAATTAAATTAAATTAAATTAAATTAATTTAATAAAAACATTAAAAATTATATAATATAATACAAGATAAAATAAAATAAAATAATTTTAATTACGAAATTATATTATTAAATTAGAACTTTTATAATATAATACAAAATAAAATAAAAAGTAATAAAAATTTAATTTAATAAATAAAATAAAATAAAATAAAATGATTTAATTTAATAAAGTAAATTTAAAAATAAATAAGCCAATTATATAATATACTACAAATTAAAATAAAAAAAATATAATATTAAACTAAGTATGAGTGAATGTCGAACAATAGTCTCTATAGATTCCGAATAACAATTTTCGTAAAATAAGTACCACTTACTTAGTTTATCATCATT
This sequence comes from Panax quinquefolius, assembly GCA_020205615.1. Classification (NCBI taxonomy): domain Eukaryota; kingdom Viridiplantae; phylum Streptophyta; class Magnoliopsida; order Apiales; family Araliaceae; genus Panax; species Panax quinquefolius. The sequence goes on from CM035152.1 coordinate 155,038,770, forward strand.
GGCAAAATAAACTAAGTATAACTAGTAGTGAATGTCTAATGTGAGTCTCTATAGATCCCAAATAACAATTGTCATAAACTAAGTACCACTTACTTAGTTTATCATCAAGCAAAATAAACTAAGTAAAGATTTGCTTAGTTTGCTACAATTTTCAATAAATGCTATAATACTCTCCCACATATATGTACTCTTTCTTGTATGCGTGTTTCACATAAAGCAATTGCAGCCTAATAAGACTCAATTCCTGCCTCTAAGAATAATTATTAAAAAAGGGTCGAGTTCTATTTTTGTCTCTATACTCGAATAATAAAGGTAATCAATTCTCGCGCAGACATTCCTCATCGTTCCATCATAATGATGGCAACATCCGAAAGGAGTGCCAAGAAGTTGTTGAACAAAGTTCTAGGTTAAGCAACCTACAGATGAAAACGAATCACTTCTTCTGTTAGAATGAATCATCTCCTACTATATGAGTCCAATCCATGATATAAATAGACTTCTCACCACTCCGATTCCTCGGATGGGTAGTTCTTACAGAACGTCTCACCTCTTGTATGAGAACTATCCATTTGAGAAATTCGGATTGGTGAGAAGTTGTCTATATCATGGATTGGACCCATACGGGGAGATGATTCATTCTGCTGCAGCAGAAGTGATCGCTCGCTCATCTGTAGGGTCATGGTCAAACTTTGTTCAATAGCTTAATGGAACTCCTTCTGGATGTTGTCATCTATTATGATGGAATAGTGAGGAATGTTCATAAAGAATTGAATTAACTTTGTTATTCGAGTATAGGACACAACAGGAACTACGACCCTTTTTTTTCTCTTCTCAACTCTCAAGTAGAGATTCCACATAACAATTCTCATAAACTAAGTAGCATTTGTGTAGTTTGCCATAATTTTTAATAAACTAAGTAGCCTTTTCAATTATATATGTACTATACTTTGAAACTTAGAAACCCGTTTGACATACACTCAATAGGGGTGAATGTCGAATAGTCCCCGCTTGGGACCTCATTATCGGATGTTATGTCTCTCACTTAGGCTTTGCAAATGCTAAAACGGTACATTTTTTGTTATTTTGAGGATTAATCGACTGTTATCTCTATATGTTCTCCGAGTGCATACTTAGATTAAGTTATCTTAGTCTATTTCGTGTGCTTGGAGACCATAGGGAGGTGCTGCTGAAATTTTCTTAAAACATACTCAACGTGTTTGCACTAGTGATAAGACGCATCCAATAACGGGATAGAAGCCTTATCCCTGTCCTGTAGAGATACTAGGTAAATCTAATTCACGCATGAATATCCAAATTAACTTAATGCGTACTTCTGTGTAGTTAAAAATGTCAGCCGACCGGAGTTGGATGTACCATAGGATACCCAGTGATGGGAGGGGATTAGTCTCAGCTTATCGTGTTGGGGTATTAGATTTCTTGAACAAAGCACTAGAACATACGGATGATCCACACGGGAAGATGTGATGCCCGTGTGTAAAGTGTAAAAATCTGATTTGGAAGAAAGTCGACGAGATTAAATTTGACTTATTTTCTCGTGGATTTGTAGATGGGTACTTCGTATGGACTCATCACGGGGAATCAGAAGTGATTGAAAATATTATGGAATAACCAATTCCACAGGATTCATACGTCGAAAACTATGATCCAGTTGAGATGTTGGTCGATGCTTATGGCCCTACTACTATCGATCGGGTTTGAATATGAACCTTCTTCAAGCAAAGGCGAAGCAAGTGCCAAATGATACAAATCTTGCCTTTTACAAGTCACTATCTGAATCAGGGTCGCGTTGTATCCGGAAATGATACGAACACTAAGCTTTCAGCGATGACGGGAAGCACTTACACTTCAAGAATGAACACGATCAGTAGTGAGAGAGGTTTCAACAATTTGCTCGCTATAATTGGATGCTTCTTACCCAAGGATCATACTCTTCCTGCGAATTATTACGAAGTGAAGAAGATGGTCAAGGGTTAAATATGGGTATCGTAAAATCGATGCTTGTGGAGCAGGATTGCATGTTATACTATGGGGAGGACAGAGATAAGAGATACATGCAGATATATGCAACTTATCGCGCTATAAGGTTACAAAACGTGGGGAAGGAGAAACATGTTCCTGTGAAAATCTTATAAGATTTTCCACTTACGCTTGAGACTTCAATGGCTATTATTCATGTCGCCCTCATACTACTCAACATATGAGTTGGCATCGAACAAGGGATGTCGTGCTTGGTCACCGACTCACCCAAATGGATGGAGATGAAGGAAGAGATTTGATATAAATTATCCTGAGTTTGCGGAAGAAGTTAGAATGTTAGGCTTGGCATGGCTATCGATGGCTTTTTGCCCTTTTAATAATTTTAGCCACCGCACTCGGGCCATGGCCATTATTATGGTCGCTATAATCTTCCACCCAAGAATGTGCATGAGGGATCCGTATTTGTTTTTTGACTTTACTCATTCCGGGATAAAAGTCCTACAAAAGACCTTAATGTGTACCTTCGATCGTTAGTGGATGAACTAAAGATGTTGTGGGAGACAGGGGTTCAGACGTATGATAAATTGATATGCGAGAATTTTGTGATGAAGGCAACCTCAAGTATGGATTATCACCGACTTTCCTATTTTGGGATGGTTAGTGGTTGGTCAACTCACCTGAAGTTGTCCCGCCCAAAGTGTATGGGGGATGTGCAAGGCAACCACCGATTTGCGATGGGCGAAATATATTTTCTTTGGAATTGCTCGTAGATTCTTGCCTCTTGATCACAATTACAGAAAGATGTTTGCACACTTCAACAGAAAGATAGAGAAGAAGGGGGTTGTTGGTCGGCTGTCTGGCAATGAGGTCTTGGAGTGGTTGAATCAACTTGATTTTCCTTTACCGGGGAAGGAACACAGTAAATTGAGAGCGTACCTGTGCACGGAAGACTCATAATCGGACACACTTGCCTATATGGTTCGAGTTGTCGATTGGGGCACACTTTCGCTTCATTATTGATAGATGTCATGCATACCGAAAAGAATGTTTTCGAGAACTTGTTTTACACCGTGTTAGATGCGAGTGGTAAAACTAAAGACAATGACAATGCTCGAAAAGATTTGTAGGCATTGAACATTAGGCCAGAATTGTGGCTTCGCCCTAACACTACGAAACCTAAAGCTCTATTTTGTCTTACTAAGAAACAAGTCAAGACGCCTATAAATGGGTTAGTGGGTCAAGCTCCCGTGATGGATACGCTCGAACATAACACGTTGTCAGTAAGGTCGAGCAAATTGAAAATTTCTCTCGGATTCAAGAGTCACGATTGTCATGTATTCATGCAGAAGTTGATTCCAATTGCATTTCGTGAGATGTTACCCGTAAAAGTTCGGATGCATCGAACGAACTCACAAATTTCTTTTGAGATATTTGTTCAACTATAATTAAGTACAGATGATGTCGAAAGCAGATGGAAAAGAATATCAGGCTTACCATGCAAGCTTGAAATGATCTTCCTCCGTGATTTTTTTTTGACTCGATGGAACATCCGCCTATTCATCCGCCGTATGAACTCAAACTTGGAGGACCTGCATAATATCGGTGGATGTATCCTTTTAAGAGGTAATATATAAACTCGCTATAATTTCTATCCCGCTTCATATTAATAATACTTCAATTTGTCTCGCATATTATTTATCGTAGGTATATGCGTACCATTTAAAACAAAAGGTCAAGAACAAAGCTCGTAGAGGATTCTATTGTTTGAACGATATACGTAGGAAGAGCTTGTCAACTTCGCCATCAGTATTTTGACGATGTTGTCTCAACGAAGCACAACCGCTTAGGAAGGAATGAGGTTGTTGGTCCAACGACTCACGCCGATGATGAAGTTAGTCAGATTCACATATCCCGGCTAAACCATTTGGCCCCGAGACTCACTTTACTTAAGAGACAAAGAGTTGAAGATTGTATCTACATACGTGCTTCTAAATATGCCCAAGTATCATCATACATCATGTAAGTCTAAGCTTATTTGCTCCAGATAGTACAATTTACAAGTGTATTCATCTCTATATATGTTAAAGACATTTTACTAATATCGCAGCTTCATTCAAGAGGAAGTTATGCTTCTAACCCAACTTTTATCAGCAGCAGAATCGAAACATTCACTAATGCTAATTTCCAACAAAGGTTTTAAGAAAAGGGTTAAAGCGGAGAATATTTCGAAGCTTTTATAGATTTCATCCAAGGACCTTACAAAGTTGTTAGTTCTTTTCCGGTCAGATCGTGAATGGGTATAGATTTAGAGTCGATGACTTGCATGAACTCACATCACCAATTCCGGGGTCAGGTGTTAGGAAGTTGCTATCAAGATTTTGAGTCCAATTACTATGGTCATTTACAGGATGTAGTTGTGCTCAATTATCACGACGACAAAAAGGTAGTTACATTTAAGTGTAGCTGGTTTGATACTGAAAAGGGGGTTAAAGTTGATCGTAATAGAATCACAACCGTGGATATCAAGTCGGTGTAAAAGTCTGATGACGTGTACGTGTTAGCAAGTCAAGTGACTCAAGTGTATTACGCTCCTATTGTCGTAAATACTCGAAGCCCCTAATACACAGTAGTCACTACTAAAACACGCTCATTTAATGCTAATAACATGTTTGGTATGGATGAGGTGTTGCAAGAAGATGTGAGCAACCCATTGGTCAGTAGTGTTCCACGTCAAGATGTGGTGAGTAATCGATGTCATCGACGCATCTAACGATGAGGATGTCGAGGCCAACGTATACATGAATGATTATGTAGTCGCTGAGGATGATAACGATGACGAAACTGTTCTCGAAACTGAGGATGAGAAAGATACCGAATCCGAGAATGATATACGCATTGATTCTGATGGGTTTGATGACGTGCGTAATTGAAAATGAGCTTTCATATTAGTCCTTACCACATATTGTTAAACCTTACATATTCGTAATCTACCAATTTTGTTATTGCGCTAGGATATTCATGGCTGTATATACGCGTGGAGGTCGCCGAGGTGGTGGGTGATCCCAGATCGAGAGGCGGAGCTAATGATGGAGGCTCTTCTTCAGCGCCAGTAAGTTATCTTAACTAGGATTTAAATATATCTCAAGCTGCATTAATTACAATGATTATTGAATTACTATGTTGAATACAATTATTACAGATGCACCTTGTCGGCGACACCGAGGGACGAACCTCGGTATCTTTGGTCGTCCGTCGACAGTGCCACTTACAGTACTGGTGGATGTCGTTTCCTAGCAATAAGTGTTAATATATTCGTACTATTTCTATTAGTTATTGCAAAACACAATTCACATAACACATATTGTTATACTTTTTTCAGTAGTATATTAGACCCGGTATTAAGCACACCTATACACGCGATTTGTTTGATGCATCTCCCGAGAGGCGCATGCGGTTCACCAATATGCTGCATGCACGATGCCACTTTTATGCAGACCGTTTTGCGGGAGTTCCACTTAAGTTAAGCATATTATCACTACATAGTTGTATTGGGATAACGAAAATAATTGTTCTTAATTTTAAATAATCTTTTGTTATAGGTTTATTATCGATTTGACTCGAGCATCTCTCAGTTAGCTGGCGATGATGTGATTGAGCATCACGTCACTGCGAATTACTCTGGATGGCTATATGAGATGCGATGTAAGGCGGCCGGCAAATGTGGACCAAATTTCGAGACCACCATCGAGATCATCACCAAGATAGTCTTTGATTTAGCCTCGGGAGGCTATCTGTAAGACTGGGAGGTCATGACTTCAAGAAAAAGTCTGAGCAGGCGAAGAAGAACCGTGGTCAGCTCCGGATAGTACACACCACTGGTTCTCAGTCGTTCGAGGAGGCGAACACGGTAAGTCCTCGGTATTTAGTTATTTATGTGTCAAGTTCTCACACAAATACTTAAGACCTGTTTTATGAATGTTTGTAGTAGGCATTGGGGAGGACCTTTGGCCGAGATCCTACCATTCTAGAGTTTTGGGATCGAGCCCACACGCCTAAGGACGAGCGTTCTTTGTCTCAGGCAGCTTTAGCTATACGGGTAAAACTCATCTTACTATTTAGCTTTTAATAATATTCAATCGTAAATAAAATGATATAATTAACATACGTATACAGAATACATTATAGGACCGATTTCAGAGGCTTGGAGACGAGCGTATATACCGAGCCGAGACTATTAGAGGGTTCTCGAGTCGTTAGATTCGCCACCCTCTTCCCGATATTGATTAGATCGGGATGAGGAGTCGAGACTATGGGTCGCGTCTCGTGATCCCCTACTAGCGATCTTATCGACAGATATCGAGTGTCAGTCCGCCGAGGATACCCGCATATACACTTCCCGGAGGTAATATTTTTTATGTTTCACGAAATTATCCTAATTTATCACATTATATAAATTATTATTAGTAATCTAATTTGTAAGACCCCAACTTTTATGAATAAAGATGAATTTTTTTTCTATAATTATCATTTTTGAATATTATGGAATGAATTTGATATAATGTTATAGTTGTGGGTAATAATTATAAATTTTGCAAAGTACGCGAGTTGTTATATATATATTATCTGATTGGTCTGGGAATATTCGCTTTTAACAGGGAATATTCGTATTTATCAACACAATCATCAGTGGACCCACAACGGAATTATTGTCCGGATTGAGAAAATGACAAAAATATTTTATGAAAATAACGGCGGAAGTTTTATTGTTAATCGTTGAAACACCCGTGTTAAAAAGTGCAGAATACGCGTGGTTGCATAAGAGTACACCAGTATTGATTATTGATGCTTACGTGAGAAGTCACTCGCTTTTGTTCAATTATTGCTTCAAGAATTGTTCCATAAGATCTCACGTTAATTGATTCAATTATTGTCGATATTTTATATATTATTAAATCAGAATTGAGACGATGAAGTTATTAATATTATTATTTGCAATATTAACGATGTCTAGAAGTTCGCCAAGGAGAGGTTTGGTCACCTAATTACGCCGCTAATAGGGAGAAATCCTTATCGAAAGTCCCTCTTCCTCCGGAACGACTTGGTCGATTAATAGTGTGAATTATGATAATGATGATGACGCTTTTGTTTTATTAGTATTATTAATGTATTAAAATAGAAAAGCTTTTTATATAAAAATGTAATACTTTTATAAAGTTATTCGCTTTTATTAAAGCTATAATTAGAATATATTATATCAGTATTATGCATAGTGTTTTGCATAGTAATTTTTTTTTTATATAAAATGTAATACTTTTATAAAATTATTCGTTTTATTAGACTATAAATAGAATATATTATATTTTATTTAAAAGATTTTGTTTTTTATTAAATCAATCTACAGACCGTCTGCTTAAAAAGTAAATCAATCTGGACCGCTCACGGATTAGTTATTATTCACCCATTCTTCTATAAATAGAAGCTCATTCCTTCATTATTTCACGAAATTCAATTGAAACTCCTAGAGAAAGAAGAAAAGTATTCTCACGCTTCACTACTCCTATATCCAGCTTTATTTTAAGGTAAGGGGTATTATTTCTTTTATATTCATGAAGAGAACTTCATTATTCCATTCTTTATTATTCTATTGAATAACTCAGATACATCTGTTACCCCTATACTTGGTGAAATTCTTCATTATTCCATTCTTTATTATTCTATCGAATAACTCAGATACGCCAAATACCCTATACTTGGTGAAATTCTTCTCGTTATTCCATTCTTTATTATTTCATTGGAATATCCTGTTCATGCATTTTACGTGGACCGGTTCCGCCTCTTTATTATTCTATTGAATATCCTCGCGTATGCGCTTTTACGTCGAACTCCGCTTCATTATTTATTATTCTATTGGAATATCCCGCCTTTCAATTGGCCTATCGCAGGACCGGTGATTTCTTTTGTTATTCTATTCTTTATTATACTCAATTGGTTAAAGTTTTGACTTTCTATACTACATGAAATTAGTGGAATATCCTCGGTATTTAAGGCTTCATCCAAAGATCTTTTCATGGAAATATTCTTCCGAGCATTCCCGAATTTTACTCTACAAAGAAGTATCATGTTGACAATTTGGACGTTATTAGTTCCCTAATAAATTAATTCTTGAACTTGTTTTATCAATTCTTATATCATTGTCATCATCCTTATGTTTATATTTTTTGAAAGTCATCTCGTGGCTCAGAGTAGCATGATGGACTTGGTATGATTATGACTGTGGATTATTCGGTGTAATCATGACCGTAATGTTATAAATGATGTGGTAAAAGTCCTCATCGTCCGTAGTGCATTGATGGACGCTTGTTGGCATGATCATGACCATCGATGAATACACGAATATCCTCGGCCCAGTAAAAGTGCATGAATAATTTGTGGTCGTGATACTAGTGAATATTCTCGGCCGTAGTGTGTGGATGATGTGGATTATTTATTAAGCTAAGTCCCAAATGATAAAAGTGATGAAAACCTTTTAAATCATAAAAGATAGTGGATTTTATTCTCTACTTGACTCTTTTATAAGTTTAACATTGTTGAAGACTAATGATAATTTATTCTACATTATCTTAGTCATAATATTTCTTACTGGGCTAGTTGAGCTCACCATTTCTTTCACCGTTTCTCTTCAGAAATGAGAACGCGTGGCAATGGACTAGTCGGGGGAACGGAGTGATCATCCGAGATGGTGTCTTAGTAGTCCTCACTATTCTATAAAATAGTGTGATAATAAATGTAATGAGGACTTATTCTAAGAGTGGATATTGTCTAGTAAGACAATATTTGTATTAAAACTCACAACTCTCAGATATATTTAAGATTGTATTTGATTCTGCATCATGTATTTGGCGACTCGTAATAGGTGATGTATACCTATTTTGGGGGCGCCACGTAATTTGTATCTCTTTATAGGCTCCAACAAATGGGCTTGACATCCGAGAGCACATGTCCTGGACCATCTCATACTGGTACCGGCTTGGATGACGATATCTTCCTCCGGCCACCGATAGGGCCGTGTTTGATAAAGTTCCATACCGATCCCGCCTTTCAAATACGGAGTCAGCCTTCCAATTCTCGCTTTCACCAGATTGCTCAGATATTATAGCAGGCCTCTGCAGAGAGTACGGATTACCACGGAGCAGCTCGATGCTCGAGCGCCGAGATGCTCCGGATGGTGATTACCCTCTCGAGGAGGCTTTTCGTCCGCCCCACCTACTCGTGTATTCTTATTGTTTATGTTTTTCAATTAAGGCTAGTTTGTTAATTCTCACATATATATCACGGACTAATGATTTATATTTTGATTCTATCAATGTGGTGGCGATGGCGAACAAGCTAGCCATAATGAGCAAGGAAAGACGAGGTCGATATCTATACACCGTAGCAAATGTCGCTCACCTCCGTCTCGATGATGATACTTTTACTAGTTTATAGTTTTTTGTATATATTCATGTTATTGTAGAACTTTTGTATATATTGTATTGTCTAATTAAATGCATGTGATAACTATTGTAAATTATATTGTTTAACATTTACTTAAAATTAGCTTATATTTGTAATTGATTAGCTTATAATACGCTTTTGGTGGATATTTGAATGTGAATGTGAATGATAATGAGTCAAGATTATGTTTTAGTGTTACGTTGCATATTTGAATGTGAGATACAGTTTATATTATCGTATATTGGTTGTGACAGAGTTACGTATGGACGCCCCCAAAATAGGTATACATCACCCATTCTCGAGTTGTACAATACATGGCATGTAAACAACTACAACTTTATTATTACAACAAGAAACTGTGAGTTTAAATACAAATATTATCTTCTAGACAATATCTATACTCAAATAAATCCTCATCACATTTATTGATACATTATTTTACAAAAATGGTGAGGACTACTAAACAATCCTTTCTAAAACCTTCATTCCATACCCGACTGCATACTCGCTATATTCTCGCCTCCACGGGAAGAATGGAACAAAAAGGAAAAGGGTGAGCTCAACTAGCTCAAGAAAGAATATTATGACTAAGATAATATACAACAAATTATCGTTAGTCTTCAACAGGAAAAATTTAATAGAATACAATAGACAACAAATTTTAAATCAATATTCGCAGCTGAAATAATAATTCATTAGAAAAGTTAAGTAGAGAATGCAAACTACTATCTTCTATGTATGAATTTAAAAGTTCATCGCTCATCTTTTATCCCCTCAACATCAATCAATATACATCCGAATCGAGATATTCATCTTTGCACTACAGTGCCAAAGATATTCATCACCGGTCATGTTCATTTAAACACCTGCTCATCTTTGCACTACAGACAAAGATATTCTTCAGAAATCATTCATCTTTGCACTACAGGGCCAAAGATATTCAATAATATCATCATTTAAGACCGAGGATGATGAAAATATTTTAAAGAAACGAATCCAAAGAAACAAAATAACAAGGATTAAGGATTAAGGATTCGTACTTTGTTTTATCCATGTTCAAAAAATACCTCAAAATAATCATAGTGGTGTAAAATTCAAGAATGATCAAAACATGGATACAATCGAGCTAGTATCCGTAATAGATGTTTTGGACGAAAAGAAGAAATTTTATTTTTCTATGAATAGTGCCGTGATTCGTGAATAGTGGTCAGATATCGTGAATAAAGGCCAGTATCGTGAATAAGAACCGACACCAAAGATAGAAATTTCACAAAACATCTTCACGCTTCATGAATAAGACTTTCGTGAATAGTAACTCGTGAATAGTAACTCGTGAATAGTAACTCATGAATAGTAACCCCGACATGAAAAAGTTCAAATTTGATAAAAGTTCCAACCAATATTTCAAAGATAATGATATCAAGAAATAATATCATTTGAGAAGAAAATAACATCCCTTACCTCAAAGAATCAAGATTTCTAAGGAAAGGCTCGAATTGATCTTTGAATGAAACTTGTCTTTGAATAAAGAACTCTCAAAGTATCTAAATACTCACAAAATACGCTCAATAATATAGAGAGAGAAGAGAAAAACTTTGTTTCGTGTGATTTTCAATTCTAACTTAGCCCTCTATTTATAGGAAAATGTTAGCCGTAGAAGCGCACTTCGACCAAGCACCGATGGCTTTTACTCGCTACTATTGCCACCCACCACATTTGAAATAAAATTCAGCACATTTTTTCACCAACCACAAGTGGGGCCCACTCAATTCTAGAATTTTCCACCAAAATCAATTATAAACCTAATTTCCTAATCACCACCTCTTAAAATTCATAACAAATCATTCGTGCATTTTTAATTCGGCTCAAAATTTGTGGACATATACTCAACTTATGTATGTATAACATACCCAAAAATTACCACAATCCAACTACTTCGGATTAAAAATTATAACCCCGCAATATATCTCAAAACCCGATTTGATTTTTAATACCTCCAATCCGATAAAATACTCGATAAAACACCTCAACACTAATTTCTTCATTTATAACCACATAAATAAATCCATCATTTATATCCACATAAAATAAATATTTCTTTATCATATGAATCAATAATTAATTATTCACAAATAATATTACGTAATCACAATTATGACAACCAGTGCCGCTCCTGGAAAGAGGGGCTTTCCAATAAGGATTTCTCCTTACCGCGCAATGATTAGGCGACCAAACCTTTCCTTAATGTAACTTTCTAGACATTGCCAATAATGCTATCTAATAATATTATTTAAATAATATGAATTATTGATCCGATAATGGAGATAATGCGGCAAATGACAATTATTGAACAACAATAATATAAAATATCAACGCAGAATTATTGAATCAATAAAATAAAATATCGAATAAGAATTCATCAGGAAAATTATTGAGTAGTGTCTTCTTACGTAAGGATCAATAATTCAACAATATCGCAATACCGCCGTGCTAATCATCGTGCAACCACGCCAGACATCAGATTTTAACCACCGGGTATTCCAATGATTTTAATTGTAATAACTACGCCTGTTATTTTTAACCAACTTATATTTGCTGCTTTCTTCATCCAATCGCTTTCATGGGGGCCATACACGGTCAGCGCTTCGTCGCATTTAATATTCCCACAAGCATTTAATATTCCACGACCAAACGAATATTCCCTAACAACAATGAATATTTTATAACCACTTGCTTATTTTGAAATATTTGCGATTTTACCCCTAACTATCCACATTAATCAAATCAACCCTTACTATTTCAAAATAATAAATAAAGGAAATTCCTTTTTATTTAAAAAAAATTCGGGGTCTTACATTACAGGTACATTAATGGGTTTAAACACCTGAAAACTGAACTTTTAAAATTTGTATTTTAAAAAAAAATTAGTTACTTCATGACGTATCATAGTATATGTTCACTTGAGCTTCCCTCGGAGTTAACAAATAATTAATTTTTAATAAATGTCGAAATGTCCTAATTTTCAGTCGAACATAAGTTATCCTCGACGAACTATATCTGTCGTAACAACTATATCTCCGATGCAAATTTTGTCGAAGTTAATAAATAGATAATTTTAATAAATATCAGATTATTTTAGTTTTCAGTCGAAAATATCTTATGTTCGAAGGAATAAGTCCGTCGAAAATATGTACTGGTATATTCGACGAAAAGTTTCGTCCTATATATTCTATCGAAGATAGTTTAGGTTCAACGAACATCCGTCGGAGAGACGTTCGTCGAAGATAATAAGTATCCGACGGAATTTTTGACGGATCTTATTTTTGACCCTAATATTTACGACGGAATATCGGACGGATAGTTTAAATCGAAATAATAGATTTTCAACGATTAAGTTTATCTCGCGACGGAATATTCCGCGACTTAAGCTTTTTTCAGAAGTGCACACTGTATTGATTATCGATGCTTACGTGAGAAGGCACTCGCTTTTGTTCAATTATTGCTACAGTAATTGTTGTATAAGATCTCACGTTATTTGATTCAATTATTGTTTATAATTTATATATTATTAAATTAATAATTGAGATAACAAAGTTATTAATATTATTATTTGCAATATTAACGATGTCTGTAAGTTCTCACAAGGAGAGGTTTGGTCACATAATTGCACGCTTAATAGGAGAAATCTTTATCGAAAGCCCTCTTTCCGGGAACGAATTCGGGTCGATTAATATTGTGAATTATAATAAAGGTGATAAGTTTTGTTTTATTATTATTATAAATGTAATAAAACAGAAAACTTTTTATATAAAATGTAATACTTTTATAAAGTTATTTGTTTTATTAGCTATAAATAGAATATATTATATTCTATTACGATAAGGTTTGCGATAAAGGCTCTGCATCAGATTTGCAGATAAGTAAAATCTTTTTATATAAAAAATGTAATACTTTTATAAAGTTATTTATTTTATTAGACTATAAATAGAATATATTATATTCTATTATGCATAGTGTTTGTATAGATAATGCCGTGATAGTAAAATCTTTTTATATAAAATAGAATACTTTTATAAAGTTATTTGTTTTATTAGATTTTAAATAAAATATATATATATATATATATTATAAATAGAATATATTATATTTTATCAGATAGTATTCTTTCTATTTTCCTATAAATAGGATGCTTAGTTAGAATTAAAACACACTGTAAGTTCGTAGAATTCTTCTTTATAATCTCGAAATGTATTTCTTTAGAGTTTAAGAAAGCTTTCGAGCGTAGAAGGCAAGTTTTCTTCAAGTATATCCCCGCCTACCCGCTTTGAAAGTACTCTTCTTTTTATAAGGTAAGGGTATTATTTCTTTTCAGATTCATGAAGATAACTTCATTATTCCATTATTTATTATTATGTTAGAATAACCTATATATGCGAAGTACCACATACATGGTGAAATTCTTCTCATTATCCCATTCTTTATTATTCTCATTGGAATAACTCAGATATGCCAAGTACCGCATACACGGTGAAATTCTTCATTTATTCCATTCTTTATTATTCTCATTGAATATCCTCGTTTGTCACGTATTACGCATTTAATTCTGTTCCATTATTTATTATTCGGCTTGGAATAACTTGTCTGCGCTATTTATCGCACGCCTCGATGAAGTCTTTTGTTATTCCATTCTTTATTATTCTGCTGAATATCCCGTGCGTGCAAGGCTTACGCACGACCGTTCCATTATTTATTATTCTCGCTGAATATTCGTTCGCTGCGTTACGCACGACCGGTTCCATTTTTTATTATTCTGCTGAATAACTCGTCAATAATACCTCATCGCATGCACGGTGATTTCTTGCGTTATTTCATTCTCTTGAATAACCTGCTTATGTAGATTATCACATGACGGTGAATGATCCTTTCAGATTCATTCCTTATTAAATTATGGAAATGATCTGCCTAAGTGGATTACCGCACGGCGCATTTAAAATCCATTCGCAATTTCATATATTCTCTTATACTCAACTGGTTAAAGATTCGACTTCTATACTCCATGAAATTAGTGGAATATCCTCGATATTTGGGCTTCATCCAAAGATATTTTCATGAAAATATTCTTCCGAGAATTCTTGAATTTTACTCCACAAAGAAGTATCATGTTGACAATTTGAACGTTATTGATTCCTCGGATGAAATAATTTCGAACTTGTTTTATCAATTGTACTAAAAGACAATTTGCACTCCAAACTTTACTTTCTATTTACGTTGCACCACAAACTTAAAAAGGTGTTCAAGACACCCCAAACTTCATTATATCGTAATAAAACGCACACTTTTTTACACTTAACCCACAAAAGTGAATTACCAAGGTCAGAATACAAGTTTGGGGTACAAATTGTTTTTTATATTAAAAATGGCAAAAAATAATTAATTTTAAATAAAATAAAATAATTAATTTTAAATAAAATAATTAGTTTTAAAATAAAATAAAATAATTAATTTTAAAATAAAATAATTAAAATAATAAAATTAAAATAAATATTTGGAATTAATGATTAATAATTAATCATTAACTTGTAAAATGAATATTTTATTTTTATTTTAAAATTAATTATTAATCATTCCTAAAAAAAATCATTAATTTGTTAAAAATCATTTTTGCCACTTAAAAAAAATTCCGCTTTTGTTTTTAAAAATATAATTTTGTAAAATATAATTTTTTTTTTGAAATAGAATTTTTAAAAAATAGATTTTTATTTTAGAAGTTAAAAAAATTATTTTTGTTTTTAAAAATAGAATTTTTTTAAAACAAAATAAAATTTCATTTTAAAAAAATCTATTTTTACAAAATTGCTCTAAAAATTTTATTTTTGTTTTTAAAAAGATTTTTTTAAAACAAAATAAAATTGCTTTTTAAATTTTTTTTAAAAAAGTTTGTTTTACAAAATTTTGTTTTGTTTTTAAAAATGCATTTTTTAAAACAAAATAAAATTTTGCTTTTAAAAAATCATTATTACAAAATTCATTTTTGTTTTTGAAAGAAAATTTTATTTTGTTTTAAAAAACAAAACAATTTTTTTTTTTAACTTGTAAAATTAAATTTTGTTTTTGAAAATTGCTTTTAAAAAAATTCTATTTTTAAAATTTTAATTTTACAAAATTTTGTTTTAAAAACAAAATAGAATTTTTTTTATGTTGCAAAAATGATTTTTTGACAAGTTAATGATTGTTTTAATCGAATGATTAATAATTAATTTTAAAAATAAAATAAAATATTCATTTTACAAGTTAATGATTAATTATTAATCATTAATTCCAAATATTTATTTTAATTATTTTATTTTAATTATTTTATTTTAAAATTAATTATTTTATTTTTATTTTAAAACTAATTATTTTATTTAAAATAATTATTTTATTTTATTTAAAATTAATTATTTTTGCTAATTTTAAAATTAAAAGATAATTTGCACCCAAATCATGTATTCAGATAATTTTTCAAATTACCACTTTCAATTCCATAAGTCAAGAAAAAATGCTTGCTTTTATTACGATATAACGATGTTTGGAAATGTCTTGTATAATATTTTCAAGTTTCAAATGAAACGTAAATAGAAAGTAAAGTTTGGGATTTAAATTATCTTTACCATCGAATTATTACGCCATCATTATCATCCTCACGCTTATATCATTGTGATGAAAGCTCATCTTCATTACGCAGATCAATTTGGACTTTGGTATGATTATTAAAGCATGCGATTATTCTAAGATAATCACGACCAGAATGTTATAAATGATGCAGAAAATTCCTCAAATGCACCAGTAGTGTATTGGGACGACGCTTTTGTGATGATTATAACATTCGAGATTATTCTAAGATAAATACGACCATCGATAATTTAATGAATATCCTCTACCAGTAGAAGAAGCGATTTATGACTCGATTAACGCTATTTATTTATTAAATTCTAGCCTCAAATGATAAAATCACTTTAAAATATTTTAAAACATAAAGATAGTAGAGATATCACGCCTATTCGACTCTTCTAATTGATCATTATTCACCGCAGCTTAAACTCGATGCTCATTTTATTTTATCGCTTTAATATCACAAGATTAACGATAATTTATTCTCATTATTATTTTACCATAATATTTCTTACCGGCCACTTGAAATTTCACCCCTTTCTTTCTTTTATTCTCTTCGTGAAACGAAACGTGGCATTTACTAAATTTAAAACTGGAGTTGATTATCTGCCAGATGATAAGATTAAGAATTCTCATTATTCGTTAAATAAATAGGACAATAAAATGAATGAGTGACTGTTGAGTGTGAATATCGCCTTGCATTTACAATATTCTTATTAAAACTCTCAATTTACGTTTTTGTTGTATTTTACACGATCGTTGTATAATTAGTTTATATTTCAGATTCAAGACTAGATCCATGGCACCCAAGATGGGTGATGATGACTTGCTTTTGTGACGTCACAATAATAATAATAATAATTTTCAAAATAATAATAATTTTTATAATATATTATTAATAATAAAATTATTATTATTATTATTATTTTGAAATTATTATTATTATTATTTTGAATAATAAAAATTAATATGTTTTTTATTTTAATAAAAATATTAATAATATATTATTAATAATAAAAATTATTATTATTATTTAAAAATTTTGACTACCCTCAAATTTTGACCCCTCTCAAATTTTGTTTCCGCCACTGACACTAGTATAGAAAAAGAAGTTATAATAAAGATTAATTATATAATTTTTTAAGGCAAAACTAATAATTTACCAATCGTTTCTAAGACGCTTTTATCAATAATTCGATCAACTTTTTTTTAATTTTTCAAATTAAGTCAATTTAACTAATTATTATTTTCAAATCGGGTATTTCGTTAAAAAAAAATGTATGACGTTAAAATTTAATCTACGCTAAGCAATGAAAAAAAATATATAAAAATAAAAAAAACACGTGGCAAAAAATAAAAAATAAGCCTTCTTTTTTTACATTTTAAAGTTTAAAAAAAATAAAAACATTAACATTTTAAAGTTTTAAAAATGATAAAAATATAATAAAATAAAACAAAAATATCAAAATATCTTTCTTGAATCAGAAACATAACGTCTTGGGTCTTTTTGGTTTGGGGGTTTTTCGGATCTTGATGAATTTTGTTGGTGGGTGGGGTTTTGGAAGGTGGATCTTGGATCGGTTCAGATTTGAGGCTTCATTCATCATATCTTGAACTGATTTAACCGGATTAAGGGTTCGCCTGTTTTGTGGTCGTATGTTCTGGTGGTCTTTGAGGCGGAAAAAAGGTAAAGGTAAAGCTTTGAGGCGGCGAAGATACGGCAGAGATCGGTGGGCGCTGAGAGCGTTTGAGAGAACGATTTCTTCAGTTTGTTCCACGCACCAGCCACGTCACCAATATAGAGGGTAAGGGTTTTCGGATGAACGATGAATTGGGGGTTTTTAGAAGATATTTATTGGAAATTGTATCTAATTAGGGTTTGGTTATGCCTGTGAAAGAAGCATTACTGGAGTTGGGAAGAAGATAGTACTTCGGATGTCGAATTTGAATGGGTGAGGTCCGTGAGGACAGCCTCAATTGAGAGCCTCGCCAGAAAGGGAAGGCAAAATCCATTATTTGCTTTCAATTATTTGTTGGTTTATAATTTTAAATAATTAGTTGCTGTGTAATTTGATGAAAATTTGGAGAAGATGGAGATTTTGATAAAATGGAAGATTTGGGGAGGATGAAAATTTGATTTTGATTTTGTTTTTATTGTGTTTTATTATGTTTTTGTTATTTTTAAAATTTTAAAATGTTAAAAATGAGTTAAAAAATAAATTTTTTATTTTTATTTTCATGTCATTGTTGCTGATTGGCCACCTCATCTTTTATTTTTTTTTTTATTTTTTTTTACTTCCACGTATGAAAAATTTGACAACCGTTAACCAGATTTGACAGAATGACCTAATTTGAAAATAATAATTAGTTCAGTGACTTAATTTGAAAAATTAAAAGTTCAATCGAATTATTCAATAAAACGCTCTTAAACTTTGGCCCCAAATCATTAGCCACTGCCAATTTTTTAATAAATCATGATAAACCTACACCGGCAGCCTCGGCTTTCTAAGAAGAGTGACCACCAGTGCTACTACTTAAAGTCCACCACAGTTGAGGAGGGCACACATTTTTGTATAATTTATGTATTTATGTGTTTATAAAAATAAAATAATAAAAATATTAGGGATATTATGTATTGAAAATGATATGTTAGAAAATATTAAATATAATAAGATAATTGATGATTTTAGATCTAAAAGTCATAAAGAAGATATTTTAAATAATGTTTTGTGGTTTAGATTTCGTCAAAGTAACTAAAGAAATATCCACCGTAATTGGTAGGTTTTTACTAATTACACCATCAACTTTTAATTTTTAAATTACACCAAGAAACTAATTATTATTTTGAAATTGGGTAATTCCGTTAAAAAAAAATAAGCAGACGTTAATTTATTATCTACAAAACTAATTAATTGCCCACCGTAGTTGATGACATTTTACCGATTACACCATCAAACTTTAATTTTTCAAATTATCCCATCAAACTAATTAAATACTAATTAAAAATATTATTTTAAATATTTTAAAAATAATTATTATTTTAAGTAAAAATATTTGAAACTTTTTTATCTTCATAAAATGAAGAGTAGAGTTTCATAAAATATAGATTCAAAAAAAAATTAAAGTGATTTTAAATTAAATTAATGTCTACTTAATTTTTAACGTAATGAAACCATTCTTAATATTAGAATTTTTTTTTTAAAAAACTAAAAATATAAATTAAAACAAAAAAAAAGAGAAAAGATAAATAAAAAAAAGCGATTCAATTTTTTTAAAAAAGAAATTATTAATTTTATAAGTAAATATTATTTTCAAGAAAAAATTTGGAAAATTCTTCATATTTTAAAAAAAAGAGTAAAATTTTATTTTCAAAAAGAAAAAAAAGAGATTTTTAAAATCAATAACGTTTCATAAAATTTTAATTTTTTAAATCTATATTTTATGAAACTTTACTCATTTTATGGGAAAAATTAAAGTTTCTAATATTTTTTATTGAAAATAATAATTATTTTAAAAATATTTAAAATAATCATTTTAATTAGTTTAATGGGATAATCTGAAAAATTAAAAGTTCAATGGTGTAATCAAGAAAAAGCGTCTACTACAATGGGTAATTCATTAGTTTTGTAGATAAAAAATTAACGTCTGCTTATTTTTTTTAACTAATAACCCAATTTCAAAATAATAATTAGTTTAGTAAGATAATTTGAAAATTAAAAGTTTCAATCATGTAATCAAGAAAACTCGCCAACCACAAGAGGTATTTCATTAGTTTTACCGATTTCATTGATATTTTTATTTTGTAGGTACATGTGATTATTCTTTGCTTCGATGACATTTTAAAATGTTCTTTCTTATATTTTGTAAATTCTTATAATTTTAATAAAATTAATTAGTTAATAATTTATTTATTTTTTTATTTAATTTGTATAAAGGGGCACACTTGAAAAAATTTACCCTCTAACTTTAAAAAACTCAGGACAGTCTCTGACCTACACTAAAATGACTCCGAACTCATCATTCCTCCCGATTCCTACATTAATTAAATTATCTGGAGATGATTAACATGCATGATATATATTTATATATATATATATATATATATATTGTTAAAGACCTCTTGCTCTCTAGCTATATATCAGCTTAGACTTTGGAGAAGTGATAGGCTAAATTCTTAAGGAAAAAAACATATACCGATGACTGACCTTTCAATTAATTAACCCCAAATTTTCTAATTAAGCAAAGAACGCGTAAACTGTACACACGATTACTTGTCAAGAATGTTTAAGCTGAAAGAAGACAAAAAGATGTATAGCTATCTGTAAAGAAATAACAGCTATATATATATATATATATATTATTGTAATTTAATTTGCACGCACACGCACGGGTAGGTTTTCTGATATATCTGCAAAAAGAAAGCTTAAAACAGGAAAGGATTTCGTAGGGCTTGTATGTCATCAATTAATTCTTTATATGTGGTCATGACCTAATGAAAAAGACATTTTTACAATATTCAGATCTTGATCATCTCAGTGAGCGAGTCAATCTTTAATTTATTTTCTACATGAAAGTGACTTCAATTCTCTTTGGATCGATATATCTAGTTCACGGCGTGCATATATATATATATATATATATGCATGCATGCCTTATTTGGTAGTCTCCAAATTAAATTTATTGTTCTTGCTTTTGCACAATTGGTGAATATTGGTGACTATGGAAGTTTGTATATATTATATAAAAATTATTTAAAAACACAGTTGTCCACAACACGGTGTTGTAGTATTTGCAACACAATGTTGCATAGTCCACAACATAATTCTATTCGAGTATAAAATGTTAGAATTTAAAATCAAATATCACAAGCAATCTCACAGAATTTAAAGAAGTTAGATTAATGAAAATGTTAGAACACAAGATCGAAGTTAGTTTATTCAGGTTAAGCAAATTTTGGCTAGTGTTCCTTGTTTGACGTATTCATTAAATGTCTTACATATTATACAATGATACACACACAAAATAATATTTTTATAATAATTAGAAAATTCTAACTGTTATAACATGAGCTCAAACTCATGAGATCCCGACTATTCTGTCATAATAGCCATTAGTCTTAATCGGATCCGTAGAAGTATGAGTCAATCTTAACATAAAATAAAGCCGGACTAATATTATTTATAGATGACCATTAAAATAAAATAAGAACAAAAGAATAAGCAATAACAATCTAGGAAATTCCAAAAAGTAAGAACAAATTGAGACATCTTGAATTCAAAATTGATATGATTCAATTAATATTATATATAGAAGAAAAAAATAACTCCAATATTTAGTAACAAATATACAGTAGATTATAATATTTATCACTATGCAAACCGCAATTAAATCAATTTATATAAATTTTGAAAGTCGATTTGAAATCTTTTCAAATTAACTTTCAAAAATTCAATAATAATCTTATATTTTACAATAAAAAATATATATCATCCACATAATATGAGATGAAATTAATATTATTTTTATTATTTTGATACTTTATCGTCACCATATATATCAGATAAAATATACAGCTAATATATATCTGTGATTCTTAACATACGTCCATTCGATCCTTTTGTCATTGGTGTTCATATTATCCCTACAGATTTTTTTATAAGTTAATTCAAACTCTCTCTCTCTCTCTCTCTCTCTCTCTCCGTTTCTCTCTGTCCATTCAAAAACAAAGACAAATATCACTCAACTTTATGCTTTGAATGAGTTTGTTTTGATTGACGCATGTGAATGTACTTTTCCGAAATGCAACTCACACTAGTATTTCTTGCTAATCAAAAGGATTCCTATAGCAAATTCTTACCCAAAAGATATTTCAAATTCTAAACTATCAAATACTATCAAATTTCATGTATTAATGTTTCACAATTGTAATACATAACATGAAATTAAATTGTAGGTAATGTTACATCATACATGCATGCATGCATGGTAAATACGTATATTCATGGTAAATGTTTGTTTTGTATATATCTTTGGTCTTTATAATCAGGAGTATATATCAGTGGCCTTTACCTAGGAGATGTACTGTAAATGTAGTTCAACTTTTCCCATCACCTGGGAAAATTTTCGTGTTGGCTTGTTATCACCCATACAAATGGGAGGTAAACCAGTCTTGAAATCTCTTGAGAAAATATTACTAGTTAAGAAATTTAATTATTGCATGATTTGGCTATTTCTATTTAATTTGGAACCTTACAGTAACATAAAATCTAAAATAATGATGCTAAAATACGCGTGCCAGAAACTAATGGAGTAGAAAAAATTATCCGCTCTGTCGATGTTTCCTTAGTTTTATAATTGGAAGAAGAAATATATGTTGTATGCATTGAGTATGAACACTATAAATTTAAAGAAGCGGAATGAGATCCGACGAAAATCTTCTTGAATTTTCAAGACTTGCGATGAAATTATCCGCTCGAATACCACGTTAAAATATTCAACTGAAAAATAATTGACAATATATGAGTGAAGTAACTTACATGGTTATACTTGTATAGGTTCATAAATCTTTAAATCTGTGATGCAGGGTGGATCTACATTAGGGCAAGGGGTCAGGAATTAGTGTAAAGTGATCAAGATTAATTGACTTCAAAAAATGAATTTGAAGACGATTTTGTAGTGATTTTTACGTGTTTTTTTAATTAAAAAAATCTACATTTACTGGATTTTATTATTTCCTTTGAAATTTCATAATAAAAGAATCTCATCTTGTCAATATTTTTTGTTCCACAAAGAGTCATCTCTTTATTGCTAGTATTATAAATAACACAATATCCTCAAATTAACTGGTCATCATAATTTCATTACATGTCATTACTATTAAATTAACAATTCATTATATATATTTACTCCACTGAATGAAATTCTTGCGTCCCCCCGATCGGTTAGATTTCATATTCTCACCAGTAGCAAACACAGCTTAATTATTAACAGTTGGATTTAGTACCTATTGTTCTTCATAGCCTCGCGTGAAAAGAGCAGCTTCAGTAGAGAAAATAGCAGTACTCATGAATGCATATACACCCATTTGGCCATTTGTTCTTTGTTTTTAGTGTTCTTTGTTTTTAGTTGAATGCTTGTACCCTAATTAATGCATTCCTTTTGCCTAGAGACATATATTCTAACTTCTTAAAATTGAAGAAAGTTCTAATTAAAATAAATTACTATGTTGGCCTCTCACCTCTTTTTTGCTCAAGAGACAATTTTATTTGATGAAAATTTAGACAACTTCTTTTTGCCTTTTAAAAAAAAATGATAGTCTTTTTTAGAAGAAGAGACTCCTCGTTACTCTCTTACCATCACTATTCTAATTCTATTTTTTTAATTACTCACTTCACTTCTCCTACACCCACCACCACCACAACCCCACCACCCATCACCACCACCATCCACCACCATGATCGTCATATCTACCTACACTATGTTACATTTAAAATTTTTTACGGTCTAGTTTGGAGTTGGCATCAGAATATGCCAACTTAATCATTGGTAGTAATTAAATGGTTTCACCAAAAGTGTCACTTGTCATTTCTAGTAAATCGAATAGCCAGTAGCTTCAGCGATGACCTAATTATCAAGTGGTTTTTTACTTACTCACCCACATTTATTTATTTATTTATGTTTCTGGTGAATAAAATCACCAGATAAACTGGAAGATTTTAAATCGAATTCAGCCAAAGAGAGATTAATCATGCACATCACTTCTTGTAGAGATGCATAAAGACCAATAATAATTAAGGGTTTCTTTCAGTCATGCGAAGACAAATCTCGAGCTTATCTGTTTGATTTGTATCTTTCCACCTTTTTTTCATAGTATCATCATAGCAGATGCACAAGAGTCACAGTCGTAGCCTTGGACAAATTATTGAGCTTTAGTAGTATCATCGAAGTATCAATTAATCATGTCACTAGCTAGCTAGCTCAAAATTGATGAGCATATTCTTTGACAAAGCCCTAAACCACTGATCAAATTCAATTATATGATAATTGCCACGTCAAACCCTAAACATCATTTCTTATGCTAATCATAGGAATTACAATTACGATGATTATTACATGTATAGGAAACATGCCTGCACAATTATTTAATTATATATATACACATCAATGATGATAGAACATCCGTAAATAATTAAGTACTGGTGATGCCTGCACAATTATTTAATTATTAGTATTTTTTTTACCGCGTTGCATCAATCCCTAGTCCAACCAAGAGCAGGACCAGAGAATGGCGCAGCCACTTTCTAATTGCTATTCCCGCAATGACGCTCGAGCTTATAGATGTTGCCGTACGTTCGCTTGAACCATTTTGTAACTTTGAAGTAATTTCTTCAGCCCAGGAGATTCTATAAATAAATAGGGCCAAAACTCTTGAGGAGACATGTATGTCTGATTATTAAAAGCAAAATCAATCCTCTAGATCTCAGACCTACTAATTTTTGAGTTGTATAATTGGGGCTCCTGTGTCCACCCATTTATTAATTTATATGGATGGATATGAGTTGGACCATTTATTATTTTTATTTGATAACTATCAATCCGAACCCATTTAATTAACATGGACGAAATGGGTTAATTACTCGATCGAGTTTCCATCCATCTTGCCGGCTCTAGTTGAAACCATAATAATTATGTCCCTGTAATCAATGGAAGATTTGATACCAATTGAGTAAAAAGGTTAAGAAACCTCAGAATTGAAGCCCAAAATTCTTAAAATTCCAGGAGGGGCGCTAAATAGCCCGAACATTATGTGGAAGGCAAGAGACAAAGGTTGGAGCAGGGTAAATGTATGGAGTTAATTGTTTTCTTGTAATGATTAATGGCACACATGTGAATAGAGTGGGTACCTTGATTTGTCTCTGTGGAATGGAGACAATATGCTTATTGGAAGCAAGAACTATTGCCTTCTTACACTGTTATATATATATATAAATACGCCCAAACACATATATACACTGATATGTGAATAAACATCTCGTGATGCATGTAGTCACTGGACATGGATTTTGCCCATTTGGAGGCACGTTCTTGCAACATCTAAGGTTCATGGTTATGCAGGTTTGTTCCCTTAGTTGGCAATCCAAATTAAACAGGATTCTTGTATATATATGGCCACCTCACCAAGCTGTGACGTTTTTGTTGCTTCTGCTGAACTAAAGCAAACGTATCATCATTACATGGAATAATAATATACACCAAACAGGGCTTATAATCTACGTACATACTAACCATTTATTCTTATACATACGTATATCCCCTTTCATCTCCCAAAGATCCGGGAGATGGAGGAGGCTGATTGATCAAGGATATATATATATATATATATATATATATATATATATATATAATTGACAATAAGAATTAAGATAGTCATTTTGTGGGCTAATATATATCTCACATACATAAGAGACTTGTATATGATTCTTTTTTTGTGAGAAAATATCTTACTACGATTAAAACAAAAAGATAATACATAGGAAGTTTAATTACTATTTCACTTGTGTAATATTCCAATCCAATTCAATAACGCGTTAAACACCAAACTAGTTGGGATATATATGTGGAATTTAGGAAGAAATTAAAAAAATGTATCTCTTCACAAATTTGATTGAGTTTCCCAACATAATATATGTCCTTCCCTAATACCATAGTTTTAAAATCCAGATCAGATCGTGGGTTCAATCGGTAAAAATTAGAACCGGTCGACATTCTGTTCCAATTTGAATCAATTAATCGTTTTTGGTCAAAACCCGATAGAATCGCTTAACCTCCGATTGAACCGGTATTTCAACCGGTAAAACCAGTTAAGTTAACCTAGTGAGCTGGTTTTAATTATTTTTAATATTATTTTTGTACCAAAAAAATTTTAATATTAAAATTAACCAATTTTAGTAATATTATAACTCAACTTTATTATGTTTTAGTTCATAAAAAAATTAATTTTTTTTAATTATTAATAATATATTTTTATATATTAATGACGTCACTAGGTTAATAACGATTCGACCACAGGTTGAATTAGTGATTCATCCACCCGGTACCTTTTTCGGTTTGATAATCGGTCATAGTCTGAAAATGCCTAATACACAAACACGTTCACAAAATCTTATTTATATCGTTTTACCACTCAAAGAAGTCCTCATATATAGTCTATCCCTATATATATATATATATATATATATATATATATATATATATATATATATATATATGGGGTGATCCATACTAACGTTGTAAAAAAGCGTCTATCCTTACAATAAATCTTGATCGTCCATTCGGATAACTAACGACCTATATTACTCCCGTCCGCAATTTAATTTTTAGTATTCTGTAGTTTAATACTGCGGACGGGACAGATGACCAAAATACACTTCCTTAAAAAATTCTCTCGCTCGCAGTATTAAATTGCCGACTCTAACTCCTTTTGAAAATTGCAACGTTGTCGTTTTGTTTAAATTATCATCTGCAATATTAAACCGCGGATTCTAGGACACCCAAAACGACTACCCGGTTTAACCAAACGAGGCCAATAAACTTATAAGTCCCATCCGCAGTTTAATACTGCAGACCCTAGGTCAGATTAAAAGACGCACTGGGAAAGTGAGAAGGTCGAAATCTGAGAAGTCCCGTCTGCAATTTAATATTTTGGACGCTAGGTCTCTATCTATTATAAATGCAAACTCCATAGTTCAAAGCATGACTAAGTTCGAATTAAGGCTCCATAATTTTCTATTTCTTCTTTCATATTGGTATCATTGCATGGAAGTGTGCTAAAAATTCATATTGTTAAGCTAACAATATGAAAGAGAAATAAAGGATTTTGAGCTTTAAAATCTAACAAGAAATTCATAAAGAGAAGTTTCACTAAAATCTATATAGAGAAGTTTCAAAAAGCTACCATAGGGTTTAACATTTAACAAGAAATATTGTGCTTCCAGGATGGGTCAATTGTTTAGCTCTTTTATACAAACTCTGGAGTGCTATCACAACATGTTGAGATATTCCTGAATAATCTCAACATGTTGTGATGGCACTTCTGTGTTTGCATATGAGAGCTAAATAATTTACCAATCCTTGCAGTCTGTTTGACCTATCATCCACAGTTTAATACCGCATATGAGACTTTCTAAAAAAATGACGTTGTTTCCCCTTTCTTTTACCATCTAGAGTTCGCAGTCTAATCATGTGGACGTAACCTACTAATTAAAACGGACGTGACCTACTAATTAGAACGACGTCGCTTCATTCTTTTAGCATCCACAATTTAATACTGCAGACGGGAGGCACAATAATCCATACAAAGAAGTTTCATAATTTATTAACATGCAGTTACATGCGTGTAAATACAGAGATAGAGCAAAAGAAAACAATAACACTACCTAAGTAACTGTTTCTCAAAATCCATACAGAGAAATGAAATTATGAAGCTTCAGACATTTGCAATCCTAAAGCTTTATAATGGTTCCACTTATCATGGTTTGTAAATATTCCACATATTGCACATTTTCAAACTGCCTTCTGTCTTGCGAATTGTTCAACACCACTTTTCAACCGTGTTGCTTTTTTACGACCTTTTGTCTACAAACATATTGGATCAAACATAGGATCATTAGAAGCAGCAACATCCTCAACATCATCATCATCGTGAAATTTTATAGCGTCCTCGGACTTGATAAAAGGTTGCACATTGTCGTCCAGTCTTATTTTGACACCTTAAGCAGGGATTTTGGCCACAATTTTTTCCTCACGATCTAGCATTTCATCAATATATCTAGTGGCTTCAAAGGACGATGAAACATGCAACACAAAACCAAGAAATCATTTGGCTAAATGATTGAACCGACTGGTTTGTGTCTCCACGTAATCTGTGACCTAGGTGGGAACGTATGGGGAGACACCGCTGATTTTATTAGCATCTTGAGTCCATCGCTTGTGTATCAATTCTTTAGGAATCTTAACCAAGTTCTTTAAATTTAGTAGGCTGAGAATGTGATGACATATAGTACTAGAATGTTCAAACATTTTGCAATTACATTTCGCCATCCCGGTATCTATATATTGCACAACTGTGAAATACCTGCGGCGAGATTCAGGAACCATCACTTTGAATACCAAGTAGTTTTTTGAATCAAAAGTTAACAACTCAAACACCTTTTTAGAAGTTAACTTATGGGATTTTATCAGTTCAATTTGAAAACGCCGAAACATTTCTTTGGTATATATTTTAGCTGCATGCATCTATAACGGATTTTCAATAACAAATTTTCTTGCACAATTGACTGTGATATAATCATGTAGTTTCTCTTTGATGTACTGCTTCTCAATAGCTTTCTGGGCCTCTAAAACACTGTAAGAAAAAACGTTAATCCCGGTGGATTTTTCGGTCAGAATTAAGCCTATTCCGTCGAAATAATCTTATTTTCGAGGAAATATTCCATTGGAAATTCAGTCGTATATACACGCATCAGAGATAAAGTACGTCAAAAATTTCGTCGCAATGTCCATAATTCTGACTGAATTATACCCGATGAAGTTCTGTTGGAAATAAGTCATTTTCGAGGGACTTATGTTCGACAGATAATTCCGTCGAAGTAAAGTTAATTTTGACAAAATCTAGTGGATCCGTCGAAGATAGATTCATCGAAAAATAGCCCATTTTCTTGTAATGAAACAAAATCTCTAATCCCCGTGGAGGTATTGACAAATTCGTCAAAAAAACTGTTCAAACTTTCACTCCTAGAAGTAGTAGTCATTCTTGCTGCGAAGAAATTTTTTGAATACACCCAAATCTATTTCTCTTTTAATTCAAACAGAGATTTCAACCATTCGTGATTCTATAGATCGTAGTTAATTTTTAAGCAACAAAATCTATAAATCCTCAAATTCTTGAATAACCAAACACTTAAAGACGTAGTAGTTAAAATCTGACGTAACAGTTGGATGCGATGAATAGATATGCCCTAGTTTTTTAGTATATTTTTTGCTAATGTGTTAGGTACACAATGCATGTTGTGTATTAGGAAAAACCCTAGAAATCACATTCGACATAACACAATCTTGATAAGTGATAATGGTTATGGGATGTTTTTAACTCATTACTTCAAGCCACTGCTCAAACAACCATACAAATATATCCTCAGTCTATGTATTGTTTAGTGCACACCTAAACAATACAGAATGGTAATGATGATTTACACCTGTGAAAGGAGAAAATGACATAGAATATTTGTTTGTTCGATATGTGGTATCAAAAGTAACTACGTCACCAAAATTTTGATAAGCAAGTATTGACTGATAATCTACATAATACATCCGATACAATTATTCACGCCTGGTTTGACACTAAAATAAACTTTGCTCGGACTCTCATGCTGCAACTTTCTCAAGTAATTTATTACACCCTTTGCATTATTCAAATCAATACTATCACGTCTAATATCTCTAATTATAATTCGTACATTCATTTTAGAGAACCCAACATTGCTCATACCTTATCCCAATGAGCTCAGAACATTCATCATTCTACTTGGACCAATCTCAACATTATTAAGGATTTTAGTCAAATCCCTAGTAAAAAGATGACACTTAAACAACAACGTTTTTATAAAAAATATTGTGATATTCTTTCCACGATGTTTTTTGACAAAATGTTGTAGTTAGATATGAAAAAACGTTTTGGATTTATAGGGGATAATTTTTGGTTTTAAAGTTATAACATTTTCTTAAAGAAACGTTATGTATTAAAAAAACGCGGAGGAGGGTTTGATTCGCATACCACCATTAAAAAAACACGGAGGGCTCTCATAGACGCTACTAGCGTCGCCCGTCCAGGCTTCTCTCCTACTCATTCTCTAAACCCAACCCACATAAATATATTTCTCTTTCCTCTCTTTCTATCTCTTCCGACTGTTGATGGATTCTGAAAATCCAAAATGAAAAGGCTCGCCACTGGCGCTGATTTTTTTGGTGATTTCGGGGCGAGAGACCTGTTTTCGACTGAGATTGAGAGTAATTTTGGAGATAAAGTTTTGGGCAGCTGTAACACTGACCACAAAATTTTGATCCCAAATCTTGCTGCTCTCTATCTTTCCCAACTCGATTGTGCACCCGTTTCTCATTTATAGCCTAATTTTATTTCATTTAATTTAATTTCAGTAAATTAAATTAATTTATTTTCTTTTATCTTAATTATGTTA
Organism: Panax quinquefolius; assembly: GCA_020205615.1. Lineage (NCBI taxonomy): Eukaryota > Viridiplantae > Streptophyta > Magnoliopsida > Apiales > Araliaceae > Panax > Panax quinquefolius. The sequence goes on from CM035152.1 coordinate 155,069,165, forward strand.
TTTGATATTATTATTTTATATTATCTTATCATACAAAATATAAGTTAAATTTAGTTTATGTTGTAATATTATTTTATTTTTTTAGTTGTTTGAAACTAAGTAAATGCTAATTAGTTCATTTCAGTTAATTTTATTAGTAGGAAACTAAGTAAATGCTACTTAGTATATTTCAATATTGGAAACTAATTAAAATCTATAAATAAAAGAGTAAAATACACGCAGTGACACCTCTTTAGATAACCATAATAACACTCACGCCCCCCTTTAATTTTTTAAGTAATAGTTAGTACTCCTGCAAGTTTTTAGGGTTGGCTAAATATATAAAATTACATATTTACCCTTTGTGGGACCAAGTGTAGATTAAGGTTCACATGACCTAATTGAATTAAATACACAATTAGGGTTCCATGACCTTATTAAATGTGCAAATTAGGGCTCGTATTACCTAATTGAATGAAGACGAAAAAAATCAAAAATAAATGTGCTAGATCCGGGAAAAGCCTCCACGTGTCCTGAGGCACAAGGCTCGTGGAGGCAACTCATTTTTGGAATTGATTGAGGGATTAGATTGGTGGTTAGAAGGACATGGCGATATTGTGACGCCCCCAAAATAGGTATACACAACCCATTATGAGTCACCAAATACATGGTATAAAATTCAAATACAAACTTAATTATACAACTGTCGTGTAAAATACGACAATACATAAGCTGAGAGTTTAAAAATAAATATTATCTCGTAGACAATATCCAAACTCAAATAGAGTCCTCATTACAATTATTATCACACTATTTTATAAAATAGTGAGGACTACTAAAGCCATCATCTCAGACCATCACTCCGTTCCCCGACTAAATTGGTCCACTATATTCTCATTTCCAAGAGAACAATGAAAGCGAAGGTGAAATTTCAACTAAATTTAAAAAATAATATTACGACTAAAATAATGCGAATAAATTATTGTTAGCCAACAACAAAGTTAAACCGATAGAATACAATAGACAACAAGTTTAATCAGATTTGAAACAAATAATCCATTGTAAGAGTCAAGTGAGGCGTGATATCTACTATCTTCTATGATTTAAAAGTTTATCATCAATTTTATCATTTGAGACTTAGTTCAATAAATAATCCACATAACCAATTATCCATGCACTACGGTAAATGATATTCATTATTATCACATCCACGAATCATCCATGCACTATTATTAGTAGGATATTCAGATTATCACTAATATTAATGATTATACCGATATACATAGTCATAATCATACCAATCAACAAATCCATCTATGATTACTGGTAGAAAGATGACTTTTATCACAATATAAATACGAGGATGATGACAATGATATAAAGCGTCAATCAAACGAAATCAAGGATAAATATTAAAGATTTTAATTTATTCAAAGTTTAAAAAAAATCCAAATTGTCAACATGACAACTGCTATGTGGAGTAAAATTTAAGAATAATATTCATGTATCAAAAATAATTTGGATAAAAAAAAATCAATTTTTCTAATTGAATAAGACCTTTGAATAAGACTTTAATGAATAATACCCTAATGAATAGACTTCTCGATACTGAAAAGATTAAATTTTAACAAGAATGTTCAGAAAAATATCCTTGTGAAACGATACTAGATGAAACATAAATTTAAAGGATATTCTACTAATTACAAGGAGTATAAAAGCAATACTTAACAAAATAGGTGTAGAATTCGGAATCTGAAACGAAATAATATTACTTACATACTATAGAGTATGGAAGAAAATATTATTTCTTACGAATATTGAACAAAAATAATATCCCTTACCTTAAAAGGAGAGTATTTCTGACTAGTAGGGCGATGTTATTCTTGAAGAAAACTTACACTGTTTTCTACGCTAATGCTTCCTTAAACTTAAAAGAAATACGCTCGATATTATAGAAGAAGAATTCTATGATTCTGGTGTAATTTTCATTTCTAAACTAAGCATCCTATTTATAGGAGAATGACAGGGCACTATTTGGAATTTTTTTTTCACGGACCAACAGTTGCAGAATCACAGATCAGACGTCTAATTTTTAAAATAATAATATAATATTCAAGTAAAAAATACTTATTATATATATATATATATATATAAAACTTATATACATATATATAAGTAAAACAAAACTGAGATAACTTTGTACCGACAATTTTGAAAAATAAGTAAGTGGGGGTCCATATAATAAGCCAAACATACAACAAATACTTCATAAAATACCCCTCTATTTATCTCAATCCACTTGGCTTCTCAAAACAAATTTTTAATAACATTCATCATTAATATTATAACTCATAATATTAACAACCAAATCATTCCTAAGAAAGAGGGGGCTTTCCGATAAGGACTTCTCCTTATTGGCGCGCAATTAGGTGACCAAACCCCTTTCCTCGACATAACTTTCTAGACATCATCAATAATGCAAATAATAATATGAATAACTTTGTTGTCTCAATTATTGATTTAATAATATAAAATATTATGAAAATAATTAAATAAATAATGTGAGATACTATGCAACAATTACTGTGGCAATAATTGAATAAAATTGAGTGACTTGTCACGTAAGCATCAATAATCAAAGATATTATACAATACTGTGCTATTATGCAACCACGCGTATTACTGTACTTTTATCACCAGGTACTTCAACAGTTAACGGTAAAAATTTTACCGTTATTTTTATAAAAAGTTTTTTCTGTCGTTTTCTAACTCCGATAATAATTCCGTTGTGGGGTCCACCAATGATTGTGTCGTTGTATGAATATTCCCTGATAAAACGAATATTCCCCGACCAACGAATATTTTATAACAACTTGCTTACTTTGCAAAATTTGTAAATATTACCCACAACTATAACATTATAACAAATTCACATCTTAATATTCAAAAATGATATTTAGAGAAAAATTCATCTTTATTCATAAAAGTCGGGGTCTTACAACCTCCCCTTCTTATGAAATTTCATCCTCAAAATTGGTGTACGTACCTGGTATGACGAATAGGTGAGGATACCGTGATTTCATTTCATATTCTAACTCCCAGGTCATTTCCTCAATATCGTGGTTTCTCCACAAAACTTTGACTTGAGGTATAACCTTTGAGCGTAGAATATGTTCCTTCTTATCCAAGATTTTAACAGGTACCTCTTCATACGTTAAATATTCCACTAACTCGTCTGGTTCTAACTTAATAATATGGTTCGGGTCTTCCACATATTTACGTAATATAGATATGTTAAAAACATTATGAACATGGGACATACTTGACAGTAAGACGAGTCTATAGGTCACAGTTCCTACTCAATCGAGGATTTCAAATGGGCCAATGATTCAAGGATTGAGCTTTCCTCTCTTTCTAAATCTCGTAACTCCTTTCCATAGAGCAACACATAACAACACATGATCTCCAACATTGAATTCTACGTCCATTCGATGAAGATCAGCGTAACTCTTTTATCTATCTTGTGAGGTTTTTATACATTGTCGGATCATTTGAATCTTTCCCGCTGTCATGCGTACCAATTCTGGTCCCAACAACGTTGCTTCACCCACCTCATCCCAACATGCTGGAGAATGACACTTGCGTCCATACAACGCCTCGAATGGAGCCATGCCTATACTTGTTTGATTACTGTTGTTGTATGAGAATTCTACTAATGGCAAGAACTTGTCCCAACTTCCTTTGAAGTCTAGGATGCAGAGTCTTAATAGATATTCAAGATTTTGAATAGTCCTCTCCGACTGCCCATCCGTTTGAGGATGATATACCAAACTGAATCGTAAATTTGTGCCCATAGCTTTTTGCAAACTAACCCAAAATCGTGAAGTGAATCTTGGGTATCGATCAGAAACTATGGATACTGGCATACCATGCAGTCTTACAATGTGACGCTCTCAAAATAGGTATATATCACCCATCTTGGGTCGCCAAATACATGGTACTGAATACAAATACAAACTTAATTATACAACATGAGCTGAGAGTTTTTACACGAATATTGTCTCATAGACAATATCCAAACTCAATTTCAATCCTCATTACATTTATTATCACACTAAATAGTGAGGATTACTAAAACAACCATCTTGGACCATCACTCCGTTCCCCGACTAGTCCCGGCTACGTTCTCATTTCCTGAAGAGAACAATGAAAGCAAAAGGGTGAGCTCAACTAGCCCAGTAAGAAATATTATGACTAAGATAATGCAGAATAAATTATCATTAGCCTTCAAAAGTGTTAAACTGATAAAATACAATAAACATCAAGTTTAACTGCAGCAGAACAAGCAATCCATTAGAAGAGTCAAGTAAAGCATGATATCTACTATGTTCTATGATTTAAAAAGTTTATCATCAATTTTATCACTGGGACTCAGCTTAATAAATAAATCAAATCATCGAATCATCCCTGCAATACGGACCAATGATATTCATTAGTATCACGTCCATGAATTATCCCTGCACTACGGGCCAAGGATATTCATGTAATCATCAATGGTCATGATTATACCGAATGATCCCTGGTCATAATCATACCAATCAACAGTCCATCTATGCACGTAAGCCAAAGATGACTTTTATCGCAATAAGCATGAGGATGATGACAATGATATAAGAATTCAATTAAATGAAAACAAAGGATAAATTTTAAAGATTTATAATTTAATTTATCTAGAATTCAATAATGTCCAAATTGTCAACATGATACTGCTTTGTGGAGTAAAATTCATGAATAATATCCATGTATCAAAATAATTTGGACAGAAAAGAAATAAATTTTTTGGGTGAATAGTACCCCATGAATAGTACCCTGTGAATAGTTCTTCAGGAATAATATCCCGTGAATAAAACCTCGGCATGAAAAGTATCCCAAATACTCGAGTGAATAATACTCAAGTGAATAGTACTCGAGTGAATAGTAACCCGTGAATAGTGGCCCAGTATGAAAAGTACCCCGAATCCCCGAGTGAATAATATTCGAGTGAATAGTAACTAAGTAAATAGTAACCCATGAATAGTGACCCGTGAATAATACCTCGGTGAAAATATTGATATTTAATAAAAAAGTTCAGATCAATATTCTAATGAACGATACTGGATGAAGCGTAAAACTCAAGGATATTCCACTAATTTCAGGGATTATAGAAGCAATACTTACCATAGTAAGTTTGGATTTAAGAATATGAAAATAAATAACATACAAAATTGCAAATAGATTTTCACCTGTCATGCGGTATGTAATCCGCGTAGACAGGTTATTTTGACATATTAAAGGATGAATATGAAAAATAGTATTCCTTATGAATACGAAAGAAATAATACCCCTTATGAATACGAAAGAAATAATACCCCTTATGAATACAAAAGAAATAACACCCCTTACCTTAGTATAAGACTGGATACTGCAATAGTGAAATAGCAGAATACTCTTCTTCTTAATCTCTATAGTTTCTCTCTCTATAGTTTCTCTTGTGAGTCTCAGTGAATTGGTGAGAATGAAAGAAGAATAACGCTTCTATTTATAGGAGAATGGACTAAATAGTAACTGATTCATGAACTATCCAGATTGATTTACTATTAGAACGAACGGTCCATATTGATTACTATTAAAACCACAACCGACAGTCCAGATTGATTTACTTTTAAAATCACCACTGACGGTCCAGATTGATTTACTTTTAAAACCACCACTAACGTTCCAGATTGATTTACTTTTAAATCACCACTGACGGTCCAGATTGATTTACTATTAAAACCACCATCGACGGTCCAGATTGATTTACTATTAAAACTACCACCGATGGTCCGGATTGATTTACTATAAAAACCACCATCGATGGTCCAGATTGATTAACTATTAAAACCACCATCGAAGGTCCATAAAATTAGTAAATCTTTCCATGGAATACTAAGTCAAACTTATAACAAACGCCTCATAACAAATCCCTATATTTATATCAAAAAAATTGAATAAATATTTAGCACAAATCACTTATCTTTAATAAACACATTTTTAATCTATTAACAATTATTCATTATTAATATTATAACTCACAATATTTAACAACCAGATCATTCCCAGGAAAGATAGGGCTTTCTGATAAGGATTTTTCCCTATTGGCGCGCAATTAGGTGACCAAACCCCTTTCCTCGACAGAACTTTCTAGATATTGTCAATATTGCAAATAATAATATGAATAACTTTGTCGTCTCAATTATTAATTTAATAATATAAAATATTATGTAGATGATACTGTGACAATAATTGAATTAAATAACGTGAGATACTATGCAGCAATTACTATAGCAATAATTGAGTAAACTAAGTGGCTTTTTATGTAAGCATCAATAATCAATACCGTGTGCTACTATGTAACCATGCGTAATACTGTATTTTTACCACCAGGTATTTCAACAGTTTAACGGTAAAACTTTCGCCGTTATTTTTATAAAAGATATTTCTGTTGTTTCCTAACTCCGATAGTTATTCCGTTGTGGGATCCACCAATGATAGTATCGTTGTACGGATATTCCCTGACAAAAAGAATATTCCCCGATCAAACGAATATTCCCCGACACAACGAATATTTTATATCAACTTGCTTACTTTGAAAAATTTTCACATATCACTCTTAACTTTAACCTTTTATCAATTTAACCATTTATTAAATAGAATAATAATTATAAGAAAATTGGATACTTTTATTTATATAATTCGGGGTCTTACAACCTCCCCTCCTTATGAAATTTCATCGTTGAAATTGGTGTACGTACCTGGTATGACGAAGAGGTGAGGATACCTTGATTTCATTTCAGATTCTAACTCCCAAGTCATTTCCTCAATATCGTTGTTTCTCCACAAAACTTTGACTTGAGGTATAACCTTTGAGCATAGAATATGCTCCTTCTTATCCAAGATTTTAATAGGTACCTCTTTATACGTTAAATCTTCGGCTATCTCATCTGGTTCTAATTCAATAATGTGATTCGGGTCTTCCACATATTTACATAACATAGATATATGAAAAACGTTATGAAAACGAGACATACTTGGTGGTAAGGCGAGTCTATAGGCCACAGTTCCTACTCGATCGAGGATTTTGAATTGCCCAATGAATCGAGGATTGAGTTTTCCTCTCTTTCCAAATCTTGTAACTCCTTTCCATAGAGCAAAACATAACAACACATGATCTCCAACATTGAACTCCACGTCCTTTCGATGAAGATCAACATAACTCTTTTGTGGATCTTGTGAGGTATTTATATGTTGTCGGATCATTTGAATCTTATTCGTAGTTATACATACCAACTCCGATCCCAACAACATTATTTCACCCACCCCGTCCCAGTATACTGGAGAATGACACTTGCGTCCATACAACGCCTCAAATGGAGCCATGCCAATACTTGCTTGATAACTGTTGTTGTAAGAGAATTCCACTAATGGCAAGAACTTGTCCCAACTTCCCTTGAAGTCAAGGACACAAAGTCTTAATAGATTTTCAAGAGTTTGAATAGTCCTCTCCGACTGCCCGTCCATTTGAGGATGATATGCCGAACTAAATCGTAAATCCATGCCCATAGCTTTTTGCAAACTAACCCAAAATCGTGAAGTGAATCTTGGGTTTTGATCAGAAACTATGGATACTGGCATGCCATGCAGTCTTACAATCTCATTTATGTACATACGAGTAAGACGTTCAAGTGAATAAGTTTCTCGTATAGGTAAGAAATGAGCAGACTTGGTCAATCTATCAACAATAACCCAAATCACATCTATGCCTTGAGAAACCTTGGGAAGACCAGTAACGAAATCCATGGTAATGTGCTCCCACTTCCATTATGGAATTTCAAGTGGTTGCAATGGACCTTTTGGCACTTGATGCTCCGCCTTGACTCGTTGACAAGTTAGACACCTTGAGATAAAATCCGCTACCTCTCTCTTTACATTACTCCACCAAAATGTATGTCGAAGATCACAATACATTTTGGTACTCCCAGGATGGATTGCAAACGGTGTGTTGTGCGCCTCCATCATGATCTTATAGGGCAAAATTTCATAAGAAGGGGAGATTATAAGACCTCGAATTTTATGAAATGAAAGTATTCAATTTTCTTATAATTATTATTCTATTTAGTAAATGGTTAAATTGATAAAAGGTTAAAAGTTAAGCGTGATATGTGAAAATTTTAAAAAGTATACAAGTTTTCATAAAATGTTCGATTGGTCGGGGAATATTCGTTTTAACAGGGGATAATTGTACGACGACACAATCATTGATGGACCCCACAACAGAAGTATTGTCGGAGTTAGAAAATGACAGAAATATCTTTTTATGAAAATAACGGCGAAAGTTTTACCGTTAAACTGTTGAACTACCCGGTAGTAAAAGTATAGTAATACGCGTGATTGCATAGTAGCACACGGTATTGTACAATATCTTTGATTATTGATGTTTACGTGAGAAGTCACTCAGTTATACTAAATTATTGCTACAGTAATTTTTGCATAATATCTCTCATATTATTGATTCACTTATTGTCACAGTATCATCTGTATAATATTTAATATTTTTAAATCAATAATTGAGACAACAAAGTTATTCATATTAATATTTGCAATATTGACGATGTCTAGAAAGTTCTGTCGAGGAAAGGGGTTTGGTCACCTAATTGCGTGCCAATAGGGAGAAATCCTTATCGAAAAGCCCCCTCTTTCCTGGGAATGATTTGGTTGTTAAATATTGTGAGATATAATATTAATGATGAATAAGTTCGTGTTGATTAAAGATGAAGTTGTTAGTTCCACTGTGTTTGGATTATTAGTGTTAGTGGAAATCGACATTTATTTCAATAATAATTGATTTTTGGAGGTTATATTGACCAATCGGATAATTAATCGGATAAATGAGCAATTAATTGCTATTAATTCATATACTTATAACTATTTGTTCACATATGTGTACTATTGATTCACATGCATGTACTATTAGGGGAGGTGGTGTAAGATTGATAATACTTGCATGACTAAATTAAAAATAGAGGTATAGATGAAGGTACTATAATCAGTAACTATTTTTTCACATGTATATAAACTATTGATTCACATGAATGTACTATTGATTCACATGATGTACTATTAGGGGAGGTGGTGCAAGTTTGATAATACTTGCAGGACTAAATTAAAAATGAAGGAAAAGATGAAGGTATTATACTGTAATATTTCGAGCCCCAAAACGTGCAATTATCAAAACTATATTTTCCTATAAATAGAAGCTCATTCTTTTTTCATTCTCACCAATTCACTAAGACTCACAAGAGCAATTATAGAGAGAGAAGCTTTAGAGAGAGAAGCTATAGAGAGAAAGAAGAAGAAAAGTCTGTTACCTCACTATTCCAGTATCTAGTCTTCCTCTGAGGTAAGGGGTATTATTTCTTTCATATTCGTAAGGGATATTATTTTGTTCAGTATTCATAGGAATAATATTTTCTTCCATACTCTGTAGTATGTGAGTAATATTATTTCATCTCTTATTCTTGATTATACCTTCATTTTGTTAAAGTATTGCTTTTATACTCCGTGAAATTAGTAGAATATCTTTGAAATTTGCGCTTCATCTAGTATCGTTTCACAAGGATATTTTCTGCACATTCTTGTTAAATTTTAAACTTTTCATGTCAGAGTACTGTCCATGAGTACTATTCATTTAGATGGTACTATTCATAAAGTACTATTCACGGGTACTATTCGCAAAGTACTATTCATAAAGTACTATTTATGGGATACTATTCTCGAAGTACTATTCACGGAGTACTATTCACTCGGGTACTATTCACCCGGAGTACTATTCATGACAAAAATTGATTTCTTTTCGGTCCAAATCATTTTTGATACAATATTATTCTTGAATTTTACTCCACAAAGAAGTATCATGTTGATAATTTGGATATTATTGAATTCTAGATAAATTAAATTATAGATCTTTAAAATTTATCCTTGCTTTCATTTAATTGAATTCTTATATCATTGTCATCATCCTCATGCTTATATTGTGATGAAAATCATCTTTGGTCGTAGTGCATAGATGGACTGTTGATTAGTATAATTATGACCATGGATTATTTGGTATAATCATGACCTGTAATGTTACAAGTGATGTGGATTATTTATTGAGCTAAGTCTCAGTGACAGTTATTGGTATGATCATGACCATGCATTCTCTTCAGCCAAGGGTGAAAAGATGAATTGTTGTTTGGCATGTTTATGACCATTGGTGAAAACACGAATATCCTTGGCTCGTAGTGCATGGATAATTCGTGGTCGTGATACTAATGAATATCCTTGGCCCATAGTGCATGGATAATTCAGTGATGTGGATTATTTATTAAGCTGAGTCTCAACGATAAAATTGATGATAAACTTTTAAATCATAGAAGATTGTAGATATCATGCTCTACTTGACTCTTCTAATGGATTGCTTATTCCGCTGCAGTTGTTGATCTAAAACTTGTTGTCTATTGTATTCTATCAGTTGTTATACTGTTGAAGGCTAAGGATAATTTATTCTGCATTATCTTATTCATAATATTTCTTACTGGGGTAGTTGAGCTCACCCTTTTCTTTCACTATTCTCTTCAGGAAATGAGAATATAGCTGGGACGAGTCGGGGAATGGAGTGATGGTCCAGGATAAGTGGCTATAGTAGTCCTCACTATTCTATGAAATAGTGTGATAATAATTATAATGAGGACTCCATTGAGTGTGGATATTGTCTAGAAGACAATATTCATGTTAAAACTCTCAGCTAAGTTTTGTCGTATTTTACACGACAGTTGTATAATTATGTTGTAGTTGTATAATGTACCATGTATTTGGCGACCCAAGATGGGTGATGTATACCTATTTTGGGGGCGTCACGGCATATAACTTGTTTTCACGAAGCTTTTGGAGTACCAGCCTCAAGTGTTGCTCATGATCTTCACGGCTTTTGGAATATATGAGGATGTCATCAATAAAGACGACTACAAAATGATTTAAATATTCCTTGAATACTCGGCTCATCATATCCATGAAGGCAGCAGGAGTATTAGTCAATCCAAAAGATATGACCAGGAATTCACAATGCCCGTACCGAGTTTTGAAAGCAGTCTTTGGAATGTCATCAGTTTTAATCTTTAATTGATGATATCTAGAACGAAGATCGATCATTGAAAAGAATTTAGTGCCTTGCAACTGGTCAAACGGGTCATCAATGCGAGGCAACGGGTACCTATTTTTGATGGTGACATGATTTAAATCCCGATAATCAATACAAAGTTGCATACATCCATCTTTCTTCTTTACGAAGAGAACATGAGCACCCCAAGGAGACGTACTTGGGCGAATGAAACCGTTGTCTAACAATTCCTGCAGTTGGGTCTTTAACTCCTGAAGTTCAATAGGAGACATTCGATATGGGGATTTGGAAATGGGTTTTGTACCAGGTTCAAGGTCAATACAAAATTCAATTTCATGTTCTGGGGGTAGGCCAGGAAGTTCTTCAGGGAATACGTCAGGAAATTTATTAACAATAAAAATATCATTCAAGACTGACGTATTTTTGTTTAAATCTGTGACATGGGCTAAGAAAGCTTGACATCCGTTTTTCAATAAACGAATAGCTTTATGGCTTGATATGACAGTAATTGACTTTAATGGTTTGGTTGCTTGAATTTGCATCATAGGTTGGTTCGGAATATGAAAGCTAACAACCTTACAAAAATAATCGATTTTATCATGATGAGTGGTTAACCAATCAATCCCTAAAATTACATTGAACGTAAGTATTTTCAAAGAGATAAGATCGACAGGTAACGTGCGGTTGACGATTTGAATCAAGCAAGACTTATAAATAGTGGATGTAATAAAGGTTTCCCCCAACGGAGTTTCAATAGATAAGTCAAAGTCTAATTTCTTCGGAGTCAAATTTAAACGTTGAGCGCAAGTAGGAGAAATAAAAGAATGGGTAGAACCGGTATCAAATAAGGTATAGACTTCGTTAGAGTTTATGATTATCTTACTTGTGATGACTTCATTAGGGTTCCTTGCTTTTTGGGAGGTCACGAAAAATGCTCTCCCTTGAACTAACGATTTTATCTTGTCTGGGACGGCATTTGGTGCCTCCATCCCAGCTGGACTTAACTTCGTTGCACGAAAAAATCGGGCTAGGTTGTGATGCCCCCAAAACAGGTATACATCACCCATCTTGAGTCGCCAGATACATGGTACATAATTTCAAATACAACTTAATTATACAATAGTCGTGTAAAATACGACAAAACATAGTTGAGAGTTTTAATAAGAATATTGCCATCTAGACAATATCCACACTCAATGGAGTCCTCATTACATTTATTGTCACACTATTTCATAGAATAGTGAGGACTACTAAAACAACCATCTGGGTCGTCAATCCGTTCCCCGACCAGTCCCAACTATATTCTCATTTCCTAAAGAGAACAGTGAAAGAAAAGAGTGAGCTCAACTAGCCCAGTAAGAAATATTATGACTAAGATAATGCAGAATAAATTATCCTTAGCCTTCAACAGTATAACAACTGATAGAATACAATAGACAACAAGTTTTAGATCAACAACTATAGCGGAAATAAGCAATCCATTAAAAGAGTTAAGTAGAGCATAAAATCTACTATCTTCTATGATTTAAAAAGTTTTTCATCAACTTTATCGCTGAGACTCAGCTTAATAAATAAAATTGAATCATCCCTGCATCACGGCCAAGGATATTCATGTAATCATCAATGGTCATGATTATACCAAATAATCTCTGGTCATAATCATACCAACAATTGTCCATCAATGAACTACAGGCCAATGAGGACTTTCACCACATCATTCGTCACATTACGGTCATGATTATACCGAATAATCCCTGGTCATAATCATACCAAGTCCATCTATGCACGTAAGCCTTTAAGATGACTTTCATCACAATATAAGCATGAGGATGATGACAATGACATAATAATTCAATAAAACAAGTTCAATGATAAATTTTAAAGATTTATAATTTAATTTATCCAGAATTCAATAACGTTCAAATTGTCAACATGATACTGCTTTTTAGAGTAAAATTCAAGAATAATAATCATATACCAAAAATAATTTGGACAGAAAAGAAATATATTTTTCGGTGAATAGTACCCTTTGAATAAGACTTCCGAATAATAGTATCCGAATGAATAGTACCCACACAAAAAAGTGTCCCGAATACCCGAAAGTGAATGATATTAGAGTGAATAGTAATCGGGTGAATAGTAACCCATGAATAAGAACTTCGTGAATAGTACTTTAACACGAAAAGTGCCCCAATACCCGAGTGAATAATACTAGAGTGAATAATAATCTTTGGGTGAATAGTAATTCAGTGAATAGTAACTCGTAAAAAATACCAAATAAAATGATATTTCATGATAGTACAAAAGAAATGATATCTCGGACGAGTATAATAGAATATACTGAAATCTGCAAATGGTTTTTCACACCGCCATGCGGAATCCACGTAGACAGATCATTTCCACAATTTAATAAAGAATGAATATGAAGGATCATTCACCATGTATGCGTGTCCAGTATGTACGCTTTATTCCAACAGAATAATAAAGAATAAAATAACAGAAGAATTCATCATGCATGCGATAGACCACACAAACAGGTTATTCCTAACGTAAGGTTATTCTAACGAGAAAAATAAAGAATGGAACCAGTCGTGCGTAATCAAGCATGCACGGGATATTCCAATGTAATAATAAAGAATGAAATAACAACCCAAATTCACCGAGCATGCGAAAAGATCAAATGCATACGTGTTATTCCAATGTAATAATAAAGAATGGAATAACAGAAGAATTTCACTATGTATGTGAGACCCCAAATTTTATGAATAAAGATTTAAATTTCTCGAAATATTTTTTTTGAATATTATGGTGTGGATTTGATATAATGTTATAGTTGTGGGTATTATTTATAAATTTTGCAAAGTAAGCAAGTTGTTATATAATATTCGATTGGTCGGGGAATATTCATTTTAACAGGGAATATTCGTACGACGGCACAATCATTGGTGGACCCCACAACGAAAGTATTTTCGTAGTAAGAAAATGATAGAATTATCTTTTTATAAAAATAACGGCGAAAGTGGTACCGTTAAAACTGTTAAACTAGTTAGTAGTAAAAGTAATGAATATGTCTGGCATTAGTTGCGTAGTACCCGATATTGATTATTGATGCTTACGTAAGAAGTCACTCAGTTATACTCAATTATTGCTACAGTAATTGCTGAATCATATCTCTAATATTATTGATTCAATTATTGTCACAGTATCATCTGCTTAATATGTTATATTATTAAATCAATAATTGAGATGGCAAAGTTATTCATATTATTATTTGCGTGCCAATAAGGAGAGGTTTGGTCACCTAATTGCGCGCCAATAAGGAGAATTCCTTATCGAAAAGCCCCCTATTTTTTGGGAATGACCCGGTTGTTAAATATTGTGAATTATAATATTAATGTGTAGGGTTTTGACACAGAAACGCAGCGAAAATAAACCAATTTAAAGAAATTTCAAAACCCAAAACAGGATCCATGCGAAAACAATTAACTCAGTGGTTAGAAATTATACCGATTTTGATACTGAAATTGATGTGCTCGAATCTCCAACACAATCCAAATGAATCGCGACTCTACTGTATCCACACTAACGCTCCGAGAATCATCCTACGATCTGCAGAAGAAGGAACCGTGGTACTAGCCACCAAGGATGAGGATTTTCAGAACTTGTTTCTCTCTAGTCTCTCTCTAAGAGCGACTAGGGTTTTTAGTTTATGAATAATCCCTAAAATGGCTGCAACATATCATATATATATAGCCATTTAAAATTATTATTCAAAACCTAATTTGATAAAATTTGAATATATATATATATATATATATATATATCTTAATTAAGTCTTACTTAATTAATATACCTATATATAAATTATCCTATTAATTTAAATTCATAATTTAAATACTATCAATCATATTGATATATTTAAATATTTAAAATTTAAATTAATTCCCTTTAATTACGCTTACATGTGTGTGACCCTATAGGTTATTATTACGTTGGAAATACTTTTAAAATCATATTATAAAATTATAAACGGTGAAAGCGACATCTAGTAATGCATCATCACTACTACCCAAGTAATAATAAGATCGATGATTCGATCTGCAACCTTTTAAGTGACCAATGTTTCAATATAATTTAATCCTTTTAACCTTAATATCCTAGATTAAACTCGAGTCATGGAATGTGTCATACTCTTCATAATTTAATCTGAGTTTTCTTGATCAATGAGTAGACTATATGAAACAAATCACTATTTGAGCATGGCTATGCATTTCATAGTCCTACTCAATCAAGAGGCCTATGGATATCACCCCTAATATATAAGATGGTTAAATTCCATCTAGATCACTCATATTCCTCACACGATTCATGATGTACCCAATAATCACCTTTATAGTCCCCCTATTAAAGGTGACATTTGATGATATCAAAGTACATAAATTCCCATGTAGTAATATAGTGACTTCAGGTCGAAGGACCATTACATCATTGTCACTATGAGAATTGCTAATGACACTTCGCATAATGCTCCATATAGAATTCTCATGGTGGGTCTGTCCAGTACATCATTTTCTAACATGTACCTATGAATTGACTTAATATCTCATATATTTATGACCAATGAGATTTGGTCATCAGTTAATCCACATACTAGTCTTAATGCATCACTGTTGTTCCATCAACAATAATACTCGATTAGGGACATTTAAGAACAATGATACTAATTATAATTATATAATCTCATGTTCAAGTCACATACTTGAAACTATATAATTTGTATCACTATTCTAAGGAATTTTATTTTGTTAACATTTATATAACGCAGTAAATAAAACCATTATAAAATCATTCATTTATTCAATCAAATATAATATCAAAATGTTAAGCAATTATATAAAATAATTGACCTCTAGGGCATAAACTCTAACAGTCTCCCACTTGCACTAGAGCCAATCACTCATGTATCTAATACCCATGGAACTAGTGTGACCTTCGTGCTTCTGCTGCGACAAAGCCTAGGTCAGTGGATCTGCAACATTATCATCTGTTGGCACTCTTCCTATATGTACATCTCCTCTATCAATGATTTCACGGATGAGATGGTACCTTTAAAGTATATGCTTGGATTGTTGGTGAGATCTGGGTTCCTTAGCTTTGTCTGATGGCTCCATTATTATCATAGTATAGAAACAACCGGATCAACAATGGTTGAAACAACACCAAGTTCGATGATGAACTTTTTAATCCATACAACCTCCTCGTTTGCACTAGAAGCGTGAATATATATACTCAACCTCTCATTGTATAATCGACTCATCGCTCTTCGCTTCAAACTCTTCCATTAACACACCACCATTAAGGCAAAACACAAAACCCGATCGAGACTTATAGTCATCATTGTCGGTCCCAGAAACTAACATCTATGTAACCCTTTATCGCCAGTTCGTCTTCACCTCCATATACCAAGAATGAATCCTTAGTCCTCTTTAGATACTTGAGGATATTCTCGATCGCATCCGATGACCTTCACCGATTCGATAGTATCTCGCTTTCGTTATGCTCAATGCATACGAGACATTCTGAGACAGTACATATCATCATGCATACATGATAGATCCAATTGCCGAAACATAAGGGATCTTTCTCATACGCTCCTCATCATCTTGTGATTTAGGACATTGGGCCTTAGAGATCTTTATACCATGAGTCATGGGTAAGTGTCCTCTTTTTGCCTCTTGCATGTTGAACCATTTCAGCACTTTATCAATATATGTACTCTGACTTAGGCGTAGCATTTTTCTCGATCTATCTCGATAGATCTTGATACCTAAAATGTAGGCTGCATCGCCTAAATCTTTCATGGAGAAACATTTTCCTAACCATGTTTTTACAGCCTGTAATGAAGGAATGTCATTCCCAATAATTAATATGTCGTCAACATATAATACTAGGAATACAATGTGACTCCCACTAACCTTCTTATATACACAAGTTTCATCTTCATTTTTAATAAAACCAAACTCTTTGACTGCTTCATCAAATCGAAGATTCCAACTCTGAGAGGTTTGCTTCAATCCATAAATGGATCGTTGCAGCTTACATACCTTTCCAGCATCCTTTAGATTGACAAAACCCTCAGGTTGTGTCATGTACACATCCTCAAGGAGATTTCCGTTAAGGAAAGCAGTTTTGACATCCATCTGCCAGATTTCGTAATCGTAAAAGGCTGCAATAGCAAGTAAGATCCTGATGGATTTAACCATTGCCACTGGAGAGAAGGTTTCATCATAGTCAACACCTTGAACTTGTTTGTAACCTTTTGCTACCAGTCGAACTTTGTAGGTTTGTACATTACCATCCATGTCGGTTTTCTTCTTGAAAACCCACTTGCACCCGATTGGTTTTACCCCTTCGGGTGGATCAACCAAAGTCCATACTTGGTTAGTATACATGGATTCCATTTCAGATCTCATGGCTTCAAGCCATCTCTCAGAATCTAGTCCATTCATAGCTTCTTGGTAGGAAGCAGGCTCATCCTGATCTATGAGCATCACATCGCCGTTTTGAGTCACAAGATATCCATAATATCTCTCGGGCTCTTGGCGTGTCCTACCAGATCTACGAATTCCTTGTGTAATTTAAGCATGTTCACTTTCCACAACATCTTGTGGTTCCTGCTCACGTTCCAACTCAGGTTCAATGATATTCTGTGGTTCTCGAATTTCTTCGAGTTCTACTTTCCTCCCACTGTTTCCTTTAGAGACAAATTCTCTTTCTTGAAAAATACCAGTTCGAGAAACAACCACTTTGTTCTCAGAAGGTTTGTAGAAATAATACCCTTTTATTTCCTTTGGGTATCCCACAAAATTACATTTGTTAGATTTGGGTCCGAGCTTGTCAGAATCTAGACGTTTTACAAATGCCTCCCAACCCCAAATCTTCATGAATGACATACTAGGACGTTTCCCAGTCCACATCTCATATGATATCTTCTGAACCATTTTTGTAGGAACACGGTTAAGTGTGAATGCAGCTGTCTCTAGGACATGACCGCAGAAGCTTATTGGATGATTTGCATGACTCATCATTGATCGTACCATGTCCAACAAGGTTCAATTCCTCCTCTCAGACACACCATTCCATTGTGGTGTTCCAGGTGGAGTGAGCTGTGATATAATACCACACTCCTTTAGAAGGTCATCAAAGTCTTGGCTTAAGTATTCACCTCCTCGATCGGATCGAAGGGCTTTTATGCTTTTGCCAAATTGGTTTTGAACTTCATTCTTGAATTCCTTGAACTTTTCAAAGCATTCGGATTGTGTCTCATAAGATACACATATCCATATCTCTTCAAGTCGTCGATAAATGTAATGAAGTAATAAAACCTACCTCTTGCTAATCGAACTCATGGGTCCACATACATCACTATGTATAAGTCCCAATATATCGCTAGCTTGCTTCACAATCGTGTCCAATGAAAGGGCTTTAGTCATCTTGCCTAATAAATAAGATTCGCATTTTTTATATGATTCAAAATCAAATGAATCCAAAAATCCATCTTTATGGAGTTTTGATATGCGTTTCTCATTTATATGGCCCAAATGACAATACAAGAGATATGTCGGATTTGAATCATTTGATTTAAATCGTTTTGTATTTATGTTATAGATAGGCATTTCCAAATCAAGAATATAAAGACCATTAAACAATTGTGCAACACCATAACATATATCATTTAAGTAAAACGAACAACGGTTGTTCTTTATTATAAATGAAAAACCTTTCTTGTCCAAACAAGAAACAAAAATAATGTTTTTGCTTATAGCAGGCACAAAATAACAATCTTCTAATTCTAAAACTAGCCCGGAGGCAAAGATAAATGATAAGTTCCTATGGCGGTCAAGTGAACTTTTGCTCCATTCCCAACACGTGGGTCAACCTCTCCTTTTGCCAAAGTCCTACTCCTTCAGAGTTCCTGCACATTAACACAAATGTGAGAACCACATCCAGTATCCAATACCCATGATGTAGAAGTAGACAAATTGACTTCTATAACATATATACCTGAATTAGAAGTCCTACTTCCTTTTCTTTTCTTCACTTCTTCCAAATAAGCAAGACGATTCCTCTTTCAGTGTCTAGGATTTCCACAAAAGTGACAATCACCTTCTTTAGCCACCCCGCCTTTAGGCTTTAAAGCCTGTTTGGTTTTGAAATTGGGTTTGGCACCAGATTTAGATCCTATCTTCTTCTTGCCTTTCCAATTTCCCTTAGCATTCCCCTTTTGCACCATTATTATGGGAGCAGGTCCTGCATTTTTCATGTTGTTCTCGGCAGTTCTTAACATGCTCATTAACTCAGTAAGGGGTTTCACAATTTCATTCATAATTTAATTCATGACAATTTGAGAATAGCTGTTGTTCAGGGATTGCAAAACAAGATCTGTTTGGGCCTCCGGAGTGATTGGAAAACCCAACCTATCAAGGTACTCAATATACCCAATCATTTTCAGCACATGTGGACCAACTGGATCACGTTCACCCATCTTGCAATGATACAATGCCTTGCTTGTATCATACCTCTCTTGTCGAGCATGCCCTTCGAACAATTTCTTGAGATGCTCGATCATCCCATAAGCATCCATCAACTTATGTTGCTTCTGAAGCTTAGCGTTCATGGTTGCTAGCATGAGACAACTCACGTCCAGAACACCATCTTGATGCTTCTTGTAAGCATTATGCTCCACGCGATGGTGCGATGTCGGTTAAGTGCTACAGGAATGGGCTTTTCAATGACATATAGCTTGCGCTCTTGTTTGAGGACAATCCTCAAGTTCCTATGCTAGTCAAGGAAATTAATTCCACTCAACTTGTCCTTCTCAAGGACTGATCGTAGTGAAAGACTACTTGTATTGTTGTTGTTTGCCATTGATATCTACAATTTATAAGGGCAAAAAAATAATAAGTCAAATTGCAGAGTTGATAGTATGTAATTGATAATAGTACATTCAAAATATACCTCCCATTATTTTATTCAAATTAATAGCCCTCACTATCTTCTATGATTTAAAAAATGTTTTTCATCAACTTTATCGCTGAGACTCAGCTTAATAAATAAAATTGAATCATCCCTAGATCACGACCAAGGATATTCATGTAATCATCAATGGTCATGATTATACCGAATAATCCCTGGTCATAATTATACCAACAACTGTCCATCAATGAACTACAGGCCAATGTGGACTTTCACCACATCATTCGTCACATTACTATTAATGATTATACCGAATAATCCTCGGTCATAATCATACCAAGTCCATCTACGCACGTAAGCCAAAGATGACTTTCATCACAATATAAGCATGAGGATGATGACAATGACATAATAATTCAATAAAACAAGTTCAAGGATAAATTTTAAAGATTTATAATTTAATTTATCTAGAATTCAATAACGTTCAAATTGTCAACATGATACTGCTTTGTAGAGTAAAATTCAAGAATAATATTCATGTACCAAAAATAATTTGGACATGAAAAAGAAATATATTTTTCGGGTGAATAGTACCCCGTGAATAGTACTTCGGGAATAGTACCCCGACACGAAAAGTTTCCCTAATACCCGAGTGAATGATACTAGAGTGAATAGTAATCAGGTGAATAGTAACCCACGAATAGTAACTCGTGAATAGTACTGCAGCACGAAAAAGTGCCCCGAATACTCGAGTGAATAATACTAGAGTAAATAGTAACTCGTAAAAAAAAATACCAAATAAAATGATATTTTATGACGAGTACAAAAGAAATGATATCTCAGACGAGTATAATAGAATATACGAAACTGCAAATGGATTTTCACCCGCCATGCGGTAATCCACGTCGACAGATCATTTCCACAATTTAATAAAGAATGAATACGAAGGATCATTCACCATGTATGCGGTAATCCACATAGACAGGTTATTCCAATAGAATAATAAAGTATGGAATAACAGAAGAATTCACCATGTATGCGATAGATCGCATGCATGACGTGTTATTTCCAACGAAAAAAAAAAGAATGGAACCAAGTCAAATGCGTAATCCGCATGCATGTGATATTCCAATAGAATAATAAAGAATGGAACCATGTCAAATGCGTAATCCGCATGCATGTGATATTCCAACAAAATAATAAAGAATGGAATAACAACAAAATTCACCAAGCATGCGATAGACCACACAGATAGGTTATTCCAACAGAATAATAAAGAATGGAATAACAGAAGAATTTCACCATGTATGCGGTACTTCGCATAGACAGGTTATTCCAACATAATAATAAAGAATGGAATAACAACCCTTACGAGTATTGAAAGAAAATAACTCTCTTCATGAATACGAAAGAATAATACCCTTACCTCAAAAGAAGACCGGATTACTGAAATAGTGAGGTAGCAGACTTCTCTTCTTCTTTCTCTCTATAATTTCTCTCTATAATAATTGCTCTATAGCTTTAGTGAATTGGTGAGAAATGAAGGAAGAATGAGCTTCTATTTATAGGAAAATATAGTTTCAATAATTACACATTTTGGGACTCGAAATATTACAGTATAATACCTTCCTCTTTTTTTTCATTTTTAATTTAGTCCTGCAAGTATTATCAAACTTGCACCACCTCCCCTAATAGTAAATCATGTGAATCAATAGTAAATCATGTGACTCAATAGTTCTAAACATGTGAAAAAATTAATTATAGTATAGTACCTTCATCTATACCTCTATTTTTAATTTAGTCATGCAAGTATTATCAATCTTGCACCATCTCCCCTAATAGTAAATGAATGTGAATCAATAGTACACACATGTGAACAAATAGTTATAATCATGTGAATCAATAACAATTAATTTCTCATTTATCCTAAGTTAATTACCCGATCGGGTCAATATAACCTCCAAACATCAATTATTATCGAAATAAATGTCGATTTTCACTAACACTAATAATTCCAACACAATGGAACTATCAATTTCATCTTTAATCAACACAAACTTATTCATCATTAATATTATAATTCATAATATTTAACAACCGTGTCGTTCCCAAGAAAGAGGGGGCTTCCAGATAAGGATTTCTCCTTATTAAGCGCATAATTAGGTGACCAAACCTCTCCTTGATGTAACTTCTGACATTGTCAATATTGCAAATAATAATATGAATAACTTTGTCATCTCAATTATTGATTTAATAATATAACATATTATACGAGATGATCTTTGTGACAATAATCAATCAATAATATGAGAGATATGATCAAGTAATTATCAGAACAATAATTTAGTATAACCGAGTGACTTATCACGTAAGCATCAATAATCAATACTGGTAATCTTACTATACAACCACGCCAGATTCTTATTTTTTTACTACCGGGTAGTTCAACAGTTTTAACGGTAACACTTTCGCCGTTATTTTTATAAAAAGATAATTTTGTCATTTTCTAACTACAATAATACTTCCGTTGTGGGGTCCACCAATGATTGTGCCATCGTATGGATATTTCCCGACAAAAAGAATATTCCCCGACCAAACTAATATTTTATAACAACTTGCATACTTTGAAATTTTTTTCACATATCACCCTTAACTTTAACCTTTTATCAATTTAACCATTTACGAAATAAAATAATAATTATAAGAAATTTGAATACTTTTATTTCATAAAAATTAGGGTCTTACATAGGTGACCTACTCTTCCACAATTGTAACATCTTTATATAGATCGACGCGCATAATTGGACCGATGTGTCCTCCCTCGCATTTGTAACATACGATCGGTGGTCGATCTCCTTCCTAACAACGATTCTTTGGTCTTTGACGTCTTTCCATCATTATTGAATCTCCTCTTCTTGAAATTTCCACTCCTATTGTCTTGTCCATGATTACCACCGAAGTGGTTACCATTTTTGGCTTGTTGATTTCCTCCATTTTTGTTGTCATCGCTTCGATGTCTGCTACCACTGTATTATCGCTTTGCTGACTACTCTCTCTTGGTTGGGTTGACTTATTATCGTGCTCTAATAACTGAGCCCTATTTACAACATCTGAATACAAACACAGTTTGTGAGAAATGAGGTATTAACGTATTTTGGATTTTAAATCTCGCAGAAACATTCGCGTCATTCTCTCCTCATTATCAACCAAATGGGATGCAAACCAGGACAACTTGGCAAAATTAGCCTCGTACTACAACACGGTCATATTGTTTTGCTTTAGCTTGATGAACTCTACCTCCTTCATGTGACGAATACTTTCGGGAAAGTACTTGTCATTGAACAGTTCTTGGAACTCTCCCAAGACATCCTCAGTGCGGCAGGCTGAGTACGTTTTACTGATTCCCACCAGTAAATTGCCTCTTCTCTCAACATGAAGGTGGCAAAAAAAAACTTTTGCTCCTCAGACCATCCCAAGACTTCAAATATCTTGGTGATCTGCTTTATCCACGTCTCTTCCTTGAGTGGTTCTGGCTTTCCCCAAAACTCTGATGGTCCCAGCTCCTTGAATTTCTTAGCAGTGACCATTCGTGAGTTGTCTGTGTTTCCAACTGCATTCTGAACAGGAGCCGCTCTCACCTGATGTTGCATGAATTGCATAAAGCCACTGAACATCCCATCGTTCATCATTTGGTCGGTGTTGTTGTTTACCTGAGGATTATTGTCTTTCTGATGCATATTATCCTAGGTATTGATCGTTGGTGACTCCACGGTCTCATGTGCTTCATTTTTGATCTCAACATTTTCAGATGCCATTTTTAAATACTGCCACAAAACAAGGGTTAATTGGCATACCACATAATATCCCTATACTCTGACCGACCAATTAAATACCAATTAAACTTAGGTAGGTCATACTAGCGAAGGAATTACCCGTCTCTCCCCTCCTAGTTCTAGTCTCACATCTCAGCCAGAGATCATATCCCTAAGCTTTGATACCAACTGTGACGCCCCCAAAATAGGTATACATCACCCATCTTGGGTCGCCAAATACATGGTACTGAAAACAAATACAAACTTAATTATACAACATGAGCTGAGAGTTTTTACACGAATATTGTCTCATAGACAATATCCAAACTCAAATTCAATCCTCATTACATTTATTATCACACTAAATAGTGAGGATTACTAAAACAACCATCTTGGACCATCATTCCATTCCCCGACTAGTCCCGACTACGTTATCATTTTCTGAAGAGAACAATATAAGAAAATGGGTGAGCTCAACTAGCCCAGTAAGAAATATTATGACTAAGATAATGCAGAATAAATTATCGTTAGCCTTCAACAGTGTTAAACTGATAAAATACAATAAACATCAAGTTTAACTGCAGCGGAACAAGCAATCCATTAGAAGAGTTAAGTAGAGCATGATATCTACTATCTTCTATGATTTAAAAAGTTTATCATCAATTTTATCGCTGAGACTCAGCTTAATAAATAAACCACATCATCGAATCATCCCTACACTATGGGCCAAGGATATTCATTAGTATCACGTCCACGAATTATCCCTGCATTACGGGCCAAGGATATTCGTGTAATCATTAATGGTCATGATTATACCGAATGATCCCTGATCATAATTATACCAATCAACAGTCCATCTATGCACGTAAGCCAAAGGTGAATTTTATCACAATAAGCATGAGGATGATGACAATGATATAAGAATTCAATTAAATGAAAACCAATAATAAATTTTAAATATTTATAATTTAATTTATCCAAAATTCAATCATATCTAAATTGTCAACATGATACTACTTTGTGGAGAAAAATTCAAGAATAATATCCATGTATCAAAAATAATTTGGACATAAAAGAAAAAAAAATTTGGGTGAATAATACCCCGTAAATAGTATCCTGTGAATAGTACTTCAGGAATATTATCCTGTGAATAGTACCCCAGCATGAAAAGTGTCCCGAATACCCGAGTGAATAGTACTCGAGTGAATAGTAACCTGTGAATAGAACCCCGGTATGAAAAGTACCCCGAATCCCCGAGTGAATAATATTCGAGTGAATAGTAACCCGTGAATAGTAACTCTGGTGAAAATATTAATATTTAATAAAAAAAATCAGATCAATATTCCAATGAACGATACTGGATGAAGCGCGAAACTCAAGGATATTCCACTAATTTCAGGAATTATTGAAGTAATACTTACCATAGTATGTTTATATTTAAGAATATAAAAAGAAATAACATACGAAACTGCAAATGGATTTTCACCTGTCATGCGGTACGTAATCAACATAGACAGGTTATTCCGACATATTAAAGGATGAATACGAAAAATAGTATTCCTTATGAATACGAAAGAAATAATACCCCTTACGAATACAAAAGAAATAACACCCTTTACCTTAGTAGAAGACTGGATACTGCAATAGTGAAATAACAGAATACTCTTCTTCTTGCCCTCTATTGTTTCTTTCTCTATAGTTTCTCTTGTGAGTCTCAGTGAATTGGTGAGAATGAAAGAAGAATTAAGGTTCTATTTATAGGAGAATGGACTAAATAGTAACTGATTCATGAACGGTCCAGATTAATTTACTATTAGAACAGACGGTCCATATTGATTACTATTAAAACCACAACCGACGGTCCAGATTGATTTACTTTTAAAACCATCACCGATGGTCCAGATTGATTTACTTTTAAAATGACCACCGATGGTCTAGATTGATTTACTATTAAAACTACCATGGACGGTCTAGATTGATTTAATATTAAAACCACCACCGATGGTCCAGAGTGATTTACTATTAAAACCACCATCGATGGTCTAGATTGATTTACTATTATAACCATCATCGTTGGTCCATAAAATTAGTAAATCTTCCCATGGAATACCAAGTCAAACTGACAACAAATGCCTCTTAATAAATCCCTATATTTATATCAAAAAAATTGAATAAATATTTATCACAAATCATTTATCTTTAATAAACACATTTTTAATCTATTAACAATTATTCATTATTAATATTATAATTCATAATATTTAACAACCAGATCATTCCCAGAAAAGAGGGGGCTTTCCGATAAGGATTTCTCCCTATTGGCGCGCAATTAGGTAACCAAACCTATTTTCTCGACAGAACTTTCTAGACATCGTCAGTATTACAAATAATAATATGAATAAATTTGTCGTCTCAATTATTGATTTAATAATATAAAATATTATGCAGATGATATTGTGATAATAATTGAATCAAATAATGTGAGATACTATACAATAATTATTGTAGCAATAATTGAGTAAACTGAGTGGCTTCTTACGTAAGTATCAATAATCAATACTGTGCTACTATACAACCACGCGTATTACTGTATTTTTACCACCGGGTATTTCAACAGTTTAACGGTAAAACTTTCGCCGTTATTTTTATAAAAGATTTTTCTGTCGTTTTTTAACTTTGACAGTTATTCCGTTGTGGGGTACACTAATGATGGTGTCGTTGTACGGATATTCCCTGATAAAAAGAATATTCCCCGACACAACGAATATTTTATATCAACTTGCTTATTTTGAAAAATTTTCACATATTACCCTTAATTTAACCATTTATTAAATAGAATTATAAGAAAATTGGATACTTTTATTTCATATAATTTGGGGTCCTACATACAATCTCATTTATATATATACGAGCAAGACGTTCAAGTGAATAAGTTTCTGGTATAGGTAAAAAATGAGAAAACTTGGATAACCTATCAACAATGACCCAAATTGCATCTATGCCTTGAGAAACCTTGGGAATACCAGTAATGAAATCTATGGTAATGTGCTCCCACTTCCATTCTGGAATTTTAAGTGGTTGCAATTGACCTTTTGGCACTTAATGCTCTGCATTGACACGCTGACAAGTTAAACACCTTGAGATAAACTCCGCTATCTCTCTCTTCATATTGCTCCACCAAAATGTATGTCAAAGATCATGATACATTTTGGTACTATCAGGATGGATTGCAAATGGTGTGTTCTGCGCCTCCATCATGATTTTATACTTCAAGTCAGAGTCGTTAGGAACACAAATTCTGGAGTTCACTCGAAGTATTCCTTCTTCATCGATTCTTGCTTCTGGAATAACACCTTCTTGCACTTTCTTTTTCATACGCATCAGCTCCAGGTCTGTAGCTTGAGCAGTTTTAACTTTATCGATTAAGGTCGGTTCTACTCGTATATTTGACATCATCACGTGAGTCCATGGAGTCTTTAACTCTATCTCCATCCTTAGTAAGTCATACAAAATGGGCCTTTGCGTTGACAATATCGCGCTCGTACCCGCATTTGATCTTCTACTCAATGCGTCAGCTACTACGTTCGCTTTTCTAGGATGGTATTGAATGGTATGATCATAATCTTTCTACAACTCGAGCCAACGTCATTGCCGCATGTTGAGTCCCTTTTGGGTGAAGAAATATTTGATGCTTTTATGATCCCTATAGATCTCCACTTTCTCCCCATACAGGTAATGTCTCCAGATTTTAAGCGCGAAAATGACTGCTGCCAACTCTAGATCATGAGTAAGATAATTACTCTCATATTCTTTGAGTTGTCATGAGGCATAGGCTATGACTTTTCCATTTTTCATGAGAACACATCCTAAACCTTTGCCTGAAGAATCGCTGTATATGAAAAATCCCTCCAAACCAGATGGTATTTTTAAAACAGGTGCTAAAATGAGTCTCATCTTGAGTTCTTAAAAACTCTTCTCACATTACTCGCTCTAACCGAATTTTATATCTTTTCGAGTCAGCTGAGTTAACGGAGTGGCGATTCGAGAAAATCCTTCCATGAATCTCTGATAATAACCAGCTAAGCCTAGAAAGCTACGTACTTCGGTAACTGACTTAGGTTTCTCCCAGCTTTGTATTGCTTCAATCTTCGCTGGGTCAATAGATATTCTGTGATTTGATATCACATGCCCAAGGAATGCTACTTCCTCAAGCCAGAACTTACATTTCTTCAACTTGGCATATAGCTTATTTTCACGAAGCTTTTGGAGTATCAGCCTCAAGTGCTGCTCATGATCGTCACGGCTTTTGAAGTATATGAGGATGTCATTGTTGGGATTTTGGCACATCAAAGCAACGCATAATGGAATATAAATTGAACAAACCAAAATAATTTATGAAACAAAAAATAGGATCCATACAAAATATATATTAATTTAGTGTTAAGAGATTATACCGATTATGAAATCGCTTCTGAAACGCTTCGAATCTCCAACGTAATTCCTCATGAAACTACATCTCTATAGTATCCACACGAACGCACGCGAACCGTCGCACGATTCTGCAAAAGAAGCAGCAGTACTAGCCACCAAAGGAACAGGATTTTTGATTTTCTCTCTAGTCTCTCTCTAAGAGTGGCTATATTATCTATATATAGCAGTCAAAAAAGGATTAATCAAAACCTAATCTTATTAATAATGTAAAATCCAAATTTATATATATATTATATGTAAGACCCCAAATTTTATAAAATGAAAGTATTCAATTTTCATATAATTATTATTTTATTTAGTAAATGGTTAAATTGAGAAAGGGTTAAAGTTAAGGGTGATATGTGAAAATTTTACAAAGTAAGCAAGTTGATATAAAATATTCGTTGGGGAAAATTCGATTGGTCGGGGAATATTCGTTTTAACAGGGAATATTCATACGACGACACAATCATTGGTGGACCCCACAACAGAAGTATTGTCGTAGTTAGAATATGACAGAAATATCTTTTTATAAAAATAACGGCAAAAATTTTATCGTTAAACTGATGAACTACCCGGTAGTAAAAGTACAGTACTACGCGTGGTTGCATAGTAGCACACGGTATTGATTATTGATGCTTACGTGAGAAGTCACTCAGTTATACTCAATTATTGCTATAGTAGTTGTTGCATAATATCTCTCATATTATTGATTTAATTATTGTCACAATATCATCTGCATAATATTTATTATTATTAAATCAATAATTGAGACAACAAAGTTATTCATATTATTATTTATAATATTGACGATGTCTAGAAAGTTCTGTCGAGGAAAGGGGTTTGGTCACCTAATTGCGTGCCAATAGGGAGAAATCCTTATCGAAAAGCCCCCTCTTTCCTGGGAATGATTTGGTTGTTAAATATTGTGAGATATAATATTAATGATGAATAAGTTCGTGTTGATTAAAGATGAAGTTGTTAGTTCCACTTTGTTTGAATTATTAGTGTTAGTAGAAATCGACATTTATTTCAATAATAATTGATTTCTGGAGGTTATATTGACCAATCGGATAATTAATCGGATAAATGAGCAATTAATTGCTATTAATTCATATGCTTATAACTATTTGTTCACATATGTGTACTATTGATTCACATGCATATACTATTAGGGGAGGTGGTGTAAGATTGATAATACTTGCATGACTAAATTAAAAATAGAGGTATAGATGAAGGTACTATACTGTAACTATTTTTTTCACATGTATAGAACTATTGATTCACATGAATGTACTATTGATTCACATGATGTACTATTAGGGGAGGTGGTGCAAGTTTGATAATACTTGCAGGACTAAATTAAAAATGAAGAAAAAGATGAAGGTATTATACTGTAATATTTCGAGCCCCAAAACGTGCAATTATCGAAACTATATTTTTCTATAAATAGAAGCTCATTTTTACTTCATTCTCACCAATTCACTAAGACTCACAAGAGCAATTATAGAGAGAAAAGCTATAGAGAGAGAAGTTATAGAGAGAAAGAAGAAGAGAAGTCTGCTACTTCTTTTTCCAAAGATCAGATCTTCTTACGAGGTAAGGGGTATTATTTATTTCATATTCGAAGAGATATTATTTTTCGTATTTGTATGAATATTATTTTCATTCAATATTCGTAAGGAATATCATCTTCGTTCAATATTCGTAAGAATATTATTTTTCGTTCAACAGTCGTAAGGGGTATTATTTATTTCATATTCTGAAGAGATATTATTTTTTGTATTCGTATGAATATTATTTTCGTTCAATATTAGTAAGGAATATCATCTTCGTTCAATATTCGTAGGAATATTATTTTCATTCAACAGTCGTAAGGGGTATTATTTCTTTCGTATTCATGAAGAGAGTTATTTTTTTCAATACTCGTAAGGGTTATTACTCAATTATTTATTATTTTGTTGGAATAACCTGTCTACGCGGACTACCGCATGCATGGTGAAATTCTTCTATTATTCTATTCTTTATTATTTTGTTGTAATAACCTATCTACGCGGACTACCGCATGCATGGTGAAATTCTTCTGTTATTCCATTCTTTATTATTATGTTGGAATAACAGTCTACGCGGACTACCTCATGTATAGTGAATGACCATTCGTATTCATTCTTTATTAAATTGTGGAAATGATCTGTCTACGTGAATTACCACATTGCGGATGAAAATCCATTTGCATTTTTCGTATATTCTATTATACTTGTATGAGATATCCTTTCTTTTGTACTCATCATGGAATATCGTTTTCTTTTTTATTTTCCTTTTATGAGTACTATTCATGAAGTACTATTTACGGTACTATTCACAAAGTACTATTCACGAAGTACTATTCACGGGTACTATTCATAAAGTACTATTCATGGGGTACTATTCCCAAAATACTATTCACGGGGTACTATTCACCCGGGTACTATTCTCCTGGAGTACTATTCATGACAAAAATTAATTTCTTTTCTGTCCAAATGATTTTTGATACAATATCATTCTTAAATTTTACTCCACAAAGCAGTATCATGTTGACAATTTGGATATTTTTAAACTCTGGATAAATTTAAAGTCTTTAATATTTATCCTTGATTTCGTTTGATTAATGCTTATATCATTGTCATCATCCTCATGCTTATATTATGATGAAAGTCATCTTTGCCTTACGTGCATAGATGGACTGTTGATTGGTATGATTATGACCAGGGATCATTTGGTATAATCATGACCCGTAATGTTACAAATGATTTGGTAAAAGTCCTCATTGGCCCGTAGTGCATTGATGGACAGTTGTTGGTATGATTTTGACCAGGGATTATTCAGTATAATCATGACCATTGATGATTACATGAATATCCTTGGCCCGTAGTCTTGAGGATGATTCTATGATGTGGTTTATTTATTAAGTCGAGTCTCGTGATAAAGTTAATGAAAAACTTTTTAAATCATAGAAGATAGTAGATATCACGCTCTACTTGACTCTTCTAATGGATTGCTTATTCCACTGCGATTGTTGATCTAAAACTTGTTGTCTATTGTATTCTATCGGTTGTTATCTTTGTTGAAGGCTAAGGATAATTTATTCTGCATTATCTTAGTCATAATATTTCTTACTGGGCTAGTTGAGCTCACCCTTTTCTTTCACTGTTCTCTTCAGAAAATGAGAATATAGCTGGGACTGGTCGGGGAAAGGATTGACGGTCCAGATGGTTGTCTTAGTAGTCCTCACTATTATGTGAAATAGTGTGATAATAATTGTAATGAAGAATCCATTAAAAGTGTATATTGTCTAGAAGGCAATATTCTTGTTTAAACTCTCAGCTATGTTTTGTCGTATATTACCCGACAGTTGTATAATTAAGTTTGTATTTGATTTATGTACCATGTATTTGGCGACTCAAGATGGGTGATATATACCTATTTTGGGGGCGTCATCGTTGGTATCAAAGCTTAGGGATATGTGAAAGTAGTATGCACACAAGCCAATCATGTTTGATGATAAAGCATATACTTTGTAACAATCTTATTCATTTATTAATAAAAAGTATTAATTTATTAAAGGCTTTTAATTATCTACATGATGCTGTTTTATAATATGTGATAAACCCATAGTTTTAAGCAATGCTTTTAGAATAATGATGATGATCATTCTAATGAGATCTAAATTCTTAGAAAGCTTAAAACTAAAATAGTTCCCAATCATTGGATTACTAAATTGGGGATTAGTGAATCCGGATAGATTGGTACATACGTTGCTTGCTCATTGGATGAGGATGATTGATCTCATGATCATTTGTGTGGAGACACTAAAGCAAGTATGTAGGTGCTTATTAGAGAATAAGTTCATTTGAGCGTTGGCTCATTAAGGAATACCTAATGGAGTTTTATTTGCTGTCGATAGGAATTCTGTAGTGATAGTAGTCTGAAGTAATCCTTGGACTTGAGATCATCATAGTATCTTGTGTGTGATGAGTTATACTTTGACTTATTCCTTAAGACCCTTAGGGTATATCAAAGGGTATGCTTGGGTATAATAAGTTGTATACATGGAGATAATGTATGATCAATAAAGAATCTACCACTTCTAATAAAAGAAGAAATGTTCTATGTGATTCGATAAATGACAACCCAAAGAGTCCTTGGCGTTAAGCGAAATGAAATTAGAAAGGAGTTTCTAATTTGCATTATTTGAGTTGTACATTTAAGGATCGAAATACATATAATTAAATAAAATAAGACTTGACGGTAATTCCATGTCTTATATTTAATTGGGACATTGTATGGTGGAAGGATTGAATTATGCGGTAACTATTTACTCAAAGGTTCTTTAATGATTAATGTTGAAATCTATATTATCCGGAAAGTCGTTGATCGCTAGGAGGAGGCTTATCCCATTGTAGAATAAATATTATTTATTTAAATAAATTAATTGTTTAATTTATTTATTTAAATAAGATTAAATTATTCTAATTGATTTATTCACAACCTAGGTTTAATATGGAGAACCTAAAGGGTCACACCATAAAAAAGGAAGAATAATTATTTAAGAAGTTAATGGCATAATCGTAATAATATGTTATGTATATTTAATTTAATCTATGGTTATATAATAAATTAAATAGCTTAATATTTATTATTTAATATTTTAGAAATATTAAATATAAATTAATAAGAGGAGTCTTATTAATATTATTACAATTATTATTATTTTAATTTCTAAAAGAGTTTAGAAATTAATTTAATATAAGTACTCTCATTTATTCTTAATTGGATTAGGAAGGAAAATTAGTTAAAGGAGTTTAATTAATTATCCCTAATAAGATTAGGGAGCTTAATTAATTAAAAAATTAATTAATTAAAACCCAATTCCTTAATTGTTAAGGTGGGTTGCCCACATCTATAAATAAGAGGAGTCTTATTATGGGTGGTATGGGTTGTTGACTTTAACAACTACGTAATAATTCCAATTAGTTGGAGAGTACTCCCTTTCTATAGAGATAGAAAAATTAGGGTTTAGCCAACCACCCATCTTCTTGAATTCTTATTTTTCCTTGGTAGATCACCTCTAGAGGCCAAACATATGGGTGGCTAACGTTGATCAAAGGAAGGAACAAAACCCCGGTGGATTCAAGTTGAACGCGAAAGGATTTGGAGGTGAACTTGTACCTGAGGAAGCTCGATCTTCAAGGGTATGATTTTATTCTTTATCTTTTCGTTAAATTAATAATTATGCATAAAGGGTGATCCGGGTATATGGTTTGTAAAATTTAAACTCTGATTTTTACACGCTTCCGCATTATTTTTTGCAATTTGATTGCGCCCATGAATATTACAAAACCTAATGATTGCATCGAGCCAAACCTTTATGTAAATTATTAATTGTTCGGGATTTGATATGTATATTGATATGTGTTTAGAACAATTTAATTGGGCATAATTTTATTGTATAAAATTTATTAAAAAAAAAAAAAAAAAAAACGAAATTAACCACGGAAATAATTATTGTGCTGCCGTTTTTTTTTAAAAGGATACATGAGTCATTTTTTAAAAGAAATCAGCAGCCCAAATAAAAAAAAAAAAGCAGCTGGTGAAATTTTTATTTTGCAAGGCACGGATTTTAAGGCATGATTTCAAGGCAGCTGGTGAAAAATCATGCAGCACAAAACCGGCAGCACAAAACCGTGAATCACGTAAAAAAAAAAGGGAACGGACGGTTATATATATATATATTATTACCGTAATATTATATATATATAATATTTTAATAATTTTATAATTAAAATAAAAAGTTTATTTTAATTTAAAATAAAGTTTATTTTAATTTTAATAATTTTATAATTAAAATAAAAAGGTTTATTTTAATCTTAAAATAAAAGGTTTATTTTAATATTAGAATAAAAGATTTATTTTAATTTTAAAATTAAATTTCATGCTAACTAATTAGAGTTGGAATTTGATTCCATGATAACTAATTAGAGTTGAAATTGGATTTTATTTTTCCTAAAATAAAGGAGTTTATTTGTGAATAGGGAAGTAAATCTATCTTTCCTTAAATAAAGGAGTTTATTTAGATATGAAATAGGATTTCATATTATTCAAAATAAAAGAGTTTATTTGTGAATAGGAAAGAGAATCCATGTTTCCTTAAATAAAGGAGTTTATTTAGATATGAAATTAGATTTCATATTATTCAAAATAAAGGAGTTTATTTATGAATAGGAAAGATATCCGTGTTTCCTTTAATAAAGATTTTTTTTACATGGAATTGGATTCCATAATTAATTAAAATAAAAGAGTTTATTTTAATTAAAGTTTTTTTGTGGAATTGGATTCCATAATTAATTAAAATAAAGGAGTTTATTTTGATTAAAATTTTGATTAAAATAAAATAGTTTATTTTATTCAAAATTAGATAAATTAAAATAAAATAGTTTTATTTTGATTTAAATTTGGATTAAAATAAAGGAGTTTATTTTGATTCAAAAATAGATTTTATACTAACTAAATTTGTCCATTAAATGATATCAATATATATATTAAATGTTTATTATTCATAAGATGAATGTAATTTATTGATGCATATGATGATGTGTATGATAATAAATGGGATTGATTATGGACTATCACCAATGCGATTGGATTTTATTTTAGTTGGATGCATGAATGTATGGGTTTTATTAAATGGGGTCTGCGTGACTCGCCTTCTAATTTTTCTTAATGAAAATTCTATTTCCTCCTATGTACTTCCCTCGATTGGCGATCAAGGTTTCTATTTATTTTAAATAGTTTTGTAATAGGAATAGTTAGAATTAATTTTGAAGAATTGGAGATCAAGGACAAGGAGCGCTTGAGACCCGTTTGTAATGGGCAGGATTTAAATATAATAGTTATATTTAAATATTATTTCTTGCACCCTAGGGTTTGACCTTTTGGTTCACTTGGTGGCTCTAGTGAACCAAACTAGAATAAAAGTCCATAATCAATCCGGTAGAATATAGTATTCTATATGTACATGCTTATACTATATATATATATATATATTATGCAAACATGCTTCGTATGTTTATTAATATACGCGTATTTTATATATATATAATGCATGCTACTAAAACAAGATGAGACAAATTAATAACAAAACCCCTCAATTTTTATATAAGTCCTAAGCGTTCAAAGATATTTGGAATATCGAACGTCGCTTTCCTAGCATGATAAAATTAATAGAGTATTAAATATTTAATATGAGTTTGTTGTGTCACCACAAGGCAAGTATTAAGTATTTAAGATGTTAATTTATCACATTTGATGCTTATAAAGAAAATTGAACAATATTGTTTTGTTGTGTCACCACAAGGATGATATTTTTCTTTTTGAATATATGGAGTGCTAGGTTGACTTAACTTGGATAATTTTGATTCGGATGTGCCACCACTTGATCAAAATAATCTAAGAGGCAAAAAGAAAAGGAGTCAGCATAGTTGATGTAATTGACAAAAGTTGTCTACCTATTTATTTATATATAGTTTGTTGTGTCACCACAAGGCTATATACATTTGAAATGGAATCCTTATTCTCACTAGCAAATCTTTAATTAGATTTTGCCAAACTATATAATTGAGGTAATATAGTTTGAAGAAAATATTGGGAGATACCAATTTAAAACAAGACCTAATTTATTTTGGTAATTAATAAAAGAATGTATGTTAAAATGTTGTTAATTACAAATTCATTTACGAAATTTTACAATGTCTAAAATTACTATCATCACGAAGCATATTAGATGCTAAATTAATCGGGGCCAATTAAACGGATTGGTTAAGGAATTTGAGAATAGTTCTCATAGTTTGAAAAGCTATCTTATGTCCTTAATACGCCTATCCCCGCAATGGTTGCGCATAATGCCTCCGAGGAAGAGATTGCTACTTTTAGAAAGTGGCAAGATGATGCATAGTTGGCTCAATGCATCATGCTCGTATCCATAAATAACAAGCTTGATGTCGACTGAAACTATGGATACTTCTACTATACTCCCGCACGTCAAGTAGTTGATGGTGAGGAAAGTAGGGTGATAGATGTCGAGATATCTAAGGAGCTCTTCCGATCTAGAATGGCCAATGGCACTATATAGTGCGAGAAAAAGTTCTTAACATAATCAATTTGATTGATCGATTAGACAACTGGTTTTGTCATGGATGGAGAGTTGAGCCAAGATTTGATCTTGCACTCACTCCCTGACTCCTTTCACAATTGTTGTGAATTTTCATATGAACAAGCTAGATATCGGCCTTCACCGATTTGCTTAACATGTTGAAAAATGTTGAGAGTCACTTTCCAACCAAGAAAGATCAAGTCTTCTTGGTAGGGGCCAAAGGATCTTCCGAAAAAAGAAGAATGATTCAAAGAAGGTAAATAGAAAGGCAAAAACAAAGGATAATAAGAACAAAAGCGATACGGATAGCAAAGGAGTTTGCTTCCACCGCAATAAGCACGACACTTTGGAAAGAAATCATGAGAAGCATCTTGCGAGAGGCTAACCAAAGAAGCTTAGTGAAGTTTCGATTCAATCGATTTTGTTCATGATTGAAATAAATTTTCTTTAAGTCAAGGTTCTACTTGGGTATAGGATACTGACTTTGGTTATCATAAATATAGATTTATGAAGGGACCAAGCGAGTAGAAAGCTAAACAAAGATAAATAATCTTATGTGTGGGAAATGAAGTAAAAGTTGCTACATTAGCCATAGGAACTTATTGTTTAGCAATGCCTACGGGCAAATCTATTAAGTCAATAAGTTGTTATTGTATTCCAGTTCTCGTTGAAAACATTATTTCTATTTTATTGTTGGACAATGAAATCTTTGGTATTATAATTAAGAACAATTGTTGTTCTATTTATAATAATAATGTCTTGTATAGAACTGGAATATTACTTAATAAATTTTGTATACTTGACTTACGTGAAAAATATATTTTGCAAATTGAACAAACTAGTATAAGAAAAGGAGATGATCATTCAAAGAGTTGAATGTGTTTATTTGTTGAAATACAAGTCTGAATTAATTGAAAGGTTCAAACAATTCAAAAGTGAAACAAATTGGCAATGTATTAAGATTCTTTGATTAGATCAAGGGATAAATACTTGTGCAATAAGTTTCTAGATCATCTCAAATAGTTTTCTCATAATGGACATATCCTAATATGCAATAATTGATTGATGTATCTGAATGAAAAATCGTACCTTGTTGGACATGGTGCGGTCCATAATGATTTTACTGACATTTCAGTATCCTTCTGGGATAATGTCCTAAAAATGGCTGCATATCTACGAAAATGGTAACCTCAAAATCCATTTAAGACTCCATAAAAGTTATGGATGGGGGAGGATTCCTAATCTTAAGTATGTTAAGATAAGGGGTTGTCCAACTTATGTGAAAAGGTTTCAAAAGATAAGCTTGGGACCAGATTTGACAAGTGTCGATTTGTGGGACATCCTAAAGTAAGTTTAGGGTATATGTTCTATAATTCTACTTAGCAAAAGGTGTTTGTTACGAAACACGCTTCCTTCTAAGATAAAGGTGTTTATCATTGAAGGACTAGTGGGAGGATAATAGATCTTGAAGAGTTCAAGAACCACAAAATACTATAAGTCAAATAAGAGGAACCTCAGTAGATAGACTCTATTATACCACAACCGAATCGTAAGTGCGGAATAGTCACAGAAGATACCTAGGAGGTATGGATTCATCATGGATGATGATGATGAGTGTACGCATCATAGAAGATGATGATCCGAGTTACATTCGATGAGTAAGACTTCTAGTGTGTACAAAGGAGACGATTGGGATGCAGTGACATTCCTAATATTATATGTTGATATACTACGATAAGGAATGACATACCAATGCTACAATCAAGAAAAGATAAAGTTGTCTAAACATTCCTCCATGAATGATTTGGAAGAGTATCTTAATTGGGGATATAAATCTATATAGATAGATTTAAGAGGATGCTCGACTTAACCCAAAGAACGTATATTCATTTGATGCTAAAGTCGTTTAGCATGGCAAACTCCAAGAGATGTCTCATGTCGATGAGCTATGGAGTGTATCTCTTTAATAGTCCCCATAGACTCCGGAGAGAGAGAGATCGCATGAGTGACAATCATGTATGCAATGAAATGTACGAGACACGATGTTGATCGGTCATATTCGGAGAAGATCAACATAAAGACGGTGAAAAACATCTTAAAGTTCTTAACCCAAGCACTAAGGATGTGAGCATACATGGTGGGTCCGAATTAAAACTAGAGGGCTTAACAGACTCAAGTTTTTCAGACAGACCAAGACGATAGAAAAATCCACTTTCAGGTAAAGGGTTACCTTGAACAGTGGTGCAGTGAATTGAAAAGGTTCCAAACAGCAAAGAGTTATTGGTTTAGTGACAAAGACAAAGTATATAGCTATAAATGAAGCTGCAAGTTGATTGTTTGGATTAAAAGTTCATTACAGAACTAGGAATAGTTCCTAAATCTCATCTTGGATCTAAACATGTGTTGTGGCACTTTCATTTGATTATAAGAATCATTGAAAGATGGGAAATCACTATAGAGATAGTGGAATCTCATGAAAAACATTACATATCCATTAACTAAAGCTTATCCAACAGCAGGATAATCCTCACTTAGAGAAGAAGAGTATGAGATACCATGACGATTGGCTTTAGTGCAAGTGGGAGATTGAAAGTAGTATGCACACAAGCCAATCATGTTTGATGATAAAGCATATACTTTGTAACAATCTTATTCATTTATTAATAAAAAGTATTAATTTATTAAAGGCTTTTAATTATCTACACGATCTTTGTTTTTATAATATGTGATAAACCCATAGTTTTAAGCAATGCTTTTAGAATAATGATGATGATCATTCTAATGAGATCTAAATTCTTAGAAAGCTTAAAACTAAAATAGTTCCCAATCATTGGATTACTAAATTGGGGATTAGTGAATCCGGATAGATTGGTACATCGTTCTTTCTCATTGGATGAGGATGATTGATCTCATGATCATTTGTGTGGAGACACTAAAGCAAGTATGTAGGTGCTTATTAGAGAATAAGTTCACCTGAGCGTTGGCTCGCTAAGGAATACCTAATGGAGTTTTATTTGTGCATCAATAGGAATTCTGTGAGTGATAGTAGTCTAAGTAATCCTTGGACTTGAGATCATCATAGTATCTTGTGTATGATGAGTTATACTTTGACTTATTCCTTAAGACCCTTAGGGTATATCAAAGGGTATGCTTGGGTATAATAAGTTGTATATGGAGATAATGTATGATCAATAAAGAATCTACCACTTCAATAAAAGAAGAGAAATGTCCTATGTGATTCGATAAATGACAACCCAAAGAGTCCTCGGCGGCGAGAATGAAATTAGAAAAGAAGTTTCTAATTTGCATTATTTGAGTTGTACATTTAAGGATCGAAATACATATAATTAAATAAAATAAGACTTGACAATGAATTCCATGTCTTATATTTAATTGGGACATTGTATGGTGGAAGGATTGAATTATGCGGTAACTATTTACTCAAAGGTTCTTTAATGATTAATGTTGAAATCTATATTATCCGGAAAGTCGTTGATCGCTAGGGAGGCTTATCCTATTGTAGAATAAATATTATTTATTTAAATAAATTAATTGTTTAATTTATTTATTTAAATAAGATTAAATTGTTCTAATTGATTTATTCACAACCTAGGTTTAATATGGAGAACCTAAAGGGTCACACCATAAAAGGAAGAATAATTATTTAAGAAGTTAATGACATAATCGTAATAATATGTTATGTATATTTAATTTAATCTATGGTTATAGAATAAATTAAATAGCTTAATATTTATTATTTAATATTTTAGAAATATTAAATATAAATTAATAAGAGGAGTCTTATTAATATTATTACAATTATTATTATTTTAATTTCTAAAAGAGTTTAGGAATTAATTTAATATAAGTACTCTCATTTATTCCTAATTGGATTAGGAAGGAAAATTAGTTAAAGGAGTTTAATTAATTATCCCTAATAAGATTAGGGAGCTTAATTAATTAAAAGAATTAATTAATTAAAACCCAATTCCTTAATTGTTAAGGTGGGTTGCCCACATCTATAAATAAGAGGAGTCTTATTATGGGTGGTATGGGTTGTTGACTTTAACAACTACGTAATAATTCCAATTAGTTGGAGAGTACTCCCTTTCTATAGAGATAGAAAAACTAGGGTTTAGCCAACCACCCATCTTCTTGA
This sequence comes from Panax quinquefolius, assembly GCA_020205615.1. Taxonomy (NCBI): domain Eukaryota; kingdom Viridiplantae; phylum Streptophyta; class Magnoliopsida; order Apiales; family Araliaceae; genus Panax; species Panax quinquefolius. The sequence continues at coordinate 155,109,985 of CM035152.1, forward strand.
ATTCTTATTTTTCCTTGGTGGATCACCTCTAGAGGCCAAACATATGGGTGGCTAACGTTGATCAAAGGAAGGAACAAAACCCCGGTGGATTCAAGTTGAACGCGAAAGGATTTGGAGGTGAACTTGTACCTGAGGAAGCTCGATCTTCAAGGGTATGATTTTATTCTTTATCTTTTCGTTAAATTAATAATTATGCATAAAGGGTGATCCGGGTATATGGTTTGTAAAATTTAAACTTTGATTTTTACACGCTTCCGCATTATTTTTTGCAATTTGATTGCGCCCATGAATATTACAAACCTAACAATATGATCCCTGGCTGAGATGTGAGACAAGAACTAGGAGGGGAGAGAGGGGGAATTCCTTCGCTAGTATGACATACCTAAGTTTATTTGGTATTTAATTGGTCGGTCAGAGTATAGGGGTAATATATGATATGTCAATTAACCCTTGTTTTGTGGCAGTGTTTGAAAATGGCATCTGAAAATGTCGAGATAAGCAATGAAGCACATGAGACCGTTGAGTCACCAACGATCAATGCCCAGGATAATGTGCATCAGGAAGACAATAATCCTCAGGTAAACAACAACACCGATCAGATGATGAACGATGGGATGTTTAGAGGATTTATGTAATTCATGCAACATCAGGCGAGAGAGACTTCGGTTCAAAATACAGGTGGAAACACTGGCAACTCTCGGATGGTCACCTCTAAGCAATTCAAGGAGCTGGGACCACCAGAGTTTTTGAGAGAGCCAAAACCACTTAAGGCGGAGATATGGATAAAGTTGATCACCAAGGTATTTGATGTCTTGGGATGCTCCAAGAAGAAAAAGGTTCCTTTTTCCACCTTCATGTTGCGAGGAGAGGCATATTACTGGTGGGAATCAGTAAAACGTACTCAGCTTGCCGCACTGAAGATGTCTTAGGAGAAGTTCCAAGAACTGTTCAACGACAAGTATTTTCCCGAAAGTTTTTGTTATATGAAGGAGGTAGAGTTCATCATGTTGGAGCAAAACAATATGACTGTATCGCAATACGAGGCAAAGTTTGCGGAGTTGTTCCGGTTTGCATCCCATTTGGTTGATAATGAGGAGAGAATGACATGGATGTTTCTAAGAGGTTTGAAACCTGAGAAACGTCAATACCTCATTTCTCACAAACGTTGTTTATATTCAGATGTTGTGAATAGGGCTCAGTTATTGGAGAACGATAATGAGCCATCCCAACCAAAAGATAATGAACAATAACACGATAATAATCGTACCGGTGGCAACGGCCATTGGAACAACGATAACCATCGTGAAGGAAATTATCAGGCAAGAAATGGTAACCACTTCGGTGGTAATCATGGCAAAGATAATAGAAGAAATAATTTAAGTGGAAAATTTAAGAAGAGAAGATTTAACAATGATGGGAAGACGTCGGCAGCAGCACCAGCACCAGCAACAAATTTTAGGGGAGGAGAACGACCGCCAATTAGATGCTACAGATGCGGAGAGGAGGGACACATAAATCCAAATTGTTCACAGCCTTCCAAGGTATGTTTTAGTTATGAAAAAGATGGTCACATAGCTCGATTTTTTCTTATAGCAAAATCAATTCTAGCTGGGACGGTGGCACCAAAGGCGGATACGGACAAAACAAAGTCGGTGATTTCAGGAAGAGCATTTTTTGTGACTTCTCAAAAAAGAGAGTAACCCAAATGAAGTTATCACGGGTTAGTTAATCATAAACTCTTGCGAAGTCTATACCTTGTTAGATACTGGTTCTATCCATTCTTTTATTTCTCCTATTTGCGCTCAACATTTAAATTTAACTCCGAAGAAATTAGACTTTGACTTATCTGTTGAAACTCTGTTAGGAGAAACCTTCATCACATGTGATATCCAAGTCTTGGATGAGAGTCACAATTTTTAAATGATATTTCTATCGTTAATAAATTTCCTGACGTATTCTCTAAAGACTTCCTGGCCTATCCCAGAGTGTGAAATCGAATTTGTATTGACCCCAGTACAAAACCCATTTCTAAAACCCTTAAATATTTCTTCAACCAAAACGAACGTATAATAAACCAAAGATGTTGGCTCGAGCTGTTGAAGATTACAACCATACCATTCAATATTATCGTGAAAAAAGCGAACGTGGTAGCTGATGTATTGAGTAGAAGATTGTATGCGTTTACGATTGTAACGTTGCTAGCTCAAAGACCCATTTCATATGACTTACAAATCATAAAGATAGAGTTAAAGACTCTAAGGACCCACGTGATGATGTCAAATAATACGAGTAGAATCGACGTTAACCGATAAAGTTAAAACCGCTCAAGCTACACATCCAGAGCTGATGAATGTGAAGAAGAAGGTTCAAGAGGGCGTTATTCTAGCAGCAAGAATTGATGAAGAGAGTAAATCTTAACCCTCGATTTAATTGGGCTATTCGAAATCCTCGATCGAGTAGGAACTGTGGCCTATAGACTCGCTTTACCGCCAAGTATGTTGCGTGTTTATAACATTTTTCACGTATCGATGTTACGTAAATATGTGGACGACCTGAACCACATTATTGAATTAGAACCGGACGAAATAGCAGAAGATTTAACGTATGAAGAGGTACCTGTTAAAATGTTGGATAAGAATGAATATATTCTACGCTCAAAGGTTCTACCCCAAGAGTTAGAATCTGACGAGGTATCATCATCTCTTTGACATACGAGGTACGTACGTAAATTTTAAGGGCGAAATTTCATAAGGAGGGGAGATTGTAAGACCCAGAATTTTATAAAATAAAAGTATTCAATTTTCTTATAATTATTATTTTATTTAGTAAATGGTTAAATTGAGAAAGGGTTAAAGTTAAGGGTGATATGTAAAAATTTTGCAAAGTAAGAAAGTTGATATAAAATATTCGTTGTGTCGGGAAATATTCGATTGGTCGGGGAATATTCGTTTTAACAGGGAATATTCGTATGATGACACAATCATTGTTGGACCCCACAACGGAAGTATTTTCGTAGTTAGAAAATGATAGAAATGTCTTTTTATAAAAATAACGGCGAAAGTTTTACCGTTAAACTGTTAAACTACCCGGTAGTAAAAGTACAGTAATACGCGTGGTTTCATAGTAGCACACGGCATTGATTATTGATGTTTACGTGAGAATTCACTCAGTTATACTCAATTATTGCTACAGTAGTTGGTGCATAATATCTCTCATATTATTGATTCAATTATTGTCACAGTATCATCTGCATAATATTTATTATTATTAAATCAATAATTGAGATAACAAATTTATTCATATTATTATTTGTAATATTGACGATGTCTAGAAAGTTCTGTCGAGGAGAGGTTTGGTCACCTAGTTGCGCGCCAATAGGGAGAAATCTTTATCAGAAAGCCCCTTCTTTCCTGGGAATAGTCTGGTTGTCAAATATTGTGAGTTATAATATTAATGATGAATACGTTCGTGTTGATTAAAGATGAAATTGATATTTCCATCGTGTTGGGATTATTAGTGTTAGTGGAAATTGACATCTATTTCGATAATAATTGATGTCTGGAGGTTATATTGAGCAATCGGGAAATTAATCGGATAAATGAGCAATTAATTGTAATTAATTCACATGCTTATAACTATTTGTTCACATGTGTGTATTATTGATTCACATGAATGTACTATTAGGGGAGGTGGAGTAAGATTGATAATACTTGCATTACTAAATTAAAAATGGAGGTATAGATGAAGGTACTATACTGTAATTATTTTTTTCACATATATAGAACTATTGATTCACATGATTGTACTATTGATTCACATGATGTACCATTAGGAGAGGTGGTGCAAGTTTGATAATACTTGCAGGACTAAATTAAAAATAAAGAAAAGATGAAGGTATTATATTGTAATATTTTGAGCCCCAAAACATGCAATTATTGAAACTATGTTTTTCTATAAATAGAAACTCATTCTTACTTCATTCTCACCAATTCACTAAGACTCATAAGAGCAATTATAGAGAGAGAAGCTATAGAGAGAGAAGTTATAGAGAGAAAGAAGAAGAGAAGTCTGCTACTTCACTATTTCAGTATCCAGTTCTTCTGAGGTAAGGGGTATTATTTATTTCATATTCTGAAGAGATATTATTTTAGTATTCGTATAAATATTATTTTTCATTCAATATTCGTAAGGAATATCATCTTCGTTCAATATTCATAGGAATATTATTTTCGTTCAATAGTCGTAAGGGCTATTATTTATTTCATATTCGAAGAGATATTATTTTTGTATTCATATGAATATTATTTTGTTCAATATTAAGTAAGGAATATCATCTTCGCTTCAATATTAGTAGGAATATTATTTTCGCTTCAACAATCGTAAGGGGTATTATTTTTTTCGTATTCACGAAGAGAGTTATTTTTTTTCAATACTCGTAAGGGTTGTTACTCCATTATTTATTATTCTGTTAGAATAACCTGTCTACGCGGACTACTGTATTTATAGTGAAATTCTTCTATTATTCCATTTTTTATTATTCTATTGGAATAACCTGTCTATGAGGACTACCGCATGCATGCTGAAATTCTTCTGTTATTCTATTCTTTATTATTCTTTTGAAATAACCTGTCTACGCGGACTACCGCATGCATGGTGAATGACCTTTCGTATTCATTCTTTATTAAATTATAGAAATGATCTGTCTACGTGGGTTACCGCATTGTGGATGAAAATTCATTTGCAGTTTCGTATATTCTATTATACTTGTATGAGATATCCTTTCTTTTGTACTCATCATGGAATATCGTTTTCTTTTATGAGTACTATTGACGAAGTACTATTCACGGGTACTATTCACAAAGTACTATTCACCTGGAGTACTATTCATGACAAAAATTAATTTTTTTTCGGTCCAAATCATTTTTGATACAATATCATTCTTGAATTTTACTCCACAAAGAAGTATCATGTTGACAATTTGGATATTTTTAAACTCTGGATAAATTTAAAGACTTTAATATATTTCCTTGATTTCGTTTGATTAATGCTTATATCATTGTCATCATCATCATGCTTATGTTGTGATGAAAGTCATCTTTAGCTTACGTGCATAGATGGACTGTTAATTATTGGTTTTTCAGTTGAATATCTTTGGCTTACGTTTAAAGATGGACTGTTGATTATTCTTTTACAGTTGTATATCTTTGGCTTACGTGCAAAGATGGACTGTTGATTATTAGTTTTACAGTTGTATATCTTTGGCTTACGTGCAAAGATGAACTATTGATTGATGAGTATCTTTGGCTTATGTGCATAGATGAACTGTTTATTGGTATGATTATGACCAGGGATCATTCGGTATAATCATGACCCGTAATGTTATAGATGATGTGGTAAAAATCCTCTTTGGCCCGTAGTGCATTGATGGACACTTATTGGTATGATTATAACCAGGGATTATTCGGTATAATCATGACCATTGATGATTACATGAATATCTTTGGCCGTAGTGCAGGGATGATTCGATGATGTGGATTATTTATTAAGCTGAGTCTCAGCGATAAAATATTGATTATACACTTTTAATTTGTAAAAGATAGTAGATATCATGCTCTACTTGACTCTTCTAAAATACAGTTGTATGTCTTTGGCATGTAGTGCAAAGAATAAATTGTTAATGAATATCTTTGGTCGTAGTGTAAAGATGAATTTATTAGTATGATTATGAGCAGGAATTGTGATTTGGTATAACCATGATTTTTGATGTTTCAGGTGAAGATAGATGATGTAAATTATCTTCGTTCTGGATGCGAAGAGGAATTTAGAATCACAATTATGATTATGAGTTATTCATATGATTGTGGACAGGAATTGTTGAATGATGTTACAGGGATAAAACATTATTGGTAGACCTTTAACATGGAGAAGATAATAGACATGATGGTCTATTTGACTCTTCTAATGGATTGCTCGTTCCGCTGCAACTATGGTTGAAAAGTTTTATCATCTACCATATGTTCAAAATCTCTGATTTATTATAGACGAAGGCTATTGATAATTTAATTATCTTTAGTCATGATATTCTTTACTGGGTTATTTGTGCTCACCCTTTGCTTCACAATTCCTTTCAGATAATAAGAGTGTAGTTGCGTTGAGCAGGGAAAAGTGGGAAATAGTGTGATGGCCCAAGACTATCGAAGTTTCTCAATATATTATAAAACGGCATGACATACAACAGATAATTGTATTGAGGACCTAAGATGTGTGTGTCATATTTTTTATGCCACTTAATAATTGATTTTGGCGAACAACAATAGGGTGATGAGAACCCGACTTTGAAAGCGTCAAAAGTGCACCTCATTAGAATGAATATGATAGTAATCTTCTTGTTCTTCTTTGGGGTTTTAAAATATTTGCTGCTGTATTTTGTATGGCATTGTAACAATTTGAGTTTGGATACTGTCTACGAGACAATATTGTATTAAAACTTCGCACTTATCTCATTATCGTACTGCATTGCGACGCTCAACAACAACGATTGTATAAATGAAGTTTGTATTTGATTTTTATAGAGTGATATCTGGCGACTTAGAATGGGTCGTGTGGACCTATTTTGGGGGCGTCACACCAGCTCCTTGAATTATTTAGCGGTGACCATCCGAGAGTTGCCAGTGTTTCCACCTGCATTTTGAACAGGAGTCTCTCTCGCTTGGTGTTGCATGAATTGCAGAAAGCTCCTAAACACCCCGTCGTTCATCATTTGGTCGGTGTTGTTATTTACATGAGGATTGTTGCCTTCCTGATGCACATTATCTTGGTTATTGATTTGTGGTGACTCAATGGTCTCCTGTTGTGAGACCCCAGATTTTATCAATAAAGATTTAAATTTTGTCAAAATAATTTTTTAATATTATGGTGTGAATTTGAGATAATATTATAGTTGTGGGTAGTATTTATAAATTTTACAAAGTATGCAAGTGGTTATATTATATTCGATTGGTGGGGAATATTAGGTTTAGCGAGGAATATTCGTGACAACTACTCAATCATTGGTGGACCCCACAAATGTAATTATTGTCGGATTGAGAAAATGACAAAAATATTTTATTGAAATAACGGCGGAAGTTTTCACTGTAGTTCTTGTTGAACTACTACTCGGTAGTAAAAGTACAATAATAATAATAAGTGTGGTTGCATAGTAGCACACGGTATTGATTATTGATGCTTATGTGAGAAGTCACTCGGTTTGATTCCATTATTATCGATTAATAATATGAATTATTATAGCGATAATGACGTTTTGTTTTATTCAGTATTATTAACGTAATAAAATGAAACATCTTTATATAAAATAGAATACTTTATTAAAGTTATTCTATAAATAGAATATATTATATTTTATTATGCATAGTGTTGCATAGTGTTGCATAGTGTTTGCATAGTAAAATGTTTTTATATAAATAGAATATATTATATTTTATTTAAAAGATTTTTCTTTAAATATGGATGGTCGATTAAAAGTAAATCAATCTGGACCGTTCATGGATTAGTTACTTATGCATTCCATTTTCCTATAAATAGAAGCTCATTCCTTCATTATTTTCTTTACAATTCATTGAAACTCTGAGAGAAATTATTATAGAGAAGAAGCTATAGAGAAAATTATAGAAAAGAAGAAAGATATTACGCTACTTCACTACTTCTATATTCGGTTCTTTTTACGGTGAGGGGTGTTATTCTTTCTTCTTGAAGAGAACTTCATTATTCCATTCATTATTATTCATTGGAATAACTTTGTAAAAGTGGCATAATACCTATACATAACTTTGTGTACGCTGCATACCCTATACTTGGTGAAATCCTTATGTTATTCCATTGCTTATTATTACATTGGAATAACTTTGTATACGCGGTTTACCCTATACTTGGTGACATTCTTCTATTATTACATTGGAACATCACATGCATGTGTTTTACACCTTGACTGGTTCCGCTTTTTATTATTCATTTGGAACATCACATGCATGTGTTTTACACCGACTGGTTCCGCCTTTATCATTACGTTAGAATATCCTATCCGTGTGTTTTACACCGGATCTGGTTCCATCTTTATTATTACATTGGAACATCCCGCTTTGTGTGAATTTCACCGACACGGTTCCGTTATTATTATTACATTGGAATAACCTGTCATAATCTAATCGCATGCATGGTGATTTCTTTTGTTATTCCATTCTTTATTATACCCAAATTGGTTAAAACTTTGACTTATATACTCCATGAAATTAGTAGAATATCCTTGATATTTGCGTTTCATCCAAAGATATCTTATCATGAAAATATTCTTACGATCATTCTTGAATTTTACTCTCTGAAAACAATGTCATGTTGACAATTTGGACGTTAATAATTCATGGATTAAATAATTCTTGAACTTGTTTTATTGAATTATTATGTCATTGTCATCATCCTCATGTTATATTATGTTATCTTTGGCTTACGTGCGTAGATGAACTTAGTATGATTATGACCGGGGATCATTCGGTATATAATCATGACTTGATATAAATGATGTGACAAAAGTCCTCGGTGGCTTTGTAATGCACGATGATGGATAGTTTTTGGTATGATTATGATCGGGGGTGATTCGGTATAGTCATGACCATTGATAATTTGATGAAAATCCTTGACCGTGGTACGGGGATGATTAGATATTGTGGTTTATTCATTAAACCTGAGTCTTAATGATAAAATTGATGAAAACCTTTTAAAACCTAAAAGATAGTAGACTTTATTCTCTACTTGACTCTTTTAATAGATTGTTTATTCAATCAATTTTATTAAACCGGTTGTCTATTGTATTTTATCGGTTTAACACTGTTGAAGGCTAATGATAATTTATTACGCATTATCTTAGTCATAATATTTCTTCTTGGGCTAGTTGAGCTCACCTTTTCTTTCACTGTTTCTCTTCGTGAAATGAGAACATAGTATTTGGATGAGTCGGGGAGCAAGTAATGGTCCGAGGATAGCATTAGTAGTCCTCACTATTCGTGAAATAGTGTGATAATAGTTGTAATGAGGACTTGCTTTTGAGTTTGTATAATATTTAGTAGACGATATTTGTATTCAAACTCACGAGTTATGTCGTATTGCATACAACGCTTATGTTAATCGTTTGTATTTGAATTTATGTACCATGTAAGTGGCGACCCAAGATGGGTGGCGATATACCTAATTTTGGGGGCGTCACGGTTGGTATCGAGCTTAGGATATGATCCTGGCTAAGATGTGAGAATAGTACTAGGAGGGAGAGACGGGGGAATACCTTCGCTAGTATGACCTACCTAAGTTTATTTGGTATTTAATTGGTGGGTCGAGTATATAGGGATAATATGTGATATGTTAATTAACCCTTGTTTTGTGACAAGTGTTTGAGAATGACATCCGAAAATGCTTTGATAAGCAATGAAGCACATGAGAGTGTTGATTCACTCAAACAAAAGGTAACGACCAATAATACGATAATAATCATATCTTGGGTGGCAACGGCTATCGTAACAATGATAACCATCGTGGGGAAATTATCATGCTAGAATGGTAACCACTTAGTGGTAATCATGGCAAAGATAATAGAAGTGGAAATTTCAAGAAGAGAAGGTCATTTAGCTCGATTTTGTCGATATAGTGAAGTCAAGTCCAAATTTGGGATAGTGGCACCAAAGGCGGATCTGGACAAAACAAAGTCGATGGTTTCGGAAGAAGTTTTTTCGTGACTTCTCAAAAGTGGGTAACCCGAACGAAGTTAGCACGGGTTAGTTAATTATAAATTCTTGCGAGTCTATACCTTATTAGATATCTGGGTTCTACCCATTCTTTAATCTCTCTTGCTTGTGTTCAACGTTTAAATTTGACTCAGGAGAAATTAGACTTTGATTTATCTATTGAAACTTCGTTGGGAGAAACCTTTGTTACCTCTATTGTTTATTAATCTTGTTTGGTTCAAATAAACATTTTCACGTTACTTCGTCGATCTTATCTTTTTTTGAAAATATTTGCCTTTGATGGGATTTTAGGAATCAATTGGTTAACTACTCATCATTCTTTTTGTAAGGTTGTTAGCTTTCATATTCCTAACCAACTTTGTTATACTGAATTCAAAGTAACCAAACCCTAAAGTTAATCACCATGTTATATCAAGCCATAAGTAAAGAGCCCCGATCCTTTCGTTGTTGACTTCCTTGTGTGGAATGCACCGGCCGGACTTTACAGAGGCGTACGTCGTGGATGAAGATGGCAAGTTGATAGGTATCATTGTGAGGTGCTATCCGGTTAAGGGATAGAAGTCACATTGGTATTAATGTGACGTATTATCCAAGTCTTGGACGAGAGTAATGAGCTTTGAATGATATTTCTATCATTAATAAATTTCTTTACGTATTCTTGAAGATTTTCTAGCCTACCCTAGAGCGTGAAATCGAATTTTGTATTGACCCCAGTACAAAAACCCATTTCTTAAACCCTCAAATATTTCTTCAACTAAAAGGATCTGTTTACGTGGATTATGATGAAAGTCATAATAAAAGCATTGGACTAATGAAAATCATGGGTATATGAAGTATTAGTAAGTTTTATGATGAGTTATGTTGGTTAGTATGTGAAAACATGAAAGTTTCTTAGAAATCACAAAGAGTTGAAAATCAGATTTTGGTGAAAAACGTAACATGAAATTCAATTGACCATATCTCTTATTATATTTTGAATTTTTGAATGTGGTCAAGTCCTAGAGTTAGATCTATGAGTTACCTAACTAATCCAAGTGGAATTACTGGAAAAAGTGTTGTAGATTTTTGTGTGGACTGATTTTAGCAAAGGAGGCCAAAGCTGTAAATTTCGAAAATGCTACTGCCCAGAAACTTTAAGGGACTGTTTCGGCCACTTAAATTATGAGAAAATTCTGGGTTTTGGGACATGAAAGTATATGGTATAAAGTACCTCCTGTCCAAAAATGAGCTCATTCTCGACTTAAAATGAGCAAGTTATGACTATTTCAATATTTAGGTTTTTCCGAATGAAAAGCGCTATAACCAAAGTTCTATAACTCAGATGACCATGAAATTTAAACTAGAAGCTCACGTTAACATGTGTAAGGTCCTGCCAAGATTTGGGAATTTTGGAGTTAAACTTGAGGTAGCTAATTTCTTAAGGAATTAATTAGAAATTAATTTTAAAAATAGTAAATGAATTTTAAAAATTCCGAGAAAAATATATTTTCATTATGGGACTATATTATGCTGAATCCCAGAAAAGAAATATTTTTGGGACTGATTTGGTATTTTCATGAAAATAGTTTAATTACTGAACATATGAGTTAAATATGTTATGTGAAGTAACAAAGTTGAAAATAGGATTTTATAGCTAGAGAATCCTATATAGAGTATATGCATATTTTTTTGATGAGGATTTGATAATTGGTGATGATATTTTTGAGTATGGCATTTTTGAATGATTAAATGCATTATATGGTAAAGCATAAACAATTGAGATAAATTGTTTATAAATTTAAGAAGTGATTAAAATATTGTTATAATATTAATGTTATTAGATTATGAGATTATTAAGTGATTGATAACATGGGTATATTCTTGAATCTGGATAAATTATATTATAAATGTTTAATATTTATCCTTTATCTCATTTGATTGATTCTTTATATCATTATCCTCATGTTTATATTATGTTGAAAGTCATCATGGCTTTGGTGTATAGATGGACTTGGTATGATTATGACCGAGGATTGTTCTAATATAATCATAACCGTAATTGAAAACACAATTATCTTTGGTAGTAGTGCATGGATAATTTGTGGTCGTGATATCTTAATGAATACACAATTATCTTTGGTAGTAGTGCATGGATAATTTGTGGTCGTGATTCTAATGAATACACAATTATCTTTGGTAGTAGTGCATGGATAATTTGTGGTCGTTGATACTAATGAATACACAATTATCTTTGGTAGTAGTGCATGGATAATTTGTGGTCGTGATACTAATGAATACACAATTATCTTTGGTCGTAGTGCATGGATAATTTGTGGTCGTGATATCTAATGAATACATAATTATCTTTGGTAGTAGTGCATGGATAATTTGTGGTCGTGATACTTAATGAATACACAATTATCTTTGGTAGTAGTGCATGGATAATTTGTGGTCGTGATATTAATGAATACACGATTATCTTTGGTAGTAGTGCATGGATAATTCGTGGTCGTGATACTTAATGAATACACAATTATCTTTGGTAGTAGTGCATGGATAATTTGTGGTCGTGATCTTAATGAATACACAATTATCTTTGCCGAAAGTGCATGGATAATTTGTGGTCGTGATATAATGAATACACGATTATCTTTGGCCGTAGTGCATGGATAATTCGTGGTCGTGATACTTAATGAATACACGATTATCGTGGTCAGTAGTGCATGGATAATTCGTGGTCGTGATACTAATGAATATCCTTGGCACATGTAGTGCGGGGATGATTCGATGATATGGATTAATTATTGAAATGAGTCTCAAAGAATGAAATATTAATTCATGGATGTGGTAAAAGTCATCTTTGTCAGTAGTGCATTGATAGACTTGGTATGATTATGACCACGATTATTCGGTATAATCATGATCAGTATTAAAAACACGAATATCCTTGGCGGTTGGTGCATGGATAATTCGTGGTCGTGATACTATTAAGTCGCGTCTCGGCATTATTGGTTTTACAGGTTGTATATCTTGGCACAGAAGTGCAAAGATGAATTGTTAATGAATATTTTTGGCCGGATTAGAAGATGAATTTAAATGATAAAGGTATTCAAAGTATCCTCACCTCTTTATCATATCAGTGCGTACCCCTAATTTCGAGGGCTTAAATTCCATAAGGAGGGAGATTGTGAGACCCAGATTTTATCAATAAAGATTTAAATTTTGTCAAAATAATTTTTAATATTATGGTGTGAATTTGAGATAATATTATAGTTGTGGGTAGTATTTATAAATTTTACAAAGTATGCAAGTGGTTATATTATATTCGATTGGTGGGGAATATTCGGTTTAGCGGGGAATATTCGCATAACTACTCAATCATTGGTGGACCCACAATGTGAAATTATTGCCGGATTGACCGAAAACGACAAAAAATATTTTATTGAAATAACAACGGAAGTTTTACTGGTAGTTCTTGTTGAACTACTTTGGTAGTAAAAGTACAATAATAAGTGTGGTTGCGTAGTAGCCTGCGGTATTGATTATTGATGCTTATGTGAGAAGTCACTCGGTTTGATTCCATTATTGTCGATTAATAATATGAATTATTATAATGATAATGACGTTTTGTTTTATTCAGTATTATTAACGTAATAAAATGTAAACATCTTTTTATATAAAATAGAATACTTTATTAAAGTTATTCTATAAATAGAATATATTATATTTTATTATGCATAGTGTTGCATAGTGTTTTGTATAGTATTGCATAGTGTTTGCATAGTAAAATGTTTTTATATAAATAGAATATATTATATTTTATTTAAAAGATTTTTCTTTAAATATGGACCGTCGATTAAAGTAAATCAATCTGGACCGCTTCATGAATTAGTTACTATGCATTCCATTTTCCTATAAATAGAAGCTCATTCCTTCATTATTTTCTTTACTGAATTCATTGAAACTCTAGAGAGAGAAATTATAGAGAGAAGCTATAGAGAGAAAATTATAGAAAGAAGAAGAGTATTCTGCTACTTCACTACTTCTATATTCATTCTTTTACTTGTAGGGTGTTATTCTTTCTTCTTGAAGAGAACTTCATTATTCCATTCATTATTATTACATTGGAATAACTTTTGTAAAGTGGCATACCCTATACATAACTTCATGATACGCTGACATACCCTATACTTGGTGAAATCCTTATGTTATTCCATTGCTTATTATTCATTGGAATAACTTTGATAACGCTGATTTACCCTATACTTGGTGACATTCTTCTATTATTACATTGGAACATCCTGCTGCATGTGTTTTACACGGACTGGTTCCGCTTTTATTATTATTCATTGGAACATCCTGTGCTGTGTTTTTACACCGGACTGGTTCCGCTCTTTATCATTCTCATTGGAATATCCTATCATGTGTTTTACAATTCGATCCGGTTCCATCTTTATTATTCTGTTGAAACATCCCGCTTGGTGTGAATTTCACCGACTGGTTCCGTTATTATTATTACATTGGAATAACTTTGTCTATCGGCAACCGCATGCACGGTGATTTCTTTTGTTATTCCATTCTTTATTATACCCAAATGGTTAAAACTTTGACTTATACTCCATGAAATTAGTAGAATATCCTTGATATTTGCGTTTCATCCAAAGATATCTTATCATGAAAATATTCTTCCGATCATTCTTGAATTTTACTCTCTGAAACAAAGATTATGTTGACAATTTGGACGTTAATAATTCATGGATTAAATAATTCTTGAACTTGTTTTATTGAATTATTATGTCATTGTCATCATCCTCATGTTATATTATGTTATCTTTGGCTTTACGTGCATAGATGAACTTAGTATGATTATGACCGAGGATCATTCGGTATAATCATGACTTGATATAAATGATGTGACAAAAGTCCTCGGTGGCACTGTAAATGCAAAGATGATGGATAGTTTTGGTATGATTATGATCGGGGTGATTCGGTATAGTCATGACCATTGATAATTTGATGAAAATCCTTGGCCGTGGTACGGGGATGATTAGATATTGTGGTTTATTCATTAAACCGAGTCTTAATGATAAAATTGATGAAAACCTTTTAAAACCTAAAAGATAGTAGACTTTATTCTCTACTTGACTCTTTTAATAGATTGTTTATTCCGCCGTTATTAAACCGGTTGTCTATTGTATTTTATCGGTTTAACATCTTTGTTGAAGCTAATGATAATTTATTCTGCATTATCTTAGTCATAATATTTCTTCTTGGGCTAGTTGAGCTCACCCTTTCTTTCACCGTTCTTCTTGAAATGAGAACATAGCCGGGATGAGTCGGGGAACGAAGTAATGGTCCGAGGATAGCATTAGTAGTCCTCACTATTCTCGAAATAGTGTGATAATAGTTGTAATGAGGACCTTTTGAGTTTGTATAATATTTAGTAGACGATATTTGTATTCAAACTCACGAGTTTATGTCGTATTACACCTACAGCTTATGTTAAGTACGTTTGTATTTGAATTTATGTACCATGTAAGTGGCGACCCAAGATGGGTGACGTATACCTAATTTTGGGGGCGTCACACCTGTGCTCCATTGCTTATCTCAACATTTTTAGATGACATTTTTAAATACTGCCACAAAACAAGGGTTAATTGACATACCACATATTATCCCTATATTCTAACCAACCAATTAAATAACAAATAAACTTAGATAGGTCATACTAGCGAAGGATTTACCCGTCTCTCCCCTCCTAGTTCTAGTCTCAAATCTCAGCTAATGATCATATTCCTAAGCTTTGATACCAACTGTGACGCCCCCAAAATAGGTATACACAGCCCATTTCGAGTCGCCAAATACATGGTACAAAATTCAAATACAAATTTAATTATATAACTGTCGTGTAAAATATGACGATACATAAGCTGAGAGTTTAAATACGAATATTGTCTCGTAGACAATATCTAAACTCAAATGGAGTCCTTATTACAATTATTATCACATTATTTTATAAAATAATGAGGACTACTAATGCCACTATCTCGAACCATCACTCCGTTCTCTGATTAGTCCCAGCTATATTCTTATTTTCTGAAGAGAACTATGAAAGCAAAGGGTTAGCTCAACTAGCCCAGTAAAGAATATTATGACTAAGATAATGCAGAATAAATTATTGTTAGCCTTCAACAGTGTTAAACTGATAGAATACAATAGACAAAAAGTTTAATTACAGCGGAACAAACAATCCATTAGAAGAGTCAATTAGAACATGATATGTACTATCTTCTATGATTTAAAAGTTTATCACCAATTTTATCGCTG
Source organism: Panax quinquefolius (assembly GCA_020205615.1). Taxonomy (NCBI): domain Eukaryota; kingdom Viridiplantae; phylum Streptophyta; class Magnoliopsida; order Apiales; family Araliaceae; genus Panax; species Panax quinquefolius. The sequence goes on from CM035152.1 coordinate 155,126,076, forward strand.
AGACTCAGCTCAATAAATAATCCACATCATTGAATTATCCATGCACTATGGGCCAAGGATATTCATTAGTATCACGACCATAAATTATCCATGCACTACGGGCCAAGGATATTCGTGTTTTCACCATTGGTCATGATTATACCGATACATAGTCATAATAATACTAATCAAAAATCTATCTATGCACTATGGGCCAAAGATAACTTTTATCACAATATAAGCATGGGGACTTGGACATTCTCTATCAAAGCACTCAAGACTTGGAGATTCTCTCAACTCGAAGCACTCAAGAAGGCTCTTGGAATCCCTACTACCCTAACACAGTTTCTGGATTCTGAGAGTTCTACCACGTGTCGTTGGAGTAATCGCCCACCTATTCTTCTTCCCTCTTCAATCAATCAATCAATTCTGTGCTCTTCGTGGATTTCTCTCCTCCTCAGCAGATATAAAACCCTAACTAGCAACGCACGATTTTATTGCCCACATTTCATTGGTGACTCTGCTAGGGAGATGTAGAATTCATGAAGGTTATGCCTACCACTCGAAGTGGGAGAACAACAGGAGGAGTTCACCAACAAATAGCATTACCTCACCGGATCCAGTTCCAAGGCAAGCAAGTCAAACTTTCCAAGGCGTGAATCTAAATCTCGATCAACCCATCCTTGAAGACGCCTCAGAAGGATGTTCAACATCACCATACATGGCTGATCAACAACCAATGAATGTCAGACAGATAGGCACGGGAAGGCCAAACGAGGAAGAAAGTGAAGAGCAGGCAAATGCTGTGTAACTAGAGATGCTCAAGGCATTAAAGGAAGCACGGGAAGGACAATGGACGATGATGGCTATGATGCTAGAGTTGCAGAGGAAGCAAGAGGAAATGGGAAATTTTCGCTAGCAGTTGATGCAGATCCCCACATTCAAGGCCATGTTCCCAGACAATTTACAAGGAGAACAAGTAGGAGTGGAGGACAAAAACAACGATAGCAATAATAAGGAGAATCAGACTGCACATCCATTGACGTAGAATCAGTCCATTCCAATCATCCACTTGGAACCTCAGAACAGTGGTGACGTGCCACAACCCAGACTGGAAGTCATCCAGCCTCAGACAAACATTAATCCGACCACTATCCCCTTATTTTAACAAGTACAAATACCAACCATCCCAAGCCTCATTCAATGAACCAGCAACCGATATAGAATTTACATGATGTCAGTGTACATCAGCCAATTTATGTACCATACACACAGTCAATGCAGCCATACATCACAACACCACAGAGAATCTATACCACGAGCCAATATGTGACAAATGATGATATGATCGATGTGATCAATCAACTTCACAGGCAGACATCCCAACCTTCAGACTTAGACTTTACTCCACCTTACCCGGCACAAATTCAGAGAAAACCTTACCCTACAGGGTATATCGAGCATCCCCCGCAATTTCCAAAATACAATGGGGAGAAAGGAAATTCCAGGGAACATATTTCCAAGTTCGTGGAGTCGATGTCTCCATGGTTAGGATATGATGAAATGAAAAATCACAATTTGTTGATGAGGGAATTCAACAAGACTTTGACAGATAATGCCTTCAGTTGGTACTACAACTTGGAGAAGGGATCAGTCCATGATTGGGATGATCTAAAATTGCAATTTTTTATGAAATTTTTCGATGTGCAGAAAAAGGTAACCATCGTAGAGCTCATACAATTCAAGCAGAAGCCAAACGAGGAGCTGTCAAATTACGTGGATAAGTTTAGGGGCCAAGCACAGAAGTATGCAAAGCCAATTGAAGAAAACAACTTGGTTAACATATACAATAATGGTGCTTTAGACGCCTTCAAGCCCCACCTCATTACCAAGGCTTGTGATTCATTTGCGACTCTCTCATCTTTTGCACAAGACTTGGGAGGAATCATGACATTTCCCACCAGCCATGCGGTGGTTACATGGAAGAGCAAGAGAACAACAAATGTGGCTTTGGCGGATGCTCAGTCAAAACCACAAGGGGACAAGAGGGAGAAGAATGAGAAATTTGAGCGAAGCAGAGAAAAGCATGGGGATAAATATACCAAGATGCTAGTTTTGGAGGCTATCACATGCAGCGAGAAGGCATTCAGGGGCCTGTATAAATAATGGGTTAAGCACGGAGTGGTGAAGCCTATAAGGCCCCAGTTGGTCGTAACGGAAGAGATGAAAAGAAGGTCGGACTTCTATGTATACCACCAGTACGCAGGACACTCCACTATGGAATGTTACAATCTGCGGAGGATATACCATGAGAAGTTGGCGGCTGGGGAGATGGAACTACGAAAAGAAACGTGCAACACTATCACCCATGGTGCAGTCCCAGAAGTCAAAATGATGGACAACCCAAATACTGGCTCTACCTTCAAAAGAACTTTGAACTATAGATACAAAAATTGACGAATTAAAAATCCACCTAAGATGGTGGTCCATCAAAAATGGTGATCTAAGTCCTCAGGAGTATCCCTTTCCAAGTAATTGGATGAACAAGGGAGGAGGCACAAGAATTGACGAATTAAAAAAAATCCACTCAAGATGGTGGTCCAATCTAAATGGTGGCCAAGTCCTCGTAGACTGCACTTGCCAAGAAATTGGACGATCCAAGTGACGAGGCACCCGATTTCAAGTCCTCGTAGACTTCACTTGCTAAGAAATTAGACGACCCAAGTAACAAGGCACCCAATTTCAAGTCCTCGTAGACCGCACTTACCAAGAAATTGGATGACCCAAGTGACGAAGCACCCGAGTGTTACACTTTATCATCAAAAGTGAATGAGGCACCTGACTATAAGTCCTCAAACTCAAAAAGTTATACTTTCAACTTTAAAAGTAATTGAGGCACCTGAGGATAAGCCCTTAACCCCGAAATAGTTACACTTTATCTCTAAAAGTGGTGAACGTTATGCTTTCTCCAACAAAAGCAAGATTTATTATATAAAATGTTATGCTTTTCATTAAAAGCAACCTGATTATCAATAAATTTGTAAAACTTTCACTCATACTTGAATATTTTTTCTGATTTATTAAAAACAAAAGTATAGATTCAAGTGTTGGTTTGCATAAAATCAAAAAGAAAAAAAACATGTTTTCTCTTTAACAAAATTTATGAGGCCTATTGTTGTCTTGGAGTATTAATTTGGACAACTTAAGATCCAATGTTGAATATTGAGTTTTAAGGAATCGATCAAATTAAAGGCAATCAATAAGGATAAAAGAAACTACAATTTGATGAATGAAATATATGTACATGAATTTTTTGATACAAGAAATGGAAAAAACTACGAAAGTTCATGATCTAAATGTCATGACCTATCGAACTGAAGAGAGGGGAATAGCTAAAGCCTCTAAGTCGACAATGGTGGTACCCCGAGCCTTCGTATTAGAGGCTATCAGGCCTACAAGGTCTTTGGCAGCTGACTTAATTTCCCAAAAGCTTGGTCTTTAATTTATCCATGGCATCTTGAAGCTCCTAAAACTCTACATAAAGTAAGTCATTCTCATGGTGAGGTGAAATGACTTTCAAACGAAGTGAAACAACACGATGATTGAAAATAAAGAGATTCAACCTAAAATAAAAGGTAGACATGTCCAAGGAGAGTTAGGAGATGCCACGCGAGACGAAAGGTCATTTAACCCACCCAAGGTGCTATCGGCAATACCCTCCCGAGCAATCACCAACTCGGTGAAATCCTCCTTGGGAGGATGAACATTAGCAATAGTCTCAGAAGGATTCCTCCTCAAAGAACCAGGAGTCTCACCGGTACCCTCAAAACTGTCATGTGGAGAAGTTGTAGAAAGGCATGAAGAGAGCGATGCACCACCCACAGTAGGCCATCTAAGCTCATCAGACAAAGAATCCTTAGCATCAAGACTGACACAATCAATATGCGATGAAGAAGACTCTATACAAATAGTGATATGCTAGGACATATCACAAGTAATGGAAGTCGCTGCCGCCGCTGCCCCATTTGTGATAGTCATAAAGAGCCCAATGGGATCATCATCATCCTCTTCATCAGCATTGGTTTTCTCGATGACTTCTTGATTCTAAAGAAAAGAGAAATTTCAAGATAGGGTTAGAAGGATTAGATCGAAGATTTTCCAAGATATCTAAGGAGAACTCCTTTAAGGCTCGCCCTCTTAAGGTTTTTCCCCTAGAGGATCCCTCTCTTAGGACTTTTATTTTTGAGGCTTGCAAAATATTAAGCCCCGCGAAGTGTTTAGAACTGGAATCAAGACTTCAACACTTAAAATATTTTGCGCGATCATCTCACCAAAGGCGTGACTTATGCGCAGGGGGCAAATGCTTACTGGTAGATGGCATAGATAACATCCAAAGTAGAGGTGCATTCCCCCAAGCAGTGACAAATGTGCATATAGAGGAACACCATGGTCTTATTGGATATGAATGTTCATGCATAACTGGATGCAAGAAGAATGTCAGCTATCCACATAATCAGCATTCCCAAGTATATCGTCGATCCAATGTTTCTATTCCTGAAGGTGGCTAGATGAATCAGACAAGAAGTTATCCCAACCTCCACAAGCTGCGGCATATAGAAATAAGCCTTCCTTCTTTGGCTGAGGAAAAGTTATACAGTCATAAGTCTGGACTTGCTCCCAAAAGACGTCAGAAAGACCAAAGAGGCGAGCCCTTCCCCAATCATTGAGGAATGGGGCCTCCTTGGCTGTTTCCGGGTCTACATGATGTTCAACGGAGAGGGCCTGCAAGCAAGAAGAATTCAGCATAAGAGCTCTAAAGAGCAAGGAAAGGATGTCAAAGAAAGTGTTAGAGCTCGAAGAGCTTACCATGACAAAGAAGAAAGTCTGACATTTAAGCTTAAAAACACCTGAAAAAAAGAAGAAATAATGTCAGAAAGAGTTAGGAATCATAATTATGCAAGAAAAAATTTCCCAAAACTTTTTGAAAAATTTTGGACAGCCAAAAAGCATTCTTCAGATCCTTTTTTGGACTTATAATGGTATATTTCATGGCCAAAGGTGATGATTCTTGTAGGGCTCGTCGCTAGCTTCGTTTTGATATATTATAGGCTCCGAAACTCCAAACGAGTCAAAAGTTATGATCAAAATAGTAATTGCTCCTCCAGAACTTCATTTTCCCATCTAATCGGTGATTTCCCCCTAGGGTTCAGCCCTTAGGATTTGGTATCTGAGGGTTCAGCTCCCCTAGTGTTCGGCCCCCCTAGGGTGTGACCCCCAAGGGTGGTTTTGCTGTATGCAGAGCATTTTTTTCTTCCTTCATATTTTTCATCGAAAAAATGTCAATCTTTCTTTATTATCCAAGGGAGAAAATTGAGTGATAATCAATTTAATGGGGCTCGGAAGATAAAAGATAGATTGGAGGGTCCTAAAAAAAAGAAAAAAATCCTATAGGGTTCGACCCCCCTAGGGTTCGGCTCCCTATAGGGTTCGGCCCCCCTATAGGGTTCGACGACCTAAGGGTTGTTCCCTCTATTCCTTTGAGGTCATGTTGCTCCACAAATCAACTACTTGGAACGAATGCTTCTTCGCCGCGAAAATTATAACCTTTCTTTGATTAATTTTGAGGGAAAAAACCAAGATATGAACAAAGTGATGGGGCTCAAAAACAAAGAAAGACTACAATTGCCTGAAACAGAAAAGAGAAATAGAAGAAGCAAGTCAAGAGAAATCTGAAAGAAAACATGCAAGTAAGAAAATTGAAAATTGAAGACGAGAAGAAGGAATAGAACCCCAAGGGTTCGGGTTCCCTATACGGTTCAGCCTTATAGGGTTCAACCCTTAGGGTTCGGCCCTATAGGAAGGCTCACTCGGATTGAAAAAAGTCTCATTCCTGCTCCCTTGACGATCTTCCTACCTAGTAGGAAGAGAGAAAATTCAAAATAAAGCAAGATAAGAACGGGGGCGTGAATGGCTTGGGAGATGCATATATATATGAATACATACATAGCCCCCCCAAAAAAGTACACTTTGCAGAATCGGAAAAGGAAGCAATCACTCTTTTTCCATTAAGGAAAGGATTCAATCTGGTTTCCAAAAGATAAGTATCTTTTATTTTAATTATAAATAGAAATGTAGAAAGATATTATTTTCTAAATATAGAAAAGATTTGGTTTTACTCCCAATAAAGAAAAAAAATTTATTTCCAAAATAAAATTAAGATTTAATTTGATTTGATAAAAAGGAAAGATTTAGTTTACTAAAAGAAAGATTTTATTAGATTGAATTTTATTTGGTAATATTTGATGATATTCCTTGTTTTAATTTCCAAAAAAATAAGGAAACAAATCTTGGGCAAGCTATGGAAAGATTTTTGAAGGATTTCTCAATATGTCCAAGGAAGAGCCCTACTAGGTTTTGCCTCCCTAGGGTTTAAGCCTAAGGGTTTAGCTCCCTAGGGGTTCCCTCTACTAGGACCATTGTCTTCAAAACCTGTAGCTGAAGTCCAACAAAATTGTTCAAAAGCTTGTATTATTCTTGTACAATCGTCTATTTGGATACGCGACTCTCGCGCAGAGGGTAAATGTGGGCCCAAGTGCAAATTAAGGTTCACATGACCTAATTGAATTAAATGCACAATTAAGGTTCCACGACCTTATTAAATGTGCAAATTAGGGTTCGCATTAACTAATTAAATGAAGACAAAAAAATCAGAAATAAATGTGCTAGACCTTGGAAAAGCCTCCACGTGTCCCGAGGCAGAAGGCTCGTGGAGGTGGCTCGTTTTGGGAATTGATTGAGGGATTGGATTGGTGGCTAGAAGGACAGGGCGATATGGACATTATTCTAATGACCAAAGTGTGAGACCCCAAATTTTACGAATAAAGATTTAAATTACTCAAAATATTTTTTTTCAAAATTATGGTGTGGATTTGATATAATGTTATAGTTGTGGGTAATATTTATAAATTTTGCAAAGTATGCAAGTTGTTATATAATATTCGATTGGTCGGGGAATATTCGTTTTAACAGAGAATATTTGTACGACAAAGACAATCATCAGTGGACCTCTATTAACGAAATTATTGTCAGATTGAGAAAACGACAAAAATATTTTTATGAAAATAACGGCGGAAGTTTTACCGTTAAAACTGTTGAACTACTCGGTAGTAAAAGTACAGTAATACGCGTGGTTGCATAGTAGCATTACGGTATTGATTATCGATGCTTACGTGAGAAGTCACCGGCTTTGTTCAATTATTGCTTTAGTAATTGTTGCATAGTATCTCACGTTATTTGATTCAATTATTGTCGATATTTTATATATTATTAAATCAATAATTGAGATGACAGAGTTATTAATATTATTTTTTACAATATTAACGATGTCTAGAAGTTCTACCAAGGAGAGGTTTGGTCACCTAATTACGTGCCAATAGGGAAAAATCCTTATTAGAAAGCCCCCTCTTTCCTGGGAATGACTTGGTTGTTAAATATTGTGAGTTATAATATTAATGATGAATAAGTTAAATATTGTGAATTATAATAATGATGATAAATGTTATTAAATATATTGAGGTGTCTTTTATGAAGTCACGAAGTTTATATATATATATATATATATTATATAAATGTTGATTATTAGTATTATTAATGTAATAAAATGAAAAAGCTTTTATATAAAAATGTAATACTTTTATAAAGTTATTCATTTTATTAGATTATAAATAGAATATATTATATTTTATTTAAAAGATTTTGTTTTATTAGAATATTTTATTTATAATTTATATAGTAAATCAATATGGATGAGTCTGCTCAAAAGTAAATCAATCTGGACCGCTTCATGAATTAGTTACTATTCACCATTCTCCTATAAATAAAGCTCATTCCTTCATTATTTCTTACGAATTCAATTGAAACTCTAGAGAGAAAACTATAGAGAGAAGAAGAAAAGTATTCTACTACATCACTACTCCTATATCCGGTTTCTTCTAAGGTAAGGGATATTATTTGTTGTACTCGTAAGAGGTATTATTTCTTTCAGATTCATGAAGAGAACTTCATTATTCCATTCTTTATTATTCTCATTGAATAACCTATATACGCCAAGCTATCCTATACTTGGTAAAATTCTTCATTATTCCATTCTTTATTATTATGTTGAATAACTCCCTACATCTGAGCACCGCATACATGGTGAAATTCTTCATTATTCTATTCTTTATTATTACATTAGAATATCCCGCTTGTGATGTATTACGCCTGACCTGGTTCCATTAATTATTATTCTTTAGAATAACTTGTCTGTGCGGTCTATCGCATACATGGTGATTTATGTTGTTATTCCATTCTTTATTATTCTGTTGGAATATCCGCTTGGTCATGAATTTCACCGACCGGTTCCGCTTCTTTATTATTATCGCTTTAATATCCTATCTGGTAAGCGTTCGTATTTACCGGTTCCATTCTTTATTATTTTGTTGGGAATAACACGTGCATGCGGTTTATCGCGCGCACGGTGAATCCTTGTGTTATTCCATTCTTTATTATTACATTGGAATAACTTTGCCTATGTGGATTACCACATGCATGGTGAATGATCCTTTGTATTCATTCCTTATTAAATTATGGAAATGATCTTTATCGTGGATTACACACATGGCGATTTAAAATCCATTTGCGATTTCTTATATTTCTATTATACTCAAATGGTTAAAGTTTTGACTTCTATACTCCATGAAATTAGTGGAATATCCTTGATATTTGCGCTTCATCCAGTATCTTTTCATGAAAATATTCTTCTGAGCATTCTTGAATTTTACTCCACAAAGAAGTATCATGTTAACAATTTGGACGTTATTGGTTCCTGGATAAATTAATTCTTGAACTTGTTTTATTGAATTCTTATATCATTGTCATCATTCTCATGTTTATATTATGTTGAAAGTCATCTGTGGCCTGTAGTGCATAGATGGACTTGGTATGATTATGACCAGGGATTATTCGGTATAATCATGACCGTAATGTTACAAATGATGTGGTAAAAGTCCTCATTGGCCCGTAGTGTATTGATGGACAGTTGTTGGCATGATCATGACCATTGATGAATACACGAATATCCTTGGCTCGTAGTGTATGGACAATTTGTGGTTGTGATACTAATGAATATCTTTGGCCGTAGTGCAGGGATGATGTGGATTATTTATTAAGCTGAGTCCTAGCGATAAAAGTGATGAAAAACCTTTTAAATCATAAAAGATAGTAGATTTTATTCTCTACTTGACTCTTTTAATGGATTACTTGTTCCGTTGTAGTTAAACTTGATGTCTTTTGTATTTTATCAGTTTAACATTGTTGAAGGCTAATGATAATTTATTCGGCATTATCTTAGTCATAATATTTCTTACTGGGCTAGTTGAGCTCACCCTTTCTTTCACTGTTCTCTTCAGGAAATGAAAATTTAGCTGGGACGAGTCGGGAAACGGAGTGACAGTCCAGATGATAGCATTAGTAGTCCTTACTATTCTGTTAAATAGTGTGATAATAAATGTAATGAGGACTCCTTTGAGTGTGGATATTGTCTAGATGACAATATTCTTATTAAAACTCTCAATTTATGTTTTGTCGTATTTTACACGACAGCTGTATTATTAAGTTGTATTTGTATTCTGTACCATATATTTGGCGACTCAAGATGGGTGATGTATACCTATTTTGGGGGCATCACACAAAGGGTATTTCTGGAATTTCCCTGAAGACATGTACCTGACATGTGACTACTTAAGTTCCAGAAAACTCTATAAATACCCCTTCTATTCTAGGAAGGGGGACTTTTTGGTGACTGGGGACTTGGACATTCTCTCTCAAAGCACTCAAGACTTGGAGATTCTCTCAACTCGAAGCACTGAAGAAGACTCTTGGAATCGCTACCCTTACACGGTTTTCGGATTTTGAGAGTTCTGTCACGTGTTGTTGGAGTAATCGCCCACCTGTTTTTCTCTCATCTTCAATCAATCAATTTCGTGTTCTTCGTGGATTTCTCTCCTCTTCAACCAATACAAAACCTTATCTAGCAAGGCACAATTTCATTGCCCACACCCTTGTATGTTATCAAATTTTAATTTCTAAATAATATCTATATATATGTTTAATTACCCTTTTTTAATACAATACATTTTAATTATATAGTTTTATTTGTAATTAAGACTATCTAATTCAAATAATTTAATTTAATTAACACATATTTTTTGGATAAGTGATACAAATATTAAGGATTTTTAATTAAATTATTAATAGAGGTTTTCTAATTAAAGTGATTGAGTATGTTGATAGTTTGGTTTTGTGTTTAACAACAAAAATTATTATTTGAATTCTTAGTTTCATTTTATGATTTTTTATATGTTCAATTTTCATGACTATATGTCAAAATTTGGATGTTTATGATTTTAATTAAATTTTTTAGTATATAGTTTGTGTTGTTTTATACAATATTGAATAAAAGAAAATATAATAATATTTATTACTACCTCTATCTTATTAAAACAAATTTTAATGTATTTTTAATTATGTTTAAGAGTTACTTATGTTTAGTTTAATATTTGAGAAAAATAATTATATAATTTTAATATTTTTTATATGAATAATAAAATTTGTTATGTAAAATTTTATATACTTATTAAAATTTTATTTTTTACTTACAAAAAATATATTTGAATGTAAATTACGTAAATTTTAATCTTTAAGAAATTTAATTATCAAAGAGTATATGACTTTAATTTCTTGATAAAATAAATATTTATTATTTATTGAGAAATATGTTATTTATTAATGCATAAATTTATAATTTAATTAATTAGATCAAGTTAAGTAAAAATTATAAACATATAACTTTATATTTAGTGGATATATTAAACATTATAACTTGAAGGGTATATTAGACATTATATTAGAAATATTTTTGAATATTAGTTGGTCAACCACACTAGAAGTAGTGAATGTTGCATATTATAGATTAAAGGGGTACTGACTATTACTTGAAAAACTAGTGTGTTATTCTGGTTATCTACATCAGGTGTCAATGTATTTTACTGTAAAAAAAAAATAAAGCAGGGCCTATAGATTTTGTAATTGAAAATTTCTGACAAGAATTCTATCTAGAATTTCTTCGAAAATAGAAAATATACCAAATTATTATGCAGTCCATATCAGTAAGATTAATCATCAGGCAAGATAAAAAAAATAATATTATAAGAAAAATTCATATATACACAACATAAGTAAGGTAGTCCCAAATCATTAAGGTAGTCCCAAAATGATCCCCAATTGAGTTTATTAACATAACTTTGATCAATTCAAAGTAGTCCCAATCAGTCCAAAAAATAAATTCAGTCCTAATTGAAGCAATTAACAGAACTTTGATAAATTAAAATTAGTACCTAAAATTGACAAAAAAATAAGTACCCAAGATTTTCAATACCCAAAATCAGTACCCAATATTTCCATTACCTAAATCAGTAGCCAATTTCATAAATACAGAAAACATAAATCAGTAACAAAAATCAGTACCCAATACTTAAATATTTCCATTACCCAAATCAGTAGCTAATTTACAAAGCAAAGTTCAACATTGAGAAATTACCCATATACAACACAATCAACATTCTAAAATTAAAACATAAATTAAACCTAACCTTAGTAGCACTATGAGGAGGTAATGTACACAACAATCCATTCTGCCACAACAAGCGCTATTGCTGCCACCACTGTTTAGACATTTCGACTAGGAAAAAGGGAAGAAGAAGGAATAGCAGGTTGACCGGCGAGATGAAGAGGGTCGGCGGGAAACGCGAGGTTATAGGAGAGAAAGAGAAAGCACAATAGAGAGAGAAAGAACAACAGAGACATAAAATTTATAAGTCTGCGCGACGATTATCATAAAGCGATTAGGTTTTAATGTCCATTATTTTCGACGGAACATCCGTTGAAATCCATTACCTCAGAAACAACTAATCTCGATGGAATTTTCGTTAAGAATATTTGTTTATCTATCGAGATTTGGTTTGGCGATGACGGGAAGACTGACGCCAAGGGGGGTTTACTATTTTCAACGAAATTCCATCGGGATTAAACTATTTTTGACGACCTTATAATCGACCGAATATTCCGTCAGAAATATAGCTATTTCGGAGGAATTAGTTCCGTAAAAAAATTATTCAGTCTGAAATAGCTATGTTTCTTGTAGTGAGAGAATTAGGACTAGCCATCCAAGATTTAGTAAAATCTAAAATCACATCTCCTCTTGGACATTACACACTTTGAGTAGCGAACGTTTGATTTGAGGATTGAAGAGATAACAAAAGAGTAAAGATTGAAAAGAGTAAAGATTGAAATTTGAAGATTGCATCAATGTATTGTTCTTCTTCAAAGGTATATCTTTTATCGTTCATCAATTAATGATATTTCATAAGGTGATTCATGGAATTGCAAAAAAATTTAAATTACTTTTATTGAATGTTTTTTCGTTGCTTTACAATATGATTGTATGCTTTGATATTGTTTCTGCAAACCAACAACACAGACCATTTATCTTTACTCTTATCATGCACAATATAAAATTTTGCTCTACATTCTGTTCTATCAATTAAGTCTCTCCTCTACTTTTCCTTAACCACATTATTATCTTCATTATCAGTGACAATCTTATTTTTCTTAACAACCCTATATCTAGCTTTTACGACACTGATACATATTTTCTGCTAGTTTTTATTCTTACTTTAAATCCAACACGTTTTATATATTTTCTATAAAAAAATTCAGCATCTTCCAAACATATCAAATATTTGACCAGCATAAGGAATGGTATCCTCAACTAAAGCAGTTTCATCATTATTATCATGTAATTTTTCATCAGTACTTGATATTGAATGAAATGATTTTTCATCAAAAAAATCCATGAAAAAACAAATGAATCAGTTCTAAATATGAAATTTTAGATTATCGATCTTTGGTGATGTTTGTCTGTAAGTATAGTTGCTTATTAATTAGTCTACTATGTGCTCTCAAGTTGATTAAACTGTTTATCGATGAAAGAGAATAGCAAAAGTCATTTGCAATTAGATTTGTATCAGTCAGAATTCGCAGTTTAATTTTGCGGACATATGTTTTTATTAGCAACGACAGTGTTTTAATGATAAACCAGCGTTCACATTCTTAAACTGCGAACAAAGACTTTAGACGAAAATAGTTCAATTTAGTCCTATTAATATTTCATTTCTCTGGGTATTATTGTTGCAGATTCATCATCTTTTTTTGGGATGATGAAAAGAATACCCATGAACAAATGGAAAACTTAATAGTATTAAATCGAACTATACTAGCTCGTCCCAGATTGGTATTGTAAAAATCAAATAATCAGTTATTGGTTGTTACATATTCAAGTATTATCTACTTCTCTTGCATATTGTTATTGATTGTTACAGATTCAAGTAATCAATAACAATAATAACAATACCCAAGAAAAAATAGAAAATTTATTCAACCTTAATTCAAACTCTTCTACTTCTTCAAAAGAAACTGTCAAAATGAGATGAGATCCTAAAGTCATTATATAAAGTATGAAATTTTCAATAGTACTTCGCCTTATTAATAATCCGACCTAGCATCTGCAGTATTAAACTGCGGACGTGACTTATGAGTTTCTTGGCGTTGTTTGGTTAAATTAGAGTGTCGTTTTGGGGGTTCTAGAATCTATAGTTTAATACCACGGGCGGTAGTTTAAACAAAATGATAACGTTGCAATTTTTAAAAAGAGTTAGAGTCCGCAATTAATACCGCGGACAAGAGAATTTTTCATTGAGGGGTATTTTGGTTATCTGTCCCGTCCACAATATTAAACTGCACAATACTAAAAATTAAACTGCAAATAGAATCAATATAAGTCATTAGATATTCATATTAACGATCAAAATTTATTGTAACAATATTCATTTTTTATAACGTTAATTATGTATGAGTCCATATATATATATATATATATATATATATATATATATATGTGAGAGATCGGTGTAAGCCCCTTTCTTTCTTAAAATACGGGATTTTTTAATTTTTTTTACTTTTTTAAAACAACTAAAAAGTTTAATATCTTATAAATCGATTTTTTATAATACGATGTTTTGGTGTGATTTGGATACATATATTAATACACAATGAAGAAAGTCTTTCTTGGACGCAGTTATATATATTCAAATCACACCAAAAATATCATTATAAAAAAATCGATTTATAAAATATTAAACTTTTTTTTTTAGTTTTTTTTTAAAAAAAAAGCCAAAAAAAAAGTGTACATTTTAGTAACGTGAGAGAGCCCTTATAAAAACCGAACCTTATATATATATATATATATATATATATATATATATATATATACGCTCTTTCTGGATGTCGCTAGCAGGTTTTTGGATTTAGAGATTATTAATGTTAGGAGCAATATAATGATATGAAATGATTTGATGGATATGACGTTTGTTACAAATTCTATGGAGATGAAGAAGTTGAGTTAGTAACTAGACAATAAAGGTTGAAAGGCACGTGTAGAAAGAGAGAGTGAGAAAAAAAGAGAGGACAAAAGTTGACGGCTGTTTTGAGAGAGAGAGAAAGGGAACTCCAAATTCCCCGTGAGGAGTGTTTGGAGGCATCCAATAAACCTCCATTTTCATCTTCAATTCTCTTTTCTCGAAAATATATATATATATATATATATATATATATATATAATTCATTTCTCCAGCAAATTGAAAGAAGCAAATTAAAAACGAATTGGTTATAACAACGATTTTTTGTCATTTATAGCGTAGAAAGCCGATTTTTATCTTTATAGCGATAAAAAAACTATTCTTAACTTAGGATTATTCTTGATTCGCTTCTCTCCAGGTTATGTAGAGAATCGGATTATATATATAGTTTTAAGTTTGTTATCTTAATTTTATTATTATATTACACTATTAAATTAAAAATACTCCATCTGTTTGTAAGTATAAGATTACTATTGACTTTTTAAAAATCAATTTGAAATATTTTTAGATTCAAAATTGACATGATTTATTTAAGTTTTGAAAATAATAAATTTTATAATTAGTAGTAATTTTTAAGTAGTTTATGATGTTCATAATTTTACTGATATAAATTAAAAGAATTCATATCAAATTTGAATATTATTTGAAATTGACTTTTGATCTTATAATTAAAAAACAGGGAGTATGATATTTAGGAGACACAAAAATGTATTATTGATATTCATAAATTTTTTTTTGCTAAATAATATTCATCAATTTTTTTAATAGAACTATTTGTTTTTTTTTATGGAACAAAATGAATGATAAATAAATACACTCGTACGTTTATTCCTAATAATTCCTATGTTACACCATTCCCATCCAAACAAAAATCACGAGCTTATGATTCTTCCTCTCCATTCTCACAGTTCAGAAACCCCGTGTTTTACCACATATATGTGATCTACTGTACTCAACTTACCGTTCCCACATTTTACCTTCACGCCCTTAATTCCTATACTTCATTTTACTTGTTCTTTTTTTAGGTTTCTTAATTGTAAGATAGTAATTATAATAAAATAGTAATATAATAGAAAACTGGCAGATATTTATTTCTCCATATTAATATATTTTATCCCCTTTGCTGAGAAATTTTTTTGGGAATAGTTGTAGTGTTATTGGATCAAGACATGGGCATTGAAGATGAAAAAGTCTGGGCAGACAATTTTATTGGACAAAAAAATGAGATATTTTTTAATTATTTTTTTATTGTGACTCTTAAAAAATATATAATATTTATTTTAATAAATTTTTTTATAAAATATAATATTTTAAATGTAATTTAGATACATATATAAAAAACTGGTTATACACCACGTAGAAGGAGCCATTGAAGATAAGTATAATTTTCTGAATTTGCGTATCCCAAGGTGCAATATCTCTATTTACCAAAATAAAAAGTACTAATAGAATAAAATTATGGGCAAGAGATACCCACATATATATTCTAATTTTAAATTCTTAGTTTTATGAATTAGTAATAATATCCTCTGTTTAACACTGACTTCTAATTGACTTTTATATTATTTATTTATTTTAAGCAAATTATGGTTTGTGTTGAGCAAGCATATATACTTTAGCATAAATATTTTTATGAGTATTGTTAATTTTAAATTCTAAAATTAAAACTTATTGTCATGATAAAAATTATGTTTAATTAACGTGTCCTAATTAAATCATAATATGCATTTAAAATATAAAGCAAGCTAGCACTCAAATATCACTCTTTTTTTGTTTTTTGCCAGGGGGTATAATAATGGCAATCTCCTAATATTGCATGGGTATATATATAAGTGCGTGCCCTTAATTGTTAATGCCATCACTATTCATATTTATCAGAAAGATAAAAATTATGGCCAATTTTCCTAATGGCGTCTTTGGGGTTTCACACATAATAATCTTAGAGTACTTCTATTCCGACAGAAAATTAAATCAGAAGAATAAAATAATTTTTTTCCCGTAAATAAATAGATAATATAATTTATTTGTTCGTGAGAACAAATTCATTTTATTTTTTCGGTCCAATTTTTCTGTGCGCATATAATTATTGATAATCTTATTATATTTGTATTTTTGTTGCCTTACTTTTATAATTATTCTGGTGATATTCAATACTTAAAACACTTATTGTCCGGACAACATAGTTTTAACAACCTCCTTATTTTTTTGTTATAAAAAGGAAGGCAGTCATTTCGGAAGCGAACAACAAGTGATCATTTAGTTTCCCCTCTTTAAAAAGAGCTTCATTCAGAGGTCGCAGAGTGATAGGAGGAGGAATATCAAAGGAGAGGAGAGGAGAAATTAATACATAGGAATTAAAGAATGGTTTCTAGGGAGCAAAAGAAAGCTGCTGCTCTGCATGAGAAGCTTCAACTTCTTCGTTCAATTACAAACTCTCATGCAGTAATAATTCAATTCAATTCCATTCCATTCCATTCCCTGCATTTCTGATTTCATTTCACTTTATTTGATGATCAATTTAATTAATTGACATTCTAGAAAAAAGATGTGTATGTGTACTTTTCTGAATAATAATAAACACTATATATTATCTTCTCTTCTCTTTTATTTATTTATTTCCCCCAATTCTTGGATCCTGGCTTAATTTCTTAATTTGAGATCTTTCCATCTAAATCTACTCTCTAATTTTAATTATTTTTCTCTTCTTAATTAACTACTCCCTTAATTCTCATATCAAGTGGTTGGTTATGTTGTTGCTTTGATCTCCTTTCTGCTGTATCTATTTATTGTCTATATCTCCTACTATATATATATAAACTCAGATTATAAAGATCGATGTTGTGCCTTGATCAGAAGTTGATTTGATAATAACTGGGTATAATAATTAACAACCCAATTCTTTAAATTTCCATCACCATTAATTTAACCTAATAAATCTATTTTATGATCTCTTATATAAGAAGGTAGAAGATGACCAAATTAAGTATTTATGCTATCGGATTAATTTTAACTGAGCTTGTTTATGTTTGGCAGCTAAACGAAACCTCAATCATAGTAGACGCAGCAAAGTATATAGAAGAGCTTAAACAAAAAGTTGAAAGACTGAATGGAGATATCGAAGCTGGACAAAATTCAAATCATGATGACCAGAATTCATGGCCTGCGGTAATTTTTTTGACACGTATACTCTCTTTGTTCCAAAGATAGATATATATTTTTACTTTTTGAGTTAATTTGTAAAATTTTAAATAAATATAAAATTATTTAAGCGTGAAAGAAGTAATTAACTAATACGATAATTAATAGTATTTTTAGTTAATTAACAATAATTGTACTTGTTTGTACGGTATAGCTCTTTGACTTTTAAAGTCAATTTGACAAAATCATAGAATTCAAAATCCATATAGATTTAATTTTAGTTAATTAACAATAATTATTCTTTTTTCCATTTTTTTTTGGAATTTGTCTTTGATTTATTAGTGTAATAATTATTGATATGAGCCTTCTACGTCTACTATATATTCAGGTTGCCGTAGAAACCCTAGAAAGGGGTTTCTTAGTGAATATAAATTCTGAAAAGAGTTGTCCCGGTTTGCTCGTCTCCGTATTGGCAGTTTTTGAAGAGCTTGGCCTTAATGTGATTGAGGCTAGGGTTTCTTGTACAGACAGTTTTCGATTGGAAGCCCTTGGCGGAGAAGTAAGAGATATAATTAGCGTGCAAGTTTTATTTTGTTTTTTCACTTTGATGTACGTATATATGATCAAACTTATAATTAATTAAGAACATACATACATAGATAAAGATAATAAAAGATAATTAGGGGTACTAATTACAAAAACAACAATGGACCATTAATTAATTAGTGGTGAAATCATGCATGTCGTCCTTTAATAATTAAGTTGTAGTGCTGCTAATTTTGCAGAATGACGAAAATGGCGAAAGCATAGACGCACAAGTAGTGAAAGAAGCAGTTTCACAGGCCATCAGGAATTGGAGAGATCGAAACCAATGATGAAGATCAGTAACTAAAGATTTGCATGCCAACCTTATATATTTATTTCCTCTTTCTTCACATATAAGTTAGTTCTGAAGAAGAGTAAATATATGTTAAAATAAGTTAATAGTCGTTGAGAATAAGTTAATTAGTAGGTAGCTAGGATCAATTTGAAATATCAGAATTAAACTTAGATAAAAATTTGAAGCACCAGGGACAAAGGAAACCCTAGTTGAGCTTGAGAATCTTCTTTTTCCATGTAAAATGCAAAGCATTTGTTTAAATTTCCTCAATTTAATGCATGGCTTTAATTTATATATATGTTTATGATCTAAAACCCTAGAGATCATGTAGTAGAAGTACTCAGTAGTCTTATATTCTTTTTCCAATATTAATTAATCACTCCTCCGATGATCCATTTTATCTACTTTTACAGAGTTTTTCATTTCAAGTAGATATATTGTACTATAGTCATGCATGCGTGAAACAAAATATAAGGACACAACTTCTCTTAGAACACAAACATAATAATGCATTAACATTTCTACTTAATTATAGTGAATTTTCCAAATAATTGTTCATTGAGAATAGAAAAATTATTCCTATCTATCTTAAAAATAACAAAATAATAATAATAACAATAAATTGTTGATCTGGGAGACAAATCAAAATTATATTAAAAAAATATGAGTATCGTAATAGTAATTAATTTATCTCATGTAAGTACTTTATCTTATTAATAACATACTTAAATAAGCATATATTTTTGGGGAATGTATAGTAGCTAACTGTTAAGTCAATAATATTGTTATGATGACAAAAACATAATTAATATAAAATGATGGTTGATTATAAATATTGAACTAACTTGTGACAACACGTACCATTAGTCTTCCTATACTAAACTAGCATGGAAGCTTTGTTTCTGGATAATTGGGAATGTTGGGCTCCTGAAATGGGGCCTAGATCTGTGTAGTTCGTTTGGTTTCAACAGAGCTGGGTTGTGGACTGTTTGACTTTTAATATCATGAAATATTTTGAAAGTCTGTATATTGCCAAAGAAATTTGTCGAACATATATTAATTATAAAATTAGTCAATTGTATCAATTACATGGTAAAATTATTATCAATTAAATTTATTCACATAATTTATAATAAAAAAATGATATATAAAGTCGCAATATTTGTTATTTTCTATATTTTTCTCACCCCAGTAAGAAATTTAAAAAAAAAGAAAAAAAAAACTACTTGACGGAGTAAATTAGCAAAAATTAATCCGCATGAGATAGATTTGATGCCTGAGTCGATAAATTATAAGTAGATACCTCAATTTTGAGCTAACCAGACAAGCCTAATGAAAAATTCTTACATTTAAAAACAAATTAGGAAAATGATTGATGACATATATATAATGGTTAGATGGATCAATTAAGATTAAAGCTCTGTTTGTTTTATAATTTTTCAATGTTTGGTATGTGATGCAGGATGAACCGAGACCAAAAATACCGAATTCTCGAATAATATGTTGATGGTTTTGGAATATCATGAAAGGGATGATCATCACAAACGAAGAGGATATTAAACACCTTCGGTATAAATTTCTTCGGTTTTGACTTCGGATAATGAAATACATTCAGATTCGGGAGTTGGGATGACACTTTCACCCTCAACTTCGGAAGAAAGAATGGCGTCTTTACTTCGGGGTTCGACATATTAATAGTGTAATTACTTTCTTTATTTATTTAGTTCTTTAATTAAGAATATTTTATTATTTGCAAGTTTGTTATTTTGTTTCCGTAAAAGTAGGGAGTTTGTTAGAATCCTTTTTCGCATCCCTAGGAAGTTTGTCAGAATCTTTTTTCATATCCCAAGGAGGATTTTATTTCCATTTTATTTCCATATCTCTAGAAATATTCTAGAGTAACTTGGGGATAAAATTTTGCTAAGCTATATAAACCCGGCTTGTGAGTTGGAATAGGAGGACTCGAATTTTTTATAAATATATTATACACATTAGAGAGATTTCTCTGTATTTTCTGGTTAATCTCTTCTTCCTTTATTTGAGAATTCAATTGTTTACCAGCCCGCAGGATAATCGATATCCTGCCCAGCGTCAGTTGGTATCAAAGTTCAAGCATCTTTATGGGAGTAGACTCATCGATTTTAATGGCTGGTGGTCGTGGTCGTAGAGGGCAGGTACCGGCTGAGGATGTCCCGCACCGTAATCGTAGCATCCAGGACGTGATTATTGAGGATTTACAGAGACAAGTTACAGAGCGAACCCAGCGCCTAGTAGCACAAAATCTGGGTTGTCGTGGACAGGTTCCAAAGGAGGAAGTCCTGCACCTAGGCCGCCGTGGACAGGTTTCGGAGGAGGAAGTCCCACATCTTGAACACGATGAAGAATCCTATGATTCTGAATCGAGTTATAATAACCCTTACCACCGTAGTAATCTGGGTTTCAGAATGGAGCTACCAAAAATTTTTGGTACGCTTCAAACATAGGAATTCATTGATTAATTGGATGAATGAGGTAGAGCGCATCTTCAAATATATGGAGGTGTCAGATAGCGTTAAGGTGAAATTGGTTGCCATCAAATTGAAGGGCCGAACATCTGCTTGGTGGGAACAGATGAGGCGATCAAGAGAGAGACAAGGAAAAGCTAAAATCACCAAGTGGGAGAAGATGCAGAGTCACTTTCTTCCTTTTGGATACACTCAGTCTCTGTTTAAGAGGTTGCATCTGTTAAGACAAGGTACTTGATCTGTGGATGATTATACCGAATAGTTTTACCAATTAATAGCAAGGAATGATCTATCAAAAATTTAAGAACAACTGGTGGCACGTTATTTGGGAGGATTGAAATAACCATTATAGAACGCCCTTCGCCTTCATTCATTTTGAATTATTTTCGAAGCATATCAGCGAGCTCGTGAGGCAGAGCAACAGCAGAACAGCAGGCCGATGCCAAGGAACAATCCCCCTAACAAACTAAACCCATCCCCACAATTGTGTACTACATCACAACAACCTTAGGGTAACTTTAAATCTAGCATCAAGTGCTTCAGATGTGGAGAATAAGGTCATAAAGCGACAGTGCCGAAAGCCTGTTAACCAGAAAGGTAAGAACCTTTTTATTGAAGAAGGCATAACCGTTTAAGCAGAGGAGTTCGGAGAGCTTATATATGATGAGTACGAGGATGAAGATGTGTTGTATGGAGATGGACAGGAGACCCTAGTCGTTCGCAAGAGTCTGTTGACTCCTAAAGAAGAATCCGAAGAGGATTGGTTGAGGACCAATATCTTCCACACTACTTGCACTGGCGGAAAAGGTCTGTAAAGTGATTATTGATACTGGCAGCTGTGAAAACATAATATCCGAAGAAGATTTTCGAAAGTTAAACCTGAAAATGGATCGACATCCCAAGCCATATAAGTTATCTTGGTTGAATAAAGGTAGTGAAGTAACCGTTGACAGAAAATGCTTAGTATCCTTTTCAATTGGAAAGAAATACTTTAATAACGCTTGGTGCGATGTGGTGAAAATGGATGCTTGTTGTGACGCCCCCAAAATAGGTCCAATCCATCCAATGGATTCTGAGTCGCCAAATACATGGTACAGAATACAACTACAACTTTATTACTACAATTATCGTGCAAAATACAACAACACATATACTGTGAGTTTTAATACCAACTTTGACTCATGTCCCAACTATGGACAACACCTCACATTGATACATTACATAAACGTACAGTCAATAATTATTTTAGAAATTAAAATCTTTGGGAAGTGCTCAAGGAAACCTTCGTACATAGGAGGCCATGAATCTAAGTTATGATAGATATCATATGTCCAGAGAATTATCCTTGGTTGACCCAATAGACCCCAAAGAAAAACGAGAAGATTAATATCATGTTCTTTCTAATGGTGAGTCTTCTCTTGACATATAACTATCTCCACTGCCTCCAGTTGAAAATTATATTTCAAATAAACTCTAAGATCATATAAGTAGTGCTCGTAGATATACTCAGCAAGTGGATGTGCACAACCCTGTCTTATGATAACTCATAGGTCATTAGACATCTTGTATGATAGTGGCAAACACCTTTCCAAAGTTGGATTCACCTTACCCTATTCGGTTCACCAAAATTAAATATCAAATAGACGATACAATACGACACACTTATCTAAAGTTCTCAATAAAATTATTTTCATACTATTTAGGAGAGCCTCAAACTATAGACCACCGCTTCTATTCCCATGTTATCCCCGCTCGACCCAAATACTACACTCTTTATTACGAAAGGAATTGTGAAGCAAAAGGTGAACCACAACTAGCTCAATAAAGAATATCATGACTAAAGATAATTAAATTATCAATAGCCTTCATCGAAGAATAATAAATCGAGATTTAGAACATATGGTAGATGATAAAACTTTTCAACCATAGTTGCGGTGAACGAAGCGATCCATTAGAAGAGTCAAATAGACCATAAAGTCTATTATCTTCTCTATGTTAAAAGTCCACCAACAATGCTTTAATTCCTGTAACATCAATTAATAGTTCCTGTCCACAATCATGTGAATAACTCATAACCATAATTGTGGTTCTAAATTCCTCTTCTCATCTAGGATGAAGATAATTTTCATCACCTGTCTTTACCTGAAAACATCAACGATCATAGTTATACCAAATCACAGTTCCTGTTCATAATCATACTAATAAATTCATCTTTGCACTACGGGCCAAAGATATTCATTAACAGTTCATTTTTGCACTACATGCCAAAGATATTCAACAACAGGTCATCTTTGCACTACGGGCCAAATATATTCATCAACAGTTCATCTTTGCACTACAGGCAAAAGATATTCAACAACATGTCATCTTTGCACTACGGGCCAAAGATATTAATATCTCAAAGAAATATATAATTATTTCAGAATTTATATAAATAATAATTATAACCATGTTGATCAATTAACCTTTGCACTTGATAAAAATATTCAATTGTAAATTCAATGGTCATGATTATACCAGTCAATAATTCATCTTTGCACTATTGGCCAAAGAGAACCCATAGTCACGATTATACCAATAATCTACCCATCTTTACACTCAAGTCAAAGAGAAATTTCTTCACCAGAATTATAAAAATGTTATATATGATAATAAAAACAATATGATCAACAACTGCATTTAATTTCAAGAGTAAGATTCATAAATCAATGATTTCATAACACCTTAATCTAAATATTATAAATCACTTAATAATCTCATAATCTAATATCATTAATATTACCATAATATTTTAATCATTTCTTAAACTTATAAATAATTTATTTTAATTGTTTATACTTTACCAATTAATGCATTTAATCATCATAAAATGTCAAAATCATAAAATTTCATCACCAACAACCAAAGCCCTCATAAAAAATCTGCATATACCTTATATAGGATTCTCAAGCCATAAAATCCTATTTTCCCATTTTTTTACTTCACATAACATATTTAATTCATTTATTCATAACTAATCCATTTTCATGAAAAATATCAAATCAGTTCCATAAATATTTCTTTTCTGGGATTTAGCAGAATATAGTCCCATATTGAACATATATTTTTCTTAGAATTTTTAAAATTCATTTACTATTTTTCATATGGTCAAAATTGCCGAATATTTAGACATTTATCATAAATTGTACTTTTGTCCAAAAATTCCGAAATTTACAGAGTATACTTATGTTATATAGATGTACTCCTAATTAATATTTCACTAATTTTGGAGTTAACCACAAGGAGTTATAAGGGTTTACTTTTAAAATAGTCTTTTCACATAAAATCCATAACTCTTAATCTATACATCCAAAAATCGTCATTTTTGGACACAATCAAGAAAACTCATCAAATTATGATTTCAAATTTCTCCAGAATTTTTGAAAGTTCAGAAAAATTTTGAAACTGAAAAACATAATAACCCTTAAAATCCCGTACCTCGAAAAGAAAGATTTTTCGACTGTAATGTAAAGTCAAGGAACCTTGCACCTGAATAACAACTCTCAAAGTATCTAAATACTCACAAAATACACTTGATAATATAGAGAGAAAAGAGAAAAGCTTATATTTACGTGTGATTTTCAATTCTAACTTAGCCTCTATTTATAGGAAAATGTTAAGACGCAAAGGCGACTTTGACTTCAATTACGATGGCTTTACTTGCTACTATTGCCACCCACCACATTTGAATTAGAATTTTAGCACATTTCTTTACCAACCATAGGTGGGGCCCACACATTCTAGAATTTTCCACCAAAATGATAAATTCCGAAACTTCAACAATTTCTGAACCAGTCACCTCTTAAAATTCATAACAAATCATATGTTCATTTTTAACGGTTCAAAATTTGTGGACATATACTCAACTTATATATGTATAACATATCCAAAAATCACAACGATCCAACGGTCGGATTAAAAATTATAACTCACGCAATATATCACAAGAACACTGGTTTGATTTTTAATACCTCCAATTCGACAAAATACTGATAAAACACCTCAACATTAATTCATTCATTTATAACCACATAAATAAATCCATCATTTATTTCTGCATCAAATAAATATTTCCTTATCATATAAATCAATAATTAATTATTCACAAATAATATTACAGAATCACAATTATGACAACCAGGTGGTTCCCAGGAAAGAGGGGGCTTTCAGAAAGGATTTTTCCTCATCTTGGCGCAAGCAATTAGGTGACCAAACCTCTCCTTGACAGAACTTTCTAGACATTGCCAATAATGCTATCTAATAATATTATTCAAATAATATGAATTATTGATTTGATAATGGGAAAATACTGTGCAGTGATAATTATTGAAACAACAATAATATAAAACATCAACGCAGCAATTATTGAATCAATAAAATAGAATATTGAACAGTAATTACTGTAACAATTATTGAGTAGTGCCTTCTTACGTAAGAATCAATAATTCAAAAATACTATGCAATACCGTGGTGCATCTTCTTTGTGCGATCACGCGTATTACTATATTTTAACCAATTTGGGTATTCCAACAAATGTTAATTCAGAACTACTACGCCGTTATTTATAAAAACTCAAATTTGTCATTTTTTTATCCCACGCTTATTCTCATTATGGGGCCCACAAATGATCGCTAGATTTATAACGAATATTCTAAACAACAAGAATATTCCACGACACAAACGAATATTCCCTACGTAAATGAGTATTTTATAACCACTTACGTATTTTGAAAATTTTACATATATCACCCTTAACTTTAAACTTTTATCAATTTAACCATTTATTGAATAATAATTATAAGAAAAATTGAATACTTTTATTTCATAAAATTTGGGGTCTTACAATCTCCCCCTCCTTATGAAATTTCATCTCCGAAATTTATATACCTGGTATTTCAAAGAGTTGAGAATACCTTGCTTTCATTTCAGATTCCATCTTCCCTGTCATCATGATTTCTCCATTGCTCATCTCCTGTATTTCAGATATCATTCTATAATACAGCTTTAAAACAAAGGTTAATTGATATATCACAATTTATCAACTTAAGTAAGAAAATTCAGCTTAGGTAGGACACACACTAGCGAATGATATTACTCATCTCTCCCTTCCTAGTTCTAATCCCGGATCTCCGCCAGAGATCATATCCCTAAGCTCTGATACCAACTGTGACGCCCCCAAAATAGGTCCAATCCATCCAACCTATTCTGACTCGCCAAATACATGGTACAAAATACAACTACAACTTTATTACTACAATTGTTGTACAAAATACAACAACACATATACTATGAGTTTTAATACCAACTTTAACTCATGTCCCAACTATGGACAGCACCTCACATTGATACATTACATAAACGTACAATCAATAATTATTTTAGAAATTAAAATCTTTGGGAAGTGCTCAAGGAAACCTTCGTACATAGGAGGCCATGAATCTAAGTTATGATAGATATCATATGTCCGTGAGAATTATCCTTGGTTGATTCCAATAGACCCCAAAAGAAAAACGAGAAGATTACTATCATGTTCTTTGCAATGGTGAGTCTTCTCTTGACATATAACTATCTCCACCGCCTCCAGCTTGAAAATTATATTTCAAATAAACTCTAAGATCATATAGGTAGTGCTTTCAGTAGATATACTCAAAAAGCAAGTGGATGTGCACAAACTCGTCTTATGATAACTCGTAGGTCATTAGACATCTTGTATGATAGTGGCAAAACACCCTTCCAAAGTTGGGTTCACCTTACCCTATTCTTGTTAACTAAAATTAAATATCAAATGACGATACAATACGACACACTTATCTAAAGTTCTCAATAAAATTATTTTCATACTATTTAGGGAGAACCTCAATGACTATAGACCACTTGCTCTATTCCTCATTATCCCCGGCTCGACCCAAATTACACTCTTATTACACGAAAAGGATTTGTGAAGCAAAAGGGTGAGCATAACTAACTCAGTAAAGAATATCATGACTAAAGATAATTAAATTATCAATAGCCTTCATCAGTAATAAATCAGAGATTTAGAACATATGGTAGATGATAAACTTTTCAACCATAGTTGCAGCGGAACGAGCAATCCATTAGAAGATTCAAATAGACCATAAAGTTTATTATCTTCTCCATGTTAAAAGTCCACCAACAATGCTTTAATTCCTGTAACATCAACTAACAGTTCCTGTTCACAATCATGTGAATAACTCATAACCATAATTGTGGTTCTAAATTCCTCTTCTTATCTAGGACGAAGATAATTTTCATCACCTATCTTTACCTGAAAACATCAACGATCATGGTTATACCAAATCACAGTTCCTGTTCATAATCATACTAATAAATTCATCTTTGCACTACGGGCCAAAGATATTCATTAACAGTTCATTTTTGCACTACATGCCAAAGATATTCAACAACAGGTCATTTTTGCACTACATGCCAAAGATATTCAACAACAGGTCATCTTTGCACTATGGGACAAAGACATTCATCAACAATTCATCTTTGCACTACAGGCCAAAGATATTCAACAATATGTCATCTTTGCACTACGGGCCAAAGATATTAATATCTCAAAGAAATATATAATTATTTCAGAATTTATATAAACAATAATTATAACATGTTGATCAATTCACCTTTGCACTTAAGCTAAAAAATATTCAATTATAAATTCAATGGTCATGATCATACCAATCAACAATTCATCTTTGCACTACTGGCCAAAGAGAACCCATAGTCACGATCATACCAATAATCTACCCATCTTTACACTCAAGTCAAAGAAAAATTTCTTCACCAGAATTATAAAAATGTTATATATGATAATAAAAATAATATGATCAACAACTGCATTTAATTTCAAAAGTAAAATTCATAAATCAATGATTTCATAACACCTTAATCTAAATGTTATAAATCACTTAATAATCTCATAATCTAATATCATTAATATTACTACAATATTTTAATCATTTCTTAAACGTATAAACAATTTATTTTAATTGTTTATACTTTTGACCAATTAATGCATTTAATCATCCTAAAATGCCAAAATCATAAAATTTCATCACCAATAACCAAAGCCCTCATAAAAAATCTGCATATACCTTATATAGGATTCTCAAGCCATAAAATCCTATTTTCACATTTTCTCACTTCACATAACATATTTAATTCATTTATTCATAACTAGTCTATTTTCATGAAAAATACCAAATCAGTTCCATAAATATTTCTTTTCTGGGATTTAGCAGAATATAGTCCCATATTGAACATATATTTTTCTCAGAATTTTTAAAATTCATTTACTATTTTTCATATGGCCAAAACTGCCGAATATTTAGACATTTATCATAAATTGTACTTTTGTCCAAAAATTCCAAAATTTATAGAGTATACTTATGTTATATAGATGTACTCCCAATAAAAATTTCACCAATTTTGGAGTTAACCACAAGAAGTTATAAGGGTTTGCTTTTAAAATAGTCTTTTCTCATAAAATCCATAACTCTTAATCTATACATCCAAAAATCGCCATTTTTGGACACAATCAAGAAAACTCATCAAAATATAATTTTAAATTTTTCCATAATTTTTGAAAGTTCAGAAAAATTTCGAAACTGAAAAACATAATAACCCTTAAAATCCCTTACCTCGAAAGAAGCAAAGATTTAAACCGAATGTAAAGCCGAAGGAACCTTGCACTGAATAGAAACTCTCAAAGTATCTAAATACTCACAAATTACACTTGATAATATATAGAGAGAAAAGGAGAAAGCTTATGTTTCTGATGTGATTTTCAATTCTAACTTAGCCCTCTATTTATAGGAAAATGTTAGCACGCTGAAGCAGACTTGACCTGCTACTATTGTTGTGATGCCCCCAAAATAGGTCCATTCCATCCAACCCATTCTAAGTCGCCAAATACATGGTACAGAAATAACTACAACTTTATTACTACATTTGTCGTGCAAAATACGACAACATATATACTGTGAGTTTAAATACAATTATTGTCTTCTAGACAATATCCACACGCAAATAAATCCCCATCACAATTATTGATACATTATTTTACAAAATGGTGAGGACTACTAAACAACTCTCTCTAGAACCTTCATTCCATACCCCGACTAAGTACTCATTACATTCTCGCCTCCCGAGAAGAAAAATGGAACAAAAAGAAAAAGGGTGAGCTCAACTAGCCCAAAGAAAGAATATTATGACTAAGATAATATACAACAAATTATCGTTAGTCTCCAACAGAAAAAATCTAATAGAATACAATAGACAACCAGCTTTTAAATCAACAACCTGCAATGGAAACAACAATTTGTTAGAAGAGTTAAGTAGAGAATGCAAACTACTATCTTCTATATATGAATTTAAAAGTTCATCGTCGATATTTTATCCCCGTAACATCAATCAATATATATCTCGAATCAAATATTCATCTTTGCACTACAGCCAAAGATATTCATCACTGGTCATGTTCATCTAAACACTGCTCATCTTTGCACTACGGGCCAAAGATATTAATCGATCTCATATGTTCATCTCAACACCTATTCATCTTTGCACTACTAGCCAAAGATATTCATCAAGAAATCATTCATCTTTGCACTACGGTGCCAAAGATATTCAAGAATATCATCATTTAGGACCGAGGATGATGAAAAATATTTTAAAGAAAACGAATCCAAAGTGAAACAAAAGAACAAGTATTAAGGATTCGTACTTTAAATAATCCCATTCGAAAAATACTTCATAAATAACCAGATTGGAGTAAAATTCAAGAATGAAGACCAAAACATAGATCCAATCAAAGATATGAATCATAACAGACAATCTTGGACACGTAAAAAATTTAAATTTTCCGTGAATAAGTGTCAGATATCATGTGAATAATTAGGTCGTATACGTGAATAGTAACTCCTACACCAAAAGATAGAAATTTCACAAAAACATCATCATGCTTCGTGAATAGTACTCGTGAATAGTAACTCGTGAATAAGAACTCATGAATAGTAACCCCGACATAAAAAAAGTTCCAAATTTGATAAAAATTTCAACCAATATTTCTAAGATAATGATATCAAGAAATAATATCATTTTCGAATAAAATAACATCCCTTACCTCGAAAGATAGTACTTCTAGTTGAAACACCTGATATAGGCTATGACTTGAACTTGCAATCAGATATAGCAATACTCAAAGTATACTCAAAATACTCACAAGAATACGCCGATAATATAGAGAGAGAAAACTTCAGCTTACAGTGTGATTTTCAATTCTAACCCAAGACCCTATTTATAGGAAAATGCTTAGAACACCAAAGCAGAAAATTTAATATAATAATATTATATATGTGACGCCCCCAAAATAGGTATACATCACCTATTCTGAGTTGTCAATAATACGGGCATGTAAAACAACTACAACTTTATTATTACAACAAGAAAAGCTGTGAGTTTGAATACAAATATTATCTTCTGCATAATATCTATACTCAAATAAATCCTCATCACATTTATTGATACATTATTTTACAAAATGGTGAGGACTACTAAACAATCCTTTCTAAAACCTTCATTCCATACCCCAGACTGCATCGCTATATTCTCACCTCCCGAGAAAAATGGAACAAAAAGGAAAAGGTGAGCTCAACTAGCTCAAGAAGAATATTATGACTAAGATAATATACAACAAATTATCGTTAGTCTTCAACAGGAAAAAATCTAATAGAATACAAATTTTAAATCAATATTCGCAATGAAATAATAATTCATTAGAAGAGTTAAGTAGAGAATGCAAACTACTATCTTCTATGTATGAATTTAAAAGTTCATCGCCTATCTTTTATCCCCTGTAACATCAATCAATATACATCTGAATCAAATATTCATCTTTGCACTACAGCCAAAGATATTCATCACCGTCATGTTCATTTAAACACCGCTCATCTTTGCACTACGGCCAAAGATATTCTTCAAAAATCATTCATCTTTTGCTGGGGGCCAAAGATATTCTTAAGAAATCATTCATCTTTGCACTCTGTGCCAAAGATATTCCATAATATCATCATTTAAGACCGAGGATGATGAAAATATTTTTTAAAGAAACGAATCCAAAGAAACAAAATGACAAGGATTAAGGATTAAGGATTAGAGTACTTGGTTTTATCCACATCCAAAAATACCTCAAAAATAATCATAGTGGTGTAAAATTCAAGAATGATCAAAACATGGATACACTCGAAAGTTAGTATCCGCAATAGATGTTTTGAGACGAAAAGAAGAAATTTTATTTTTGGTGAATAGTACCAGATATCGTGAATAGTGCCGATACGTGAATAAGACCAGATACGTGAATAGTAAATCTTCAGACACCAAAAGATAGAAATTCCACAAAAACATCTTCACGCTTCATGAATAGTACTAAGTGAATAAGAACTCGTGAATAAGAATCTCATGAATAGTAACTCGTGAATAGTAACTCATGAATAAGAACCCGACATGAAAAAAAAATTCCAAATTTGATAAAACTTCAGATCAACATTTCAAAGATAATGATATTGAAGAAATAATATCATTTGAGAAGAAAATAACATCCCTTACCTCGAAAGATCGGTCTTTCAAATTTAAACACCTGATATAGGCTATGACTTGGACTTGCACCGTATAGCAATACTCAAAGTATACTCAAAATACTCACAAGAATACGCCGATAATATAGAGAGAAAAACTTCGCTTTACGGTGTGATTTTCAATTCTAACCTAAGCACCCTATTTATAGGAAATTGCTTAGAACACCAAAGCGTAAAATTTAATATATTAATAATATTATTTTTCACATCTTCCCACGCACACCATCAGTTGAAATCAACCACTAACACATGTCCCATAAGTGACAAAAACGCTTTTCATGCAAAACTTACTTAAAACTCCAAAAAAATGATAATCAATTAATCCTAACTTCAATATTTCATAATAAATAGCCCTTTCATCGTAAAATTTGAATCTCATGAAGTTTTTATAGGAAATTCAATTCTCTACAACTTTGCGAAGAAAGTTTTTCCAAATTCCAAATAGAAATTGACCAAAATCCACAAACGATTGATTTTACAAAGTTATAATCAAATTTCACCAATAAATGGGGTCCAATCGACATGTTTAACATGTTTTAAACATTTATTGCAACAAAAATACTCTTCCTCCTCGTATACTCATATATCCCACATTCGTTTGTAAAATATCATCGTTAATATATTATTAAAATAATATATTTAAATGAATTATTTTATCGTAAAAAGATAAAATTTCAATTTTCAACAATTGTCACTATAAAAATTTTCTCCATCTATATCCACATAAAATCAATGTTTTCTCATCATATGAATCAATAATTAATTATTCATAAATAATATTACGAGAATCACAATATTGACAACCAGTGCGGCCTCAGAAAGAGGGCTTTCCAATAAGAATTTCTTCTTCATCAAGCCAAGCAATTAGGTGACCAAACCTCTCCTTAGACGTAACTTTCTAGACATCGCCAATAATGTTATCTAATAATATTATTCGAGATAATATGAATTATTGCTTCGATAATGAAAAATACTTGTGTAATGACAATTATTGAAACAACAAAGAATATAAAATATCAACACTCAATAAAATATCGAATAAAGAATTACCGTAACCATTATTGAGTAGTGCCTTCTTACGTAAGAATCAATAATTGGTGCAATACTGCAGTAACCGCTCAACAACGCCAGATTAGTGTGTTTTAACCACCGGTATTCCAACAAGATTAATTGGCTAGAACAACTACGCCTTATTTAAAAACAACTTATATTTGTCATTTTCTTCATCCAATCGCTTTTCAGTTATGGGGCCCACACATAATGGTCAAGGCTGTCGCATTTAATATTCCCCTACGAAGACGAATATTCCACCACCAAACGAATATTCCCTAAGCGATAATGAATATTTTATAACCACTTGCTTATTTTGAAATATTTGCGTATTTAACCCTTAACTATCCACATTAATCAAATCAACCCTTACTATTTCAAAATAATAAATAAAGGAAATTCCTTTTTATTTAAAAATTTCGGGGTCTTACAATATATATTACAAATTCTCTACGCACATTTTGACAACTGATTTCAGCTTATCTTGCACATGCTAGGGCTGCCCACAAAACAAAAAAAATGTTTTTCCTATTTTAAATATTTTAAACTTCCAAAAATTAATTATTTCGGAGCTTTGGAACTTCAATAATTCATAATAAATAGCCCTTTTATCAGAAAATTCGAATCTCACGAGTTTTTATAGGAAATTCAATTCTCTACAACTTTGCAGAAGAAAGTTTTTCCAAATTCCAAACAGAAATTGACCGAAATCCACAAATGGGCGAATTTACATGCTATAATCAAATTTCAGTCAAGAAATGGGGTCCACCGACACACAAAACATGTGTTAATCATTTAATGCTAGAAGAATACTCTTCCTCCTCATATACTCATATATCCCACATTCATTGTAAAAATATCACCATTATTATATTACTAAAATATAATAATATATTTAAATGAATTATTTTATCAGAAAAAGATAAAATTTCAATTTTCAACAATTGTCACTTTAAAAATTTTCTCCATCTATATCCACATAAAATCAATATTTTCCTCATCATATAAATCAATAATTAATTATTCACAAATAATATTACAGAATCACAAGATCTTGGCAACCATGCTGCTCCTCAGAAAGAGGGGCTTTCCAATAAAGATTTCTCCTCTTCGCGCGCCGCAATTAGGTGACCAAACCTCTCCTTAGATAGAACTTTCTAGACATTGCCAATAATGTTTTCTAATAATATTATTCAGATAATATGAATTATTGCTTCGATAATGGAAAATACTGTGTAATGACAATTTATCAAACAACAAGAATATAAAATATCAATGCAAAGAATTATTGAATCAATAAAATAAAATATCTTGAATAGTAATTACTTCAACAATTATTGAGTAGTGCCTTCTTACGTAAGAATCAATAATTGGTGCAATACCGTGTCTACTGCTCAACAACGCCAGACATTAGTGTGTTTTTAACCCACCGGTATTCCAACAAGATAATCTGTGAATAACTACGCCGTTATTTATAAACAACTTATATTTGTCATTTTCTTCATCCAATCGCTTTTTCAGTTATGGGGCCCATAAAAGATCAAGGCTGTCAGCATTTAATATTCCCCGACACGATTTAATATTCCACGACCAAACGAATTTTCCCCGACGATAATGAATATTTTATAACCACTTGCTTATTCGAAATATTTGCGTATTTTATCCATAACTATCCACATTAATCAAATCAACTCTTACTATTTCAAAATAATAAATAGAGAAAATTAAATTTCATTAATAATAAGTTGTGGTCTTAAAATTGCCACCCACCACATTTGAATTAGAATTTTAGCACCAAAATGATAAATTCCGAAACTTCAACAATTTCTAAACACTCACCTCTTAAAATTCATAACAAATCATACGTTCATTTTTAACGGTTCAAAATTTGTGGACATATACTCAACTTATATATGTATAACATATCCAAAAATCACAACGATCCAACGGTCGGATTAAAAATTATAACTCACGCAATATATCACAAGAACACTGGTTTGATTTTTAATACCTCCAATACGACAAAATACTGATAAAACACCTCAACATTAATTCCTTTATTTATAACCACATAAATAAATCCATCATTTATTTCCGCATCAAATAAATATTTCCTTATCATATAAATCAATAATTAATTATTCACAAATAATATTACAGAATCACAATTATGACAACCAGGTGGTTCCCAGGAAAGAGGGGGCTTTTCGATAAGGATTTCTCCTTACTGGCGCGCAATTAGGTGACCAAACCTCTCCTTGACAGAACTTTCTAGACATTTCCAATAATGCTATCTAATACTATTATTCAAATAATATTAATTATTGATCTGATAATGGGAAAATATTGTGCGTTGACAATTATTGAAACAACAATAATATAAAACATCAACACAACAATTATTGAATCAATAAAATAGAATATTGAATAAAGAATTATCAGTAACAATTATTGAGTAGTGCCTTCTTTACGTAAGAATCAATAATTCAAAAATACTCTTTAATACCGTAATAGCATCTACTTTAATGCAATCATACATATTTACCAGATTTTAACCAATTTGATATTCCAACATTGTTAATGGTAACTACTACGCCGTTATTTATAAAAACTCAAACTTGTCGTTTTCTTCATCAGACAGTTATTTTATTATGGGGCCCACAAATGACTGTGCCGTCTTACGAATATTCCCCGACAACAAGAATATTCCACGACCAAACGAATATTCCCCGATAGAAATGAGTATTATATAACCACTTACGTATTTTGAAAATTTTACATATATCACCCTTAACTTTAAATTTTTATCAATTTAACCATTTACTGAATAATAATTATAAGAAAAATTGAATACTTTTATTTCATAAAATCCGGGTTCTTACACTTGTCATATGTTATTGGGAAGACCTTGGAAATATGACCGAGCGTCATTCATGATGGTCGGAAGAATACTTACTCCCTTACTATAAAAGGGAAGAAGGTTGTGCTAGCACCTTAGTGAGAAGAAGACAGTTCGGCTCGAGCAGTCGGGAATCTGAACCTATTGTCTATGATGAGATTCCTAACAGAAGTGGAGCATGAAAGAGTTATGTATTCATTTCTTCTTTATGAAAAAAGTTCGGCGAATAGAAATGCAGAAGTATCGGCTGATGTGCAGAAGTTGATAACGGAGTTTGCTGACTTAATGCTTGAAGAACTTCCATCGGGATTACCACCGTTGAGAGATATCCAACATGAAATAGATTTTATCTCAGGATCAAGTCTACCGAACAGGCCAACCTACAGACTCAGCCCTAAGGAGCCCAAAGAACTACAAAGGCGGATAATGGACTTAATGGAGAAGGGATACATTCGTGAAAGCATGAGCCCATGTGCAGTTCCAGCTTTATCAGTGCCGAAGAAGGATGGCTCATGGAGAATGTGCATCGACAGTTGAGCAATCAATAAGATCACAATGAAGTATCATTTTCTGATACCTCGTCTGGATGATATGTTAGATCAGCTATCCAGTGCAAAAATCTTCCCAAAAATCGATTTAAAAAGTGGATACCATCAAGTTCAGGTAAGACCCGGAGATGAATGGAAAACAACCTTCAAAACTCAACAAGGCTTGTACGAATGGATGGTTACACCCTTCAGACTTTCCAACGCGCCCAATACCTTCATGAGGTTTATACATCAAGTACTATGACTGTGATGTCCCCAAAATAGGTATACACAACCCCTTCTGAGTCGCCAAATACATGGTACAAAATTCAAATACAAACTTAATTATACAACTGTCATGTAAAATACGACAATACATAAGCTGAGAGTTTAAACACGAATATTGTCTCACAGATAATATCCAAACTCAAATTGAATCCTCATTACAATTATTATCACACTATTTTATAAAATAGTGATGACTACTAAAGCCACTATCTCAGACCATCACTCCGTTCTCCCACTAGTCCCAGCTATATTCTTATTTCCTGAAGAGAACAATGAAAGCAAAGGGTGAGCTCAACTAGCCCAGTAAAATATATTATGACTAAGATAAAGCAGAATTATCATTAGCCTTCAATAGTGTTAAACTTATAGAATACAATAGACAACAAGTTTAACTACAACGGAACAAACAATCCATTAGAAGAGTCAAGTAGAGCATGATATCTACTATCTTCTATGATTTAAAAGTTTATCATCAATTTTATCGCTAAGACTCAGCTCAATAAATAATTCATATCACTGAATTATCCATGCACTACGGGCCAAAGATATTCATTATTATCACATCCACGAATCATCCATGCACTACTGGCCAATGATATTTGTATTATCGCCAATGGTCATGATTATACTGATACATAGTCATAATCATACCAATCAACAGTCTATCTATGCACTACGGGCCAAAGATGACTTTTATCACAATATATGCATGAGAATGATGACAATGATATAAGCATCAATCAAACAAAATCAAGGATAAATATTAAAGATTTTAAATTTATCCAAAGTTTAAAAATGTCCAAATTGTCAGCATGACAACTGCTTTGTGGATTAAAATTCAAGAATAATATTCATGTATCAAAAATAATTTGGACAAAAAAGAAATTAATTTTTTGGGTGAATAATACACCGTGAATAGTACTTCGTGAATAGGTGAATAGTACCCCGGCATAAAAAGATTAATTTTTAACAAGAATATTTAGAAAAATATCATTGTGAAACGATACTAGATGATGCGCAAATTTCAAGGATATTCTACTAATTTCAAGGAGTATAGAAGCAATACTTAACAAAATGGGTGTAGAATTCGGAATATAAAATAAAATAATATTACTTACATACTACAGAGTATGGAAGAAAATATTATTTCTTATGAATATTGAACAAATATAATATTCCTTACCTTAAAAAAGAGTATTTCTAACTGGTAGGGCGGGGATATTCTTGAAGAAAACTTGTAAGACCTCGAATTTTATGAAATAAAAGTATTCAATTTTCTTATAATTATTATTCTATTTAGTAAATGGTTAAATTGATAAAAGGTTAAAGTTAAGGATGATATGTGAAAATTTTTCAAGTAAGCAAGTTGTCATAAAATAATCGATGATAAAGTACAAGAATACGCTGGGGTTGCATAAGAGCATTACCTGTGATTGTATAGTATCTTTGATTATTGATGCTTACGTGAGAAGTCACTCAGTTTTATTCAATTATTGTCACAATATTTTATATTATTAAATCAATAATTGAGACGACAAAGTTATTCATATTATTATTTGCATTATTGACGATGTTTAGAAAGTTCTGTGGAGGAAATAGGTTTGGTCACCTAATTGCGCGCCAATAGGAAAAAATCCTTTTTGGAAAACTCCCTCTTTCCTGGGAATGATCTGGTTGTTAAATATTGTGAGTTATAATATTAATGATGAATAAGTTCGTGTTTATTAAAGATATTTGTTCATTTAGTTTTCTTTAATTCTCCTGTGACCCAATTACCCTTAAAGGAGGTAATTCTGTGATTGGCTGGTTTTTTGACCAAACGGGCAATTAATCGGATAAATAAACAATTAATTGTTATTGGTTCACAT
Source organism: Panax quinquefolius (assembly GCA_020205615.1). NCBI lineage: Eukaryota > Viridiplantae > Streptophyta > Magnoliopsida > Apiales > Araliaceae > Panax > Panax quinquefolius. The sequence continues at coordinate 155,164,479 of CM035152.1, forward strand.
GCAAATTACTGTTGGTTCACATGTATGGAACTATTAATTCACATGCATGTTTTATTAGAGGAGGTGGTGCAAGATTGATAATACTTGAAGGACTAAATTAAAAATAGAGGCAAAGATGAAGGTACTAAACTGTAATGAATCGAGCCTTTAAACGTGCAATTATCGAAACTATATTTTCCTATATATAGAAGCTCATTTCTTCTTTCATTCTCACCAATTCACTAAGACTCACAAGAGCAACTATAGAGAGGGAAGCTATAAAGAGGAAGAAGAAGAGTATTCTGCTACTTCACTATTGCAGTATCCAGTCTTCTACTAAGGTAAGGGATGTTATTTATTTCTTATTCATAAGGGTTATTATTTCTTACTATTCACCGGGTACTATTCACTCGGGGTATTATTTACGGGATTCTATTTACTCAGGTACTATTCACTCGGGGTATTATTTACGGGATACTATTCACTCGGGTACTATTTACTCAGAATATTATTTATGGGGTACTATTCACTCAGGTATTATTCACTCAGGGATACTATTCACAAAGTAATATTCATAAAATACTATTCACGAAATACTATTCATGAAGTACTATTCACGGGGTACTATTCACAAAGTATTATTCACGAGATACTATTCACGAAGTACTATTCACGGGGTACTATTCATGAAGTACTATTCACGGGGTACTATTTACGATGAAAAATTGATTCTTTTCAGTCCAAATTAATTTTTGATACATAAATATTATTCTTGAATTTTACTCCACAATTGGTGATCATGTTGACAATTTAGATATTCCTAAACTTTGGATAAATTGAATTATAAATATTTAATATATATCATTTATCTCACTTGATTGATTCTTTATATCATTGTCATGATCCTCATGCTTATATTTTGTTGAAAGTCATCTTTGGCCCGTAATGTAAAGATGGACTGTTGGTTATTGGTTTTACAGTTGTATGTCTTTGGCCCGCAGTGTAAAGAAGAACTGTTGATTGATAGTTTTGGCCCGTAGTGCAAAGATGGACAGGTGTATGACATGATCATGACCACTGGTGATACTAACGAATATCCTTGGCCGTAGTGCATGGATAATTCGATGATGTGATTGGCAAGATCATGACCATTAGTTAACGGTTGAATGTCTTTAGTCGTAGTGCACTGACAGATAATTGATTGGTATGATCATGACCATTGGTTTTATAGTTGAATATCTTTGGCCCGTAGTGCAAACATAGACAACTGATTGGTATGCTCATTGTTATTACACTTGAATGTCTTTAGCCTTTGGGGTAAGGATATTGAGTGAACGTTCTATTAAGTCTTTGTGGCAAAGAGAAACTATTGATTCACATTATTATAAACATGAATTATGAATTTAAATATAATATTTGGTGGTTCAGGTGAAGACAAGTGATGAAAATTATCTTTGTCTTGGGTATAACAAAGAACTATTAATGGGTATTACAGGGATAAAATATTAATGATGGACTTTTAATTTGGAGGAGATAGTAAACATTATGCTCTACTTGACTCTTCTAATGGATTGATTGTTCCGCTGCAGTTAAACTTGTTGTTTATTGTATTCTATCAGTTTAACACTGTTGAAGGCTAATGATAATTTATTTTGCATTATCTTAGTCATAATATTTCTTACTGGGCTAGTTGAGCTCACCCTTTTGCTTTCATTGTTTTTTTAAGGAAATGAGAACGTAGTCGGGACTAGTCGGGAAACAGAGTGATGGTCCGAGTTGGTGGCTATAGTAGTCCTCACTATTCTATAAAATAGTGTGATAATAATTATAATGAAGAATTTATTTGAGTTTGGATATTGTCTAGAAGACAATATTTGTGTCAAAACTCTCAGCTACGTTTTTTCGTATTATATAAATGGAGTTTGTATTTAAGTTCCGTAACATGTATTAGGCGACTCAGAATGGGTGATGTATACCTATTTTGGGGGCGTCACAAAACTTATACTGTTTTCTACGCTGAAAACTTCCTTAAACTCAAAAGAAATACGCTCAATATTATAGAAGAAGAATTATCTGATTCTGGTGTGATTTTTATTTCTAAACTGAGCATCCTATTTATAGGAGAATGACAAGGAAGAAAAAAAATTCACGGACCAACAGTTGCAGAATCACGGATGAAAACTTCAGACGTCCAATTTTTTAAAATAATAATATAATATTCAAGTAAAAAACGTATATAATGTATATATATATATATATATATATATATAACTTATATATATATATATATAAGTTAAACAAAACTGAGATAACTTTCTACCGACGATTTTGAAAAATGTGTAAGTGGGAGTCCATATAATAAGCCAAACTTACAACAAATACTTCATAAAATACCCCTCTATTTATCTCAATTCACTTGGCTTCTCAAAATACATTTTTAATTACATTCATCATTAATATTATAACTCACAATATTAACAACCAGATCATTCACAGGAAAGAGGGGGTTTTTCGATAAGGACTTCTCCTTATTGGCACACAATTAGGTGACCAAACCCCTTTCCTCGACAGAACATTCTAGACATCGTCAATAATGCAAATAATAATATGAATAACTTTGTCGTCACAATTATTGATTTAATAATATAAAATATTGTGACAATAATTGAATCAATAACGTGAGATACTATACAGCAATTACTGTGGTAATAATTAAATAAAACTAAGTGACTTCTCACGTAAGCATCAATAATCAAAGATAATGTACAATGCCAGGTGCTACTATGCAACCACACGTATTACTGTACTTTTATCACCGGGTATTTCAACAGTTAATGGTAAAACTTTTGCCGTTATTTTTATAAAAAGTTATTTCTGTCGTTTTCTAACTCCGACAGTAATTTCGTTATGGCATCCACAATTGATTACGCCGTCGTACGAATATTCCCTGATAAAACGAATATGTTAGGAATAAACATGTGAATGATATTCCTATTTACATATGATTTGATTATGATATATATATATATATATGAATGAATATGCAAGTATGCTTGCATTAAGAAAGCTGTAAAGTTCTTTGATAGATTATAGAAACATATGTACAAGGACTTAGAATAAATTGATCAAATATGTTAGGTTGATCCTACATAATCAAAACAGCTTTGTAAAGTCCTTAAAAAGAAATGATGTACAAGAACTATAAATATAGAAAGATCAAGCATATTACGTTGATCTTGTGATGTAATAGATAGGCTTGTCTGATCGTCGGGAACTGCACCAAAAATCGTAATCTGCTTGGAGAGTCAAGGAAAACTCGAGAGCTATCGAGGCAGAATCGTAGTCTGCAATATAGTAGATCTCGAAGTTCGTAGACTGCCAGGAGAGACGAATAAGGATCGTAGTGTGTCGAGTAGCACTTCCTCGGAGCCATAGCCATAACAGTATTATTTCAAGGAATCATAATCTACCTAAAAAGGAGAAGAGAGAAAGTACACTAAGGGTGGAAACTCAAATGCCTATAAACTTTCTCTCCATCCAAGTTTTAGGTTGAAGATGACATCTTGAAAGAAATCTGAAATGGGTCATAAGAGCATCACAAGTTAAATTAATGTGAAGTAATCTTTGATGGGTTAGTATGTATGTACAACCTATGATCTAAGTGTTTAATAACACACAGAGTATGATCAGTTCTACAAGAGAATCTTGAAGATTCATAGAAACTGATCACCTCCATGAATCAACCAGATACTAATAAATCGTAGAGTTGATTCTCACTCTGTGAACATTTAAACCCTGTGAACATAACCTAGCAAATAATGAAACCATCAAAGAAAAAGAGTGTTTTATTAAAATAGCAAATCTCACACACACTCACCATCGTGCATCTCAAAATGTATTATCTAAATTAATTACATGCATGAATATGACTGGTGGTGATCAATATGATGATTATCCAAATATATGAGGAACAGGGGTTTAAAAAACTAACCTAGCAGGACCCATTTAACCATGGGTACCAAAAATAGAAATTTATAACCTGCAGGTACCTGGTCTATCTGGCCACATTAAGGAATGCTGAAGTAGAAGACTTCAAGAAATTTCAACCAGCAGAAGGCTTAAGATTGTTCAGAAATGATTCTGATAAAACTCCTATACGTCAAAGCCTGTCCTTGAAGACTTGTTGAGCTAATCTGAATGAAGCTCACATTGTTGTTGATCCTTATAAGAAAGCAAGTCATTTAACCAAAGATGTAAAAGGGTCTTAGATTCTCAATCATTCAAAGCATGTCATAAGAGAAGAATCCTTAAGAAAGCTCACCACATAGGATCATCGAGAATCAAACATGAGGAACTCATTACGGGAGCAGAACTCCACAAGTACAAACTGTAAAAGAAGACTACGTTCGTAGTGCTATCAAATGATCGTAGAATGATCAGTTCTGAAAATATCCATGTCTACAATGTAAACAGATTTAATTGTCAGTGGTGATTCCAGTCAGAAAGAGACATGCAAGGATACCTCATAATGCACATGAAGAAAAGGAAATCACACCTCACTGAAAAGACATCATCAACCATGGGGAAGCAGTGATATGATAAGGAGCAACAACACTGAGATACACTATGAAGCAGTGTACCAGCTGCAGAGTCCCAAAACCTTGTGGCTGATGAACCAAATGAAGATCCATAGTCAGTAGAAACGTCTCAAAACATACTACTGATAACCTTTCAGCCACCCAACTCAAAATCGTGGAGCGCCTACGATCAAACATCTGATCGTAGTGTAAGAACATGAGGATACCACTGTTAGGTTTATAATATTCATGAGCGCAATCAAATTGCATAAATAAGCGGAAACGTGTAAAAATCAGAGTTTAAAATTTTACAAACCATATACCCGGATCATCCTTTATGTGCAATTATTAATTAAACGAAAAAGAAAGAACAAGAATCATACCCTTGAAGATCCGAGCTTCCTCAGGTACAAGTTCACCTCCAATCCTTTTCGCGTTCAACTTGAATCCACCGGGTTTGGGTCCTTCCTTTGATCAACGTTAGCCACCCAAGTGTATGGCCTCTAGAGGTGATCCACCAAGGAAGAAGAAAGATTCAAGAAGATGGGTGTTTGGCAAAACCCTAGTTTTCTATCTCTATAGAAAAGGCGTACTCTCCCAACTATTGAAATTACGTATTCACGTGTTGTAAAAGTTCCAACCTCTACACCCATAATAAGACTCCTCTTATTTATAGACGTGGGCAACCCTCCTTAACAATTAAGGATTTGGGTTTTATTTTAATTAATTAAATTCTTTTAATTAATTAAGCTCCCTAATCTTATTGGGGATAATTAATTAAACTCTTTTAATTAATTTGCCTCCTAATCCTATTAGGATAATTGAGAGTACTTTTATTAATTAATTCCTAAACTCCTTTAGAATTAAATAATAATAATAATAATAATAATAATAATAATAATAATAAGACTCTCTTATTAATTTATATTTAATATTTCCAAAATATTAAATAATAATATTAAGCTATTTAATTTATTCTATCACCATAGATTAAATTAAATATACTTAACTTATTATTACGATTATGCTATTAACTTCTTAAATAATTATTCTTCCTTTTATGGTGTGGCCCTTTAGGTTCTCCATATTAAAGCGGTTGTGAATAAATCAATTAGAACAATTCTATTCTTATTTAAATAAATAAATTAAACTAATAATTTATTTAAATAAATAATATTTATTCTACAATAGGGATAAGCCTCCCTGAGATCAACGACTTTCCGTATAATATAGATTTCAACATTAATCATAAAAGAACCTTTGAGTAAATAGTTACCGCATACAATTCAATCTTTCCATCATACAATGTCCCAATTAAATATAAGACATGGAATTATCGTCAAGTCTTATTTTATTTAATTATATGTATTTCGACTCTTAAATGCACAACTCAAATAATGCAAATTAGAAACTCCTTTCTAATTTCATTCTCATTGCCAAGGACTACCGGGTTGTCATTTATCGAATCACATAGACATTTCTCTTCTTTACTAGAAGTGGTAGATTCTTTATCGATCATACATTATCTCCATGTACAACTTATTATACCCAAGCATACCTTTGATATACCCTAAGGGTCTTAAGGAATAATTCAAAGTATAACTCATCATACACAAGATACTATGATGATCTCATGTCCAAAGATCACTTGACTACTATCACTATAGAATTCCTATCGACAGCATAAGTAAAACTCCATTAGGTATTTCTTAATGAGCCACGCTCAAAGGAACTTATTCTCTAATAAGCACCTACATACTTGCTTTTAGTGTCTCCACACAAATGATCACGAGATCAATCATCCTCATCCAATGAGCAAGCAACGATGTACCAATCTATCCTAATTTACTAATCCCCAATTTAGTAATCCAATGATTGGGAACTATTTTAGTTTTAAGCTTTCTAAGAATTTAGATCTCATTAGAATGATCATCATCATTATTCTAAAAGTATTGCTTAAAACTATGGGTTTATCACATATTATAAAACAGCATCATGTAGATAATTAAAAGCCTTTAATAAATTAATACCTTTTATTAATAAATGAATAAGATTGTTACAAAGTATATGCTTTATCATTAAACATGATTGGCTTGTGTGCATACTACTTTCAATCTCCCACTTGCACTAAAGCCAATCGTCATGATATCTCATACTCTTATTCTCTAAGTGACGATTATCCTGCTGTTGGATAAGCTTCAGTAAATGGATATGTAATGTTTTTCTTGAGAGTCCACTATCTATATAGTAATTTCCCATCTTTCAATGATTCTTATAATCAAATGAAAGCGCCACAACACATGTTTAGATCCAAGATGAGACTTAGGAACTATTCCTAGTTCTGTAATGAACTTTTCATCCAAACAATCAACTTGCAGCTTCATTTACATCTACTTACTTTGTCTTTATCACTAAACCAGCAACTTTTTGTTGTTTGGAACCTTTTCAATTCACTTCACCACCGTTCAAGGTAACGCTTTACCTTAAAGTGGATTTTCGTCGTCTCTTCCGTGCTCTCGAAAACTTGAGTCTGTTAAGCCCTCTAGTTGAAATTCAGACCCACCATGAATATATCACATCCTTAGTGTTGGTTAAGTACTTTAAGATGTTTTTCACTAACTCATAGTGAACTTCTCCAGAATATGACTGATCAACATCAGGTCTCGTATATTTCATTGCATACATAATAGTTACTCATGCGATCTCTCTTTTTGGAGTCTATGTGGACTATTAAGAGTGATACACTCCATTGTTCATCAACATGAGACATCCCATGGAGTTTGCCATGCTAAACGACTTTAGCATCAAATGAATATACATTCCTTGGGTTAAGCCGAGCATCTTTTTAAATCTATCTATATAGATTTGCATCCCCAATTAAGATACTCTTCCCAAATCATTCATAGAGGAATGTTTGGACAACTTTATCTTTACTGATTGTAGCAATGATATGTTATTCCTTATCCGTAGTATATCAACATATAATACTAGGAATATCACAACGCTCCCACTGACCCTTTTGTACACACTAGGTTCATTCTTGTTTTTGATAAAATCAAACCTTTTTGATTGTCTCATCAAAATGAATGTTCCATATTTGAGAAGCTTGCTTCAATTCATTTCTCTGAGTGTCTACAACTCTTACCTCATCGTATGTGACTGGATCATCATCTTCTATGATACGTACCTCATCATCATCATCTATGATAAATCCATACCTCCTAGGTATCTTCGGTACCATTCTAGATTTACGATTCGATTGTGGTACAATAGGTCCATCTACAGGTTCCTCTTATTTGACTTATAGTGTTTTGTGGTTCTTGAACTCTTCAAGATCTATTATCCTCCCACTATCCCCTTCAATGATAAACACCTTTATCTTAGAAGGTAGCGTGTTTCGCAACAAACACCTTTTGCTAAGTAGGATTATAGAACATATACCCTAAACTTACTTTAGGATGTTCCACAAATTGACACTTGTCAAATCTTGTCCCAAGCTTATCCTTTTGAAACATTTTCACATAAGTTGGACAACCCTTATCTTAACATACTTAAGATTAGGAATCCTCCCTGTCCATAACTTTTATGGAGTCTTGGGGCCGGATTTTGAGGTTACCTTTTTCGTAGATATGCAGCCATTTCTAGGGCATGACCCTAGAATAATACTGGAATGTCGGTAAAATCATTATGGACCGTACCATATCCAACAAAGTAAAATTTTTCCTTTCAGATACATCAATCAATTATTACGTATCAGGAGGCGTCCATTATGAGAAAACCATTTGAGATGATCTAGAAACTCATTGCACAAGTATTCCTTCCTTGATCCGATCAAAGAATCCTAATACTTTGTCATGTTGTTTCACTTTTGAATTCTTTGAACCTTTCAAATAATTCACATTTGTATTTCAGCAAATACACACATTCAACTCTTTGAATGATCATCTCCTTTTCTTATAATAATTTGTTCAATATGTTAAATTATTTTCACGTAAGTCAAGTATACAAAATCCATTAAGTAATATTTCAGTTCTATACAAAACATTATTATTATAAATAGAACAACAATTGTTCTTAAATATAATACCAAATTTCATTGTCCAACAATAAAATGAAAATAATGTTTCTAAGGAGAACTGGAATACAATAACAACTTATTGACTTAATAGATTTGCCCGTAGGGATTGCTAAACTATAAGTCTCTATAGCTAATGTAGCAACCTTTGCTTCATTTCCCACACATAGGTTTACTTATATTTATTTAGCTTTCTACTTCTATTTGGTCCCTTCATAAATCTATATTTATGATAACCAAAGCTCAGATCCAATACCCAAGTAGAACCTTGACTTAAAGAAAAATTTATTTTCAATCATGAACAAATTTGTATTTGTAACCAAACTTCACTAAGCTTCTTCGTTAGCCTCCGCAAGATTCTTCTCATGCTTTCTTTCCAAAGTGTCCGTGCTTATTGCGGTGGAAGCAAACTCCTTGCTATCCGTATCGCTTTTGTTCTTATTATCCTTTGTTTACGCCTTTCTGTTTACCTTCTTTGAATCGTTCTTCTTTTCAGAGGATCCTTTGGCCCCTACTAGTAAGACATGGTCTTTCTTGGTTGAAAAGTGACTCTCAACATTTTTCAACATGTTAAGCAAATCAGCGAGGCTGATATCTAGCTTGTTCATATGAAAAATTCACAATAATTGTGAAAAGGAGTCCGGAAGTGAGTGCAAGATCAAATCTTGGCTCAACTCTCCATCCATGACAAAACCCATTGTCCTAATTGTTCAATCAAATTGATAATGTTTAGGACATGTGTCTGTACTGTAGTGTCATTGGTCATTCTAGATTGGAAGAGCTCCTTAGATATCTAATATCTATCATTCCTACTTTCCTCACCATCAACTACTTGATGTGCGTGAATATAGTAAAAGCATCCATAGTTTCACGTCGACGTCAAGCTCATTACTCATGGTCATGCGAGCATGATGCATCGAGCCAATCAGCATCATCTTGCCACTTTCTAAAAGTAGCAATCTCTTCCTCGAGGCATTGTCTCGCAACCATCTGCAGGGATAAAGCGATATGACATAAGATAGCTTTTCAATGATCATGAGAACTTTTCTCAATTTTCTTAACCAATTCATTTAATTTGGTCCTAAGTAAATAAGATCTAATATGCTTTCTGCAGTTGATAGTAATTTAGACATTGTAAAATTCTATAAATGAATTTGTAATTAACAACATTTTAGCATACATTCTTTTATTAATTACCAAAATAAATTAGGTCTTGTTTTAAATTGGTATCTCCCACTATTTTCTTCAAACTATATTACCCTCAATATATATAGTTCTAAGTAATATCTAATTAAAGATATGCTAGTGAGAATAAGGATCCCATTTCAAATGTATATAACCTTGTGGTGACACAACAAACTATATATAAATAAATAGGTAGACAACTCCTCATCAATTACATCAACTATGTAACTCCTTGTATTTTGCCTCTAAATCATAATGGTCAAGTGTATGCACATCCTAACTAAAATGATTTAAGTTAAGTCCAACCTAGCCTCCATATATTCAAAAAAGAAAAATATCATCCTCAGGGTGACACAACAAAACAATATTATTCAATTTTCTTTATAAGCATCAAATGTGATAATTAACATCTTAAATACTTAATACTTGCCTTTCAGGTGACACAACAAACTCATATTAAATATTTAATACTCTATTAATTTTATCATGCTAGAAGGCTTACGCTCGATATTCCAAATACCTTTGAACGCTTAGGACTTAATATAAAAAAAATTTGAGGGATTTATTATTAAATGTCTCATCTTGTTTAAGCGCTACATTATTATATATATATATAAAAATACGCGTCGTATTAATAAACATGTGAAGCATGTTTACATATATATATAATATATATAGTATAAAGCATGCACATATAGAATACTATATTCTACCCGGATTGATTATGGACATTTATTCTAGTTTGTTCACTAGAGCCACCAAGTGAACCAAAAGGTCAAACCCTAGGGGTGCAAGAATTAATATTTAAATATAACTATTACATTTAAACCCTGGGCTCCATTATAAACGGTCTTCACGCTCCTTTTCCTCCTCGATCTCCAATTTTTAAAATTAATTCTAACTATTCCTATTACAAAACTATTTAAAAAAAATAGAAACCTTGATCGCTAGAAATAGGGAAGTACATAGAGGGGAGATATAATTTACATTAAGAAAAATTAAAGAAGACGAGGTACGCAGAATTCCCATTTAATAAAAAACCCATACATTCATGCATCCAACTAAAATAAAATCCAATCACATCGGTCAATAGTCCATAATCAATCCCATTTATTATCATACACATCACCATATGCATCAATAAATAATATTCAACTCATGAATAATAAATATTTAATATATATATTGATATCATTTAATGAGCAAATTTAGTTAGTATAAAATCTAATTTTGAATCAAAATAAACTCTTTTATTTTAATCCAAATTTAAATCAAAATAAAACTATTTTATTTTAATTTATCCAATTTTGAATAAAATAAACTATTTTATTTTAATCAAAATCTTTAATTAAAATAAATTCCTTTATTTTAATTAATTATGGAATCCAATTCCAAGTAAAAAAAAAAATTCATTTATTAAAGGAAACACGAATTCTCTTTCTTATTCATAAATAAACTCCTTTATTTAGAATAATAGACGCCCCCAAAATAGGTATACATCACCCATTCCGAGTTGTCAATACACGGTATGTAAACAACTACAACTTTATTATTACAACAAAGAAATCTGTGAGTTTAAATACAAATATTATCTTCTGTATAATATTTATACTCACATAAATCCTCATCACATTTATCGATACATTATTTTACAAAATGGTGAGGACTACTAAACAATCCTTTCTAAAACCTTCATTCCATACCCGACTGCACTCGCTATATTCTCGCCTCCCGAGAAGAATGGAACAAAAGGAAAAGGGTGAGCTCAACTAGCTCAAGAAGAATATTACGACTAAGATAATATACAACAAATTATCGTTAGTCTTCAACAGGAAAAAAATTTAATAGAATACAATAGACAACAAATTTTCAATCAATATTCGCAATGAAATAATAATTCATTAAAGAGTTAAGTAGAGAATGCAAACTACTATCTTCTATGTATGAATTTAAAAGTTCATCGCTCATCTTTTATCCCCGTCAGAATAACAATCAATCAATATACATCTCGAATCAAATATTCATCTTTGCACTACAGCCAAAGATATTCATCACCGGTCATGTTCATTTAAACACTGCTCATCTTTGCACTAAAAAAGCAAAAGATATTAATCAAAGATATTCATCAACCAATCATGTTCATCTCAACACTGCTCATCTTTGCACACTACAGCCAAAGATATTCTTCAGAAATCATTCATCTTCAGCACTACAGCCAAAGATATTCAATAATATCATCATTTAAGACCGAGGATGATGAAAATATTTTAAAGAACGAATCCAAAGGAAACAAAATGACAAGGATTAAGGATTAAGGATTCGTATTTTGTTTTATCCATGTCCAACAATACCCCAAAAATAATCATAAAGTGGTGTAAAATTCAAGAATGATCAAAACATGGATACAATCAAAGCTAGTATCCAAAATAGATGTTTTGGACAAAAAGAAGAAATTTTATTTTTCGAATAATAGGTCCGATACGTGAATAAGGTGTCAGATACGTGAATAAAGTGCCGTATAATGCGTGAATAAGACCGTATACGAATAGTAAATCCGACACCAAAAGATAGAAATTCCACAAAAAAACATCTTCACGCTTCATTAATAAGACTCGTGAATAAGAATCGTGAATAAGAACTCATGAATAGTAACTCGTGAATAAGAACTCATGAATAGTAACCCCATATGAAAAAAGTTCCAAATTTGATAAAAACTCGAGATCAATATTTCAAAGATAATGATATCAAGAAATAATATCATTACGAAAAAAAATAATATCCCTTACCTCAAAGAATCAAGATTTCTAAGGAAAGGCTCAAGTGATGTCGAATGAAACTTGTACCGAATAAAGAACTCTCAAAGTATCTAAATACTCACAAAATACGCCAATAATATAGAGAGAGAGAGAGAAAACTTTGTTTCGTGTGATTTTCAATTCTAACTTAAATTTCTCTATTTATAGAAAATGTTAGCCCCAAGGGCATTTTCGACTTCCACACCGATGGCTTTACTCGCTACTATTGCCACCCACCACATTTGAAATAAAATTCAGCACATTTCTTCACCAACCACAAGTGGGGCCCACTCAATTCTAGAATTTTCCACCAAAATCAATTATAACCCTAATTTCCTAATCGACACCTCTTAAAATTCATAACAAATCATTCGTGCATTTTTAATTCGCTCAAAATTTGTGGATATATACTCAACTTATGTATGTATAACATACCCAAAAATTACTATTATCCAACTCATTTGGATTAAAAATTATAACCCCAATATATCTCAAAACCCCGATTTAATTTTTAATACCTCCAATCCGGTAAAATAATCGATAAAACACCTCAACAATAATTTCTTCATTTATAACCACATAAATAAATCCATCATTTATATCCACATAAAATAAATATTTCTTTATCATATGAATCAATAATTAATTATTCACAAATAATATTACGTAATCACAATTATGACAACCAGCCGCCCTCAGAAAGAGGGGGCTTCCGATAAGGATTTCTCCTCATCGGGCGCCGCAATTAGGTGACCAAACCTCTCCTCGATGTAACTTTCTAGACATCGCCAATAATGCTATCTAATAATATTATTCAAATAATATGAATTATTGATCCGATAATGGAGATAATGTGCAAAGACAATTATCGAACAACAATAATATAAAATATCAACGCAAAGAATTATCAAATCAATAAAATAAAATATCGAATAAGAATTACCGTGAAAATTATCGAGTAAAGCCTTCTCACGTAAGGATCAATAATTCAACAATACTCAATAATACCGCGCTATCATCGCAAACCACGCCAGACATCGTATTTTAACCACCGGTATTCCAACAAATTTTAATTCTGAATAACTACGCCGTTATTTTTAACCAACTTATATTTGTCGCTTTCTTCATCCAATCGCTCACATGGGGCCCACACATGGTCATACCGTCAGCATTTAATATTCCCTACAAAGATTTAATATTCCACCACCAAACGAATATTCCCCGACAAAATGAATATTTTATAACCACTTGCTTATTTTGAAATATTTATGATTTAACCCTTAACTATCCACATTAATCAAATCAACCCTTACTATTTCAAAATAATAAATAAAGGAAATTCCTTTTATTTAAAAAATTTTCGGTCTTACAACCTCCCTCCTTATGAAATTTCGCCCTCGAAATCGACGACGCACTTCGTGTTTCAAAAGGTGAGGATACCTCGCTTTCATTTCCGCTTCCAATTCCCGTGTCATTTCTCTATAGCATGATTCCTCCACAAAACTTTAACTTGTGGTACGACCTTTCATGTTGTAGGACATGCTCCTTCCTATCCAAGATCTTGATAGTACCTCCTCATACGCTAAGTCTTCTATTATCTCGTCCTGCTTCTAACTCAATAACGTGGTTCGGCCTTTCACATATTTACGGCACGATATGTGAAACACATTATGAACACGAGACATACTTTGAGGTAACGCAAGTCTATAGGCTACATTTCCTACTTCCTACAAGAATTTGAAATGGACCAATAAATCGTGGATCGAGCTTTCCTCTCTTCCCAAATCTTGTAACTCCCTTCCATGGAGCAACTCGCAACAATACATGATCCCCTACATTAAATTCCACGCCCTTCGATGAAGATCCGCATAACTCTTTTGTCGATCTTGAGCCGCTTTATATACGCTTGTCAATTATTTGATCTTTTCTAGAGTCATACGCATTAACTCGGGTCCCAACAATGTTGCTTCACCCACCTCATCCCAACATATCGAGAACGACATTTTCGGCCCATATAATGCTTCAATGGAGCCACACCTATACTTGCCTCTCGATAACTCATGCTGTTGTAGAGAATTCCACCAATGGTAAATACTTATCCTAACCGCCTCAAGTCTAGGACACGTAGTCTTAATAAATCTTCAAGAGTTTGAATAGTCCTCTCTCGATCGTCCGTCTGCTTGGGGATGGTATGCCAACTAAATCGCAAACTGCGCTCCATAGCTTTTTGCAAGCTAACCCAAAATCTTGAAGTGAATCTTGGGTCACGATCCAAAACTATGGATACAGTATGCCATGCAACCCTCACAATCTCATTTACGCATATACTAGCAAGACGCTCAAGTGAATAAGTCTCCGTGATTCGGCAAGAAATGAGCGATTTGTTAATCTATCAACAATAACCCAAATAAAGATTGATGCCTTGAGAAACCGTAGGAGAAGACCCGTAATCGAAATCCATGGTAATGTGTTCCCACTTCCATTCCTAATCTCAAGTGGTTGCAACGGACCCTTAGGTACTAGATGCTCCGCCTTTACACGCTGGCAAGTTAAACACATCGAGATAAACTTTGCAATCTCTCTCTCATATTATTCCACCAAAATGTATGTCAAGATCACGATACATTTTAGTACTTCCGTGATGGATTGCAAATGGTGTATCAGGTGCTTCCATCATAATCTTGTACTTCAAATCGTAGTCGTTAGAACACAAAGTCTAGAGTGGACTCAAGTATTCCTTCTTCATCAATTCTCGCTCCTAATAGCTCCTTCTTGTACTTTCTTCTTCATACGATCGTCCTGCCTGCGGCTCGAGCAACCTTAACTTTTTCTATTAAAGTCGGCTCTACGCGATACTTGACATCATCGCACTCGCTCCTCGCATATGATCTTCTACTCAATGCGCCACCTACCACGCTCGCTTTTACCAGTGATGGTATCAATAGTGTGTGGTCGTAGTCTTCAATAGCTCGAGCCAACGTCACCGCCGCATGTTGAGTTCTTTTTGAGTGAAGAAATATTTAAGGCTTTTATGGTCCTAATATATCTCCACTTTCTCCCCATATAGATAGTGCCTCCATATCTTTAATAAGAAACGATCACGCCGCTAACTCTAGATCACGAGTAGGATAATTCCTCTCATACTCTTTTTGTTGTCGCGAGGCATAGGCTATGACTTTCCCACGCTGCATGAGAACACATCCTAACCCTTTGCCTCAAGCATCATCAGAGATAACAAATCCATCCGAACCAGATGGTATTGTTAGAACAAAATAAAATAAGTCTCCTCTAAGCTCTTGGAAACTTTTCTCGATTCTTCGCCTCAAACGAATTTCAGATCCTTTCGAAAGTTAGCCGAAGTTAATGGAGTAGCGATTCGAGAAAACCCTTCCACTAATCTCCGATAATAACCAAATTAAGCCCAAAAGCTACGTGACTTCAACCACCGACTTTTGCTTGTTCCCAACTTTGTATTGCTTCAATCTTCACGATCAACAGATACTCCATGTTTTGACACCACATGCCCAAGAAAGGCTACTTCCTCGCCGTAACTCGCATTTCTTCAATTTGGCATATAGTTGGTTTTCACGGGCCTTCGAGTACCAAATTTTCAAATGGTGCTCATGATCTTCACGACTTTTGGAATATATAAGGATGTCATCAATAAAGACAACAACGAATCGATCCAAATATTCCTCAATACTTTGCTCATCATATCCATGAAAGTCAGCAGAGCATTAGTTAGTCCGAAAGATACGACTAAGAATTCATAATGCCCATACCGAGTTCTCAAGGCGCTTTTGAATATCCTCGCCTAATTTTCAAATTGATGATATCCGTAATCTAAGATCGATTTTTGAAAAGAATCAGCCCTTGCAACGGTCAAACAAGTCATCAATACGAGGTAGAGGATACCTATTCTCGATGGTGACATGGTTCAATTCCCGATAGTCAATACAAAAGTCGATACTCCGCGCTCTTTCTTTTTACAAATAAAACAGAGCACCCTAAAGAGAGATGTACTAGATCGAATGAAACCGATGTCCAACAATTCCTCAGTAGTTGACCTTTAACTCCCGGTTCAATAGAGCCATTCGATATGGGGTTTTAGAAATGGGCTTGTACTGTGTTCAAGATCAATAAAGAATTCAACTTCACGCTCGGGGTAGACCGAAGTTCTTCTGAAATACGCCAGAAAGTCAATAACAACAGAATATTATTCAAATTTGACGTGTCTTTATTCAAATCCATAACATGGGCTAAGAAAGCTTGACATCCGCTTTTCAATAAACGAATAGCTTTTTATGATTAGATATGATAGTGATTGATTTTAATGGTTTAGTTGTTTGAATTGCATAACAACAGTCAAGTTAGAATATGAAAACTAACAACCTTACGAAAAACAATCAATTTTGGCATGATGAGTAGTTAACCAATCAATCCCTAAAATCACATCAAAAGCAAGTATCTTTAAAGAGATAAGGTCAATGTGTAAGGTGATGGTGCCAACTTGAATCAAACAAGATTTATAAACAAAGGATGTGATGAAAGTTTCTCCTAACTGTTTTCCACAGATAGTCAAAGTCTAATTTCTCCTGAGTCAAGTTTAAACGCTGAGCACATGCAGAGAGATAAATGAATGGGTAGACCCCAGATCAAGTAAGGTATAAACTTCGCAAGAATTTATAAATAGCTTACCCGTGATCACCTCGCTTGGGTTCTCTCGATTACACCAAATACAACAAACGCCTTCCTAATCGCTGACTTTCGACTTTTCTCGGGATGTTTTTTCGAGTCACCGTCCCAACCGAATCTAGGTTTCGCTACTGCATAATCTCGAGCGATATATGTCCTTCCTTTCCACAACTATAGCATACCTTGAACTGCTAGGGCGCTTGACCGATATGTCCTCTTTTCCGTGATTTGTAGAAGATACGACCGGTGGTCGCTTCTCCTCCCTTAGAACCGCTTTGTCGCCAAGACCGCTGCCTTCACATAGTCGTTGTTAAATCTCCTCTTTAAAATCTCCTCCCGACTCGCTTCTTCTCGCTTTTCACGACTATGATTACCACCAGAGTGGTTTACCATTTCGTTCGTCTGCTTTTTCTCCGCAGTTATCATTATTCTGCTGATCGCTATCTCCGGTACGATCCTCGGTTATGGTCCCTCACCGACCGTATTTCAAGTATCTCGCCTAATAATTGAGCCCTCACTTACAACATCCAATAAAGAGAAAGTTTATGAGAAATGAGATATCGACGATGCCGTTTTCAAACCTCTAAGAAACATCCGCCATACGCTCTCATTCTCCACCAAATGAGGTGCAAACCGATAACTCGCAAACTTTGCCTCGCATCGAGACACCGCCATGTTGTTTTGCTTCTAATCTGATGAACTCCACTTCCTTCATACGACGAACACTTTCGTGAAAGTATTTGTCATTAAATAGTCTCTCAAACGCCTCCCAAGACATGCCGAAAAGCCCGATGGGTACGCTTACGCATCTCCCACCAAGAGTCTCCTTCGCCACTTTAACATAAAGGTGGCGAATGGAACCTTCTTCTCTCCGCGCGCATCCCAAGACATCGAATATCTTGTAATTTGTTTGACCCATGTTTCCGCCATGATCGGATCCGCTTTCCTTAAATTCGTGGTCCCAACTTTTGAATCGCTTGGTCAGCGATAACCCGTGAATTGCTATCATTTCTCCTCAGATTTTGAACACGAGTCTCCTCGTCGATTTTGCATGAACCGCAAAAAGCTTCTAAACATCCCCTCGCTCATCATCTCGCCAAGGGTGTTGTTCACAGAGAGGACATTGCCACCGCTGTGCACGCTCTCCTCGCTGGTAAAGACAGCATCTCCACTACGCCCTCATTTACTCCATCATTAATATTCTCACGACATTCTCAAATACCGCCATAAAACAAGGGTTAATTAAGGAAATCAATATATCACATAATATCCCTATATACCGACTAACTAACAAATAAGCTTAGTAGACACACTAGCGAAGGATTTACTCGCCTCCCTCCTAGTTCTATTCCCCGATCTCCGCCAGAGATCATATCCCTAAGCTCGATACCAACCGCGACGCCCCCAAAATAGGTATACATCACCCATTCCGAAGTCACAATACACGGTACGTAAACAACTACAACTTTATTATTACAACAAGAAAACTGTGAGTTTAAATACAAATATTATCTTCTGTATAATATTTATACTCACATAAATCCTCATCACATTTATCGATACATTATTTTACAAAAATGGTGAGGACTACTAAACAATCCTTTCTAAAACCTTCATTCCATACCCCGACTGCATCGCTATATTCTCGCCTCCCCGAGAAGAATGGAACAAAAGGAAAAGGGTGAGCTCAACTAGCTCAAGAAGAATATTACGACTAAGATAATATACAACAAATTATCGTTAGTCTTCAACAGGAAAAAATTTAATAGAATACAATAGACAACAAATTTTCAATCAATATTCGCAGCTGAAATAATAATTCATTAAGAGTTAAGTAGAGAATGCAAACTACTATCTTCTATGTATGAATTTAAAAGTTCATCGCTCATCTTTTATCCCCGTAACATCAATCAATATACATCTCGAATCAAATATTCATCTTTGCACTACAGCCAAAGATATTCATCACCGGTCATGTTCATTTAAACACTGCTCATCTTTGCACTACAGCCAAAGATATTAATCACCATCCATGTTCATCTCAACACTGCTCATCTTTGCACTACAAAGCCAAAGATATTCTTCAGAAATCATTCATCTTTACAGCACTACAGCCAAAGATATTCAATAATATCATCATTTAAGACCGAGGATGATGAAAAATATTTTAAAGAACTAATCCAAAGGAAACAAAATGACAAGGATTAAGGATTAAGGATTCGTATTTTGTTTTATCCATGTCCAACAATACCCCAAAAATAATCATAAGTGGTGTAAAATTCAAGAATGATCAAAACATGGATACAATCAAAGCTAGTATCCAAAATAGATATTTTGGACAAAAAGAAGAAATTTTATTTTTTATGAATAGTGGTCAGATACGTGAATAAGGTCAGATACGTGAATAAAGGCCGATACGTGAATAAGACCGATACATGAATAGTAAATCCGACACCAAAAGATAGAAATTCCACAAAAAAAAATCTTCACGCTTCATTTAATAGACTCGTGAATAAGAATCTCGTGAATAAGAACTCATGAATAAGAACTCGTGAATAAGAACTCATGAATAGTAACCCCGACATGAAAAAGTTCCAAATTTGATAAAAACTTCGATCAATATTTCAAAGATAATGATATCAAGAAATAATATCATTACGAAAAAAAAATAATATCCCTTACCTCAAAGAATCAAGATTTCTAAGGAAAGGCTCAAGTGATGTCGAATGAAACTTGTACTCAACAAAGAACTCTCAAAGTATCTAAATACTCACAAAATACGCCAATAATATAGAGAGAGAAAGAGAGAAAACTTTGTTTCGTGTGATTTTCAATTCTAACTTAGCCTTCTATTTATAGAAAATGTTAGCCCAATTACCAAGCAGATTTCGACCACCACCGATGGCTTTTTTACCGCGCTACTATTGCCACCCACCACATTTGAAATAAAATTCAGCACATTTCTTCACCAACCACAAGTGGGGCCCACTCAATTCTAGAATTTTCCACCAAAATCAATTATAACCCTAATTTCCTAATCGTAACACCTCTTAAAATTCATAACAAATCATTCGTGCATTTTTAATCGCTCAAAATTTGTGGACATATACTCAACTTATGTATGTATAACATACCCAAAAATTACCATTAATCCAACTCTGGCCTTTGATTAAAAATTATAATCCCCGCAATATATCTCAAAACCCCGATTTAATTTTTAATACCTCCAACTGATAAAATACCGATAAAACACCTCAACAATAATTTCTTCATTTATAACCACATAAATAAATCCATCATTTATATCCACATAAAATAAATATTTCTTTATCATATGAATCAATAATTAATTATTCACAAATAATATTACGTAATCACAATTATGACAACCAGCCGCTCCTGTGAAAGAGGGGGCTTTCCGATAAGGATTTCTCCTTATCGCCGCCGCAATTAGGTGACCAAACCTCTCCTCGATGTAACTTTCTAGACATTGCCAATAATGCTATCTAATAATATTATTCAAATAATATGAATTATTGATCCGATAATGGAGATAATGCAAAGACAATTATCAACAACAATAATATAAAATATCAACGCAGCAATTATCAATCAATAAAATAAAATATCGAATAAGAATTCATCGTGAAAATTATCGAGTAGTGCCTTCACGTAAGGATCAATAATTCAACAATACTGCAAATACCGCAGCATCGGCAACCACGCCAGACATCAGATTTTAACCACCGGTATTCCAACAAATTTTAATCTGTAATAACTACGCCAAGTTATTTTTAACCAACTTATATTTGTCGCTTTCTTCATCCAATCGCTTTCATGGGGCCCACACATGGTCATACTACCGTCAGCATTTAATATTCCCCGACAAAGATTTAATATTCCACGACCAAACTAATATTCCCCGACAAAATGAATATTTTATAACCACTTGCTTATTTTGAAATATTTATGATTTAACCCTTAACTATCCACATTAATCAAATCAACCCTTACTATTTCAAAATAATAAATAAAGGAAATTCCTTTTATTTAAAAAAAATTTCGGTCTTACAAATAGTGTTCGGGATGAAGCCTTCCATTAATATAATTAATATATATATTAACTCCGTGGATTAACTTTTGTTCTGCAAGTCTTATATACAAGTCTTCACTTTATCCTCGTAAGTGATTCACGTGCAACCATGTTGAAACCCTTTAATATTACTTGTAACCAATGAAAACCCACGTGATCATCAAATATCCCATGTAATATGATTTAAGCATTTTCAAGATTCAAAGATATCACGAATTGAATCAAGCGTAAACGAGGATTACCAATTCATGATTTCGCAAATTGATAACATTTAACCTTTTTTTTTATTAAATTTTATACAACAAAATTATGCCCAATTAAATTGTTCTAAACACATATCAATATACATATCAAATCAAACAATTAATAATTCACATAAAGGTTTGGCTCGATGCCACCGTTAGGTTTGTAATATTCTTGGAACGCAATCAAATTGCATAAAATAAGCGAAAAACGTGTAAAAATCGTAGTTTAAAATTTTACAAACCATATACCCGATCATCCTTTATGCGAAAAATTATTAATTAAACGAAAAATAAAGAATAAGAATCATACCTCAAGATCCGAGCTTCCTCGTGTACAAGTTCACCTCCAATCCTTTTCGCTCAACTTGAATCCACTAGGTTTGGTTCCTTCCTTTGATCAACGTTAGCCACCCAAGTGTTTGGCCTCTGAGGGTGATCCACCAAGGAAGAAGAAAGATTCAAGAAGATGGGTGTTTGGCAAAACCCTAGTTTTCTATCTCTATGTAAAAGGCGTACTCTCCCAACTATTAAATTACGTATTCACGTTGTTGAAAAGTGCCAACCTCTACACCCATAATAAGACTCCTCTTATTTATAGATGTGGGCAACCCTCCTTAACAATTCAAGATTTGGGTTTTATTTTAATTAATTAAATTCTTTTAATTAATTAAGCTCCCTAATCTTATTGGGGATAATTAATTAAACTCTTTTAATTAATTTTCCTTCTTAATCCTATTAGGATATTTGAGAGTACTTTTATTAATTAATTCCCAAACTCCTTTAGGAATTAAATAATAATAATAATAGTAATAATAATAATAAGACTCTCTTATTAATTTATATTTAATATTTCCAAAATATTAAATAATAATATTAAGCTATTTAATTTATTCTATTACCATAGATTAAATTAAATATACTTAACTTATTATTATGATTATGCCATTAACTTCTTAAATAATTATTCTTCCTTTTATGGTGTGGCCCTTTAGGTTCTCCATATTAAACCGGTTGTGAATAAATCAATTAGAATAATTCTAATCTTATTTAAATAAATAAATTAAACTAATAATTTATTTAAATAAATAATATTTATTCTACAATAGGATATAAGCCTCCCTAATGATCAACGACTTTCCGTATAATATAGATTTCAACATTAATCATAAAAGAACCTTTGAGTAAATAGTTACCGCATAATTCAATCCTTCCACCATACAATGTCCCAATTAAATATAAGACATGGAATTACCACAAGTCTTATTTTATTTAATTATATGTATTTTGACTCTTAAATGCACAACTCCAAATAATGCAAATTAGAAACTCCTTTCTAATTTCATTCTCGCCTTGCCAAGGACTCACCGGGTTGTCATTTATCGAATCACATAGACATTTCTCTTCTTTTACTAGAAGTGGTAGATTCTTTATTAACCATACATTATCTCCATGTATAACTTATTATACCCAAGCATACCCTTTGATATACCCTAAGGGTCTTAAGGAATAAGTCAAAGTATAACTCATCATACACAAGATACTATGATGATCTCAAGTCCAAGGATCACTTGTACTACTATCACTACAGAATTCCTATCGACGACAGACAAGTAAAACTCCATTAGGTATTCCTAATGAGCCACGCTCAAAGGAACTTATTCTCTAATAAGCACCTACATACTTGCTTTTAGTGTCTCCACACAAATGATCATGAGATCAATCATCCTCATCCAATGAAAAGCAAGCAACGTATGTACCCATCTATCCTGATTTACTAATCCCCAATTTAGTAATCCAACGATTGGGAACTATTTTAGTTTTAAGCTTTCTAAGAATTTAGATCTCATTAGAATGATCATCATCATTATTCTAAAAGCATTGCTTAAAACTATGGGTTTATCACATATTATAAAACAGCATCATGTAGATAATTAAAAGCCTTTAATAAATTAATACCTTTTATTAATAAATAAATAAGATTGTTACAAAGTATATGCTTTATCATCAAACATGATTGGCTTGTGTGCATACTACTTTCAACCACGACTACAGCAAATGCAATTGTCTAAAGTTGGTAGAGAACCTCACCACCAGAAAAGGTCAAATGAGATATTGGTGCAAATCACTTCCAAATTATTTCATCTGGAAAGCACCTCAGGGAAAAACCCGACCCTTAGCTCACTCTAAGAGGTTGGCCCTTCCTGAGCTACCTTAACCTAGAAGGATTGTTTGATCAAGTTCATCTCAAGGACCAAGGCAGTTAACAATCGTAGAGTAAAGTTTAAACAAAACTCAACAATCGTAGTGCAACCTCAACGATCGTAGAAGCCGACTCGACGATCGCAGTCTTACAAAAGGTTACTCTAACTCATGAGAAGCTTGAAAGAATGAGACAATTGCTCAACCATTCAAATTATGAGAGAGATAAGTTCGAATATAGTTTGGAAAGATATCATGCAAACGCATCTCAGAACTTAAGTGCCCAAACTGGCTTGGGGTACATCAGTGATCAAGCTATGCAGTCTCAAGATGAGGATTAATGTCAAAACCATCCACTGCAGTTCCTCTCAAAATTTGATCGTTGAGTCAACAAAGGAAAACATAGAGTCCATAGCTGCCTTACCATTATACTCTACGAACCAAGACAGTCAACGGTCAATCCACGTCATTGACGACTATTTATTTTAAAAAGGGACATTAAACTGAAGAGTTAATGGGGGAGTTATAGCTCATTACTGGGCATCATGCAACAAATGGCTAGTTGACACATCACAGCGTATGTAGAGTCAGAAAGAACTGCCATAAAGATAAATTCAAAATCTGCAAACGGTTACCAGAAACTATACTCTGACCGACCAATTAAATACCAAATAAACTTAGGTAGGTCATACTAGCGAAGGAATTCCCCGTCTCTCCCCTCCTAGTTCTTGTCTCACATCTCAGCCAGGGATCATATCCCTAAGCTTTGATACCAACTGTGACGTCCCCAAAACAGGTATACATCACCCATCTTGAGTCGTCAGATACATGGTACATAATTTCAAATACAACTTAATTGTACAACAGTAGTGTAAAATACGACAAAACATAGCTAAGAGTTTAAACAAGAATATTGTCATCTAGACAATATCCACACTCAATGGTGTCCTCATTACATTTATTGTCACACTATTTAACAGAATAGTGAGGACTACTAATGCTATCATCTGGACCGTCACTCCATTCCCCGACTAGTCCCGGCTATGTTCTCATTTCCTGAAGAGAACAGTGAAAGAAATGGTGAGCTCAACTAGCCCAGTAAGAAATATTATGACTAAGATAATGCAGAATAAATTATCCTTAGCCTTCAACAGTATAACAACTGATAGAATACAATAGACAACAAGTTTTAGATCAACAACTACAGCGAAAATAAGCAATCCATTAGAAGAGTCAAGCAGAGCATAAAATCTACTATATTCTATGATTTAAAAAGTTTTTCATCAACTTTATTGCTGAGACTCAGCTTAATAAATAAAATTGAATCATCCCTGCATCACGGCCAAGGATATTCATGTAATCATCAATGATCATGATTATACCGAATAATCCTTTGTCATAATCATACCAACAACTGTCCATCAATGAACTACATGCCAATGAGGACTTTCACCACATCATTCATCACATTACGGTCATGATTATACCGAATAATACCTGGTCATAATCATACCAATTCCATCTATGCACGTAAGCCAAAGATAACTTTTATCACAATATAAGCATGAGGATGATGACAATGACATAATAATTCAATAAAATAAGTTCAAGGATAAATTTTAAAGATTTATAATTTTAATTTATCCAGAAATCAATAACGTCTAAATTATCAACATGATACTTCTTTGTGGAGTAAAATTTAAGAATACTCAGAAGAATATTTTCATGAAAGGATACTGGATGAAGCGCAAATATCCAGGATATTCTACTAATTTTATGAAGTATAGAAGCCAAAACTTTAACCAACTGAGTATAATAGAATATATGAAACTGCAAATGGATTTTCACCCACCATGCGGTAATCCACGTAGACGGATCATTTCAATAGAATAACAAAGAATGGAATAACAGAAGAATTCACCATGCATGCGATAGAATTCACATTTCAGACGATGGTTATTCTAACGAAATAATAAAGAATGGAACCGTTCAATGCGTAATGTGCAGCATGCACAGGATATTCAAATGAGAATAATAAAGAATGGAACCGAGTCATACGTAATCCGCTTGAGGCGGGATATTCACGAATAATAAAGAATAAAATAACAACGAAATTTATCGAGCATGCGATAGGCCAGCGCAGACGAGGTTATTCAAATGAATAATAAAAAATGAAATAATAGAAGAATTTCACCATGTATGCGGTACTTAGCATGTACGAGTTATTCAACATAATAATAAAGAATGGAATAACAACCCTTGCAGTATTGAAAGAAAATAACTCTCTTCATGACTACGAAAGAATAATACCCCTTACCTTAGAAGAAAACTGGATAGTGGAATAGTGAGGTAGCAGACTTCTCTTCTTCTTTCTCTCTATAATTTCTCTCTATAATAATTGCTCTATAGCTTTAGTGAATTGGTGAGAAATGAAGGAAGAACGAGCTTCTATTTATAGGAAAATATAGTTTCGATAATTGCACGTTTTGGGGCTCAAAATATTACAATATAATACCTTCCTCTTTTTCTTCATTTTTAATTTAGTCCTACAAGTATTATCAAACTTGCACCACCTCCCCTAATAGAAAATAATATGAATCAATAGTTCAATCATGTGAATCAATAGTTATAATCATGTGAAAATACGAATTACAGTATAGTACCTTAAACTATACTTCCATTTTTAACTTAGTCATGCAAGTATTATCAATCTTGCACCACCTCCCCTAATAGTACAAGAATGTGAATCAATAGTACACACATATGAACAAATAGTTATAATCATGTGAATTAATAACAATTAATTGCTCATTTATCCAGTTAATTACCCGATTGGTCAATATAACCTCCAGACATCAATTATTATCGAAATAAATGTCGATTTTCACTAACACTAATAATTCCAACACAATGGAACTATCCAATTCATCTTTAATCAACACGAACTTATTCATCATTAATATTATAATTCACAATATTTAACAACCAGGTCGTTCCCAGGAAAAAAAGGGCTTTCTGATAAGGATTTCTCCTTATTGGCGTGCAATTAGGTGACCAAACCTCTCCTTGACAGAACTTCTAGACATTGTCAATATTATAAATAATAATATGAATAACTTTGCCGTCTCAATTATTGATTTAATAATATATCATATTATCTGAGATGATATTGTGACAATAATTGAATCAATAATATGAGAGATATGATCACGTGAATTCTTTGTAATAATAATTGAGTATAATGAGTGACTTCTTTACGTAAGCATCGATAATCAATCTTTGTGTGCTACTATTATCACGACCACAGCAGATTCTTGTACTTTTACTATCGGGTAGTTCAACGGTTTTAACGGTAACACTTCATTATTATTTTTATAAAAGATAATTCTATCATTTTCTTACTACGACAATACTTGGTTGTGGGGTCCACTAATGATTGTGTAATCGTCGTAGAAATATTCCTGTTAAAACGAATATTCCCAGACCAATCGAATATTATATAACCACTTGTTTACTTTGCAAAATTTGTAAATACTACCCATGAACTATAACATTATATCAAATCCACACCATAATATTCAAAAATATATTTCAAGAAAATTATTCTTTATTCATAAAAGTTGGGGTCTTACAACCTCCCTTCTTATGAAATTTCTTCCTCGAAATTAGGTGCGTACTGGGTATATCGAAGAGGTGAGGATATCTTGACTTCATCTCAGATTCTAACTCCCAGGTCATTTCTTCCACATCGTGGTTTCTCCACAAAACTTTGACTTGAGGTATAACCTTGGAGCGTAGAATATGATTCTTCTTATCCAAGATTTTAACAGGTAACTCTTTATACGTTAAATCTTCCTCTATCTCATCTGTTTCAAATTCAATAATGTGGTTCGGGTCTTTTATATATTTACGTAACATAGATATGTGAAAAACGTTATGAACACGAGACATACTTGGCGGTAAGGCGAGTCTATAGGCCACAGTTCCTACTCGATTGAGGATTAAAAATGGGCCAATGAATCGAGGATTGAGCTTTCCTCTATTTCCAAATCTCGTAACTCCTTTCCATGGAACAACACGTAACAACACATGATCTCCAATATTGAATTCCACGTCCTTTCAATGAAGATCAACATAACTCTTTTGTCGATCTTGTGAGGTTTTTATACATTGTCGGATCGTTTGAATCTTTTCCGTAGTCATACGTACCAAATTTGGTCCCAACAACGTTGCTTCACCCACGTCATCCCAGCATACTGGAGAACGACACTTTCTTCCATTCAATGCCTCAAATGGAGCCATGCCAATACTTGCTTGATAACTATTATTGTAAGAAAACTCCACCAATGGTAAGAACTTGTCCCAAATTTCCTTGAAGTCAAGGACATAGGGTCTTAATAAATCTTCAAGAGTTTGAATAGTCCTTTCCGACTGTCCATCCGTTTGAGGATGATATGCCGAACTAAATCGTAAATCTGTGCCCATACCTTTTTGCAAACTAACCCAAAATCTTGATGTGAATCTTGGGTCTCGATCAGAAACTATGGATACTGGCATACCATGCAATCTTACAATCTCAATTATGTACATACTAGCAAGACGTTCAAGTGTATAAGTTTCTCATATCGGTAAGAAATGAGTAGACTTGGTTAATCTATCAACAATGACCCAAATCGCATCTATACCTTGAGAAACCTTGGGAAGACCAATAACGAAATCCATGGTAATGTGCTCCCACTTCAATTCTGGAATTTCAAGTGGTTGCAATGGACCTTTTGGCACTTGATGCTCCGCCTTGACTTGTTGACAAGTTAGACACCTTGAGATAAACCCCGCTATCTCTCTCTTCATATTGCTCCACCAAAATGTATGTTGAAGATCACGATACATTTTGGTACTCCCAGGATGGATTACAAATGGTGTGTTGTGTGCCTCCATCATGATTTTATACTTCAAGTCAGAATCGTTAGGAACACAAAGTCTAGATTTGACTCGAAGTATTCCTTCTTCATCGATTCTTACTTCTGAAATAGCACCTTCTTGGACTTTCTTCTTCATACGCATCAACTCCAGGTTCGTAAGTTGAGCAGCTTTAACTTTATCAATTAAAGTCGGTTTCACTCATATATTCTCCATCATCACATGGGTCCCTGGAGTCTTTAACTCTATTTCCATCCTTTCCAAGTCATACAAAATGGGCCTTTGCGTTGACAATATTGCACTCGTGCCCGCATATTATCTTCTACTCAATGCGTTAGCTACTACGTTCGCTTTTCCAGGATGGTATTGGATGGTATGATCATAATCTTTCAACAACTCAAGCCATCATCGTTGCCGCATGTTGAGTTCCTTTTGAGTGAAGAAATATTTGAGGCTTTTATGATCCGTATAGATCTCCACCTTCTCTCCATATAGGTAATGCCTCCAAATCTTAAGCATTAAAAATGATCACTTTGCCAATTTCTAGATCATGAGTAGGATAATTCTTCTCATATTCTTTAAGTTGTCGCGAGGCATAGGCTATGCCTTTCCCATGTTGCATGAGAACACATCCTAACCCTTTGCCTGAAGTATCACTGTAGATGACAAATGTGAGACCCCAGATTTTATGAATAAAGATTTAAATTTCTCGAAATATTTTTTTTTGAATATTATGGTGTGGATTTGATATAATGTTATAGTTGTGGGTAATATTTACAAATTTTTCAAAGTAAGCAAGTGGTTATATAATATTTGATTGGTCGGGGAATATTCTTTTTGTCGAGAAATATCCGTACGACGGCACAATCATTGGTGGACCCCACAATGGAAGTATTGTCGTAGTTAGAAAATGACATAATTATCTTTTTATAAAAATAACGGCGAAAGTGTTACCGTTAAAACTGTTGAACTACCCAGTAGTAAAAGTACGATGTCTGGCGTGGTTGCATAAGAGCACACCGGTATTGATTATTGATGTTTACGTGAGAAGTCACTCAGTTATACTCAATTATTGCTACAATAATTGTTGTATCATATCTCTCATATTATTGATTCGATTATTGTCACAGTATCATCTACATAATATGATATATTATTAAATCAATAATTTAGACGACAAAGTTATTCATATTATTAAATTGTAATATTTACAATGTGTAGAAGTTCAGTCGAGGAGAGGTTTGGTCATCTAATTGCGCCCAATAAGGAGAAATCCTTATCGAAAAGCCCCTCTTTCACGGGAACAACTTTGTTGTTAAATATTGTGAGTTATAATATTAATGATGAATAAGTTCGTGTTGATTAAAGATGAATTTGATAGTTCCATTGTGTTGGGATTATTAGTGTTAGTGGAAATCGACATCTATTCCGATGATAATTGATGTCTGTGGGTTATATTTATAAATTGGGTAATTAATTGGATAAATGAGCAATTAATTGCTACTAATTCACATGCTTATATAACTATTTGTTCACATGTGTGTACTATTGAATCACATTTTTGTACTATTAGGGGAGTTGGTGCAAGATTGATAATACTTGCATGACTAAGTTAAAAATGGAGGTATAGATGGAGGTACTATACTGTAATTTATATTTTCACATTATTATAACTATTGATTCACATGATTGAACTATTGATTCACATTATTTACTATTAGGGGAGGTGGTGCAAGTTTGATAATACTTGCAGGACTAAATTAAAAATGAAAAAAAGTTGGAGGTATTGTACTGTAATATTTCGAGCCCCAAAACGTGCAATTATCGAAATTATATTTTCCTATAAATAGAAGTTCATTCTTCCTTCATTTCTCACCAATTCACTAAAGATATAGAGCAATTATTATAGAGAGAAATTATAGAGAAAAAGAATAAGAGAAGTCTGCTACCTCACTATTCCAGTATCCAGACTTCTTTTGAGGTAAGGGGTATTATTTCTTTCGTATTCATGAAGAGAGCTATTGTTATTCCATCCCTTATTATTATGTTGGAATAACATGTCTATGCGATGTACCGCATACATGGTGAAATTCTTCTATTATTCCATTCTTTATTATTACATTGGAATAACTTTGTATATCGCAATCTTTATATACGTGGTGAAATTCTTTCATTATTCCATTCCTTATTATTATGTTGGAATAACTTTGTCTATATGGAAATCCGCATACATGGTGAAATTCTTACATTATTCCATTCTTTATTATTACATTGGAATATCACATGCGTGCGTATTCACGCGTGACAGGTTCCATTATTTATTATTACATTGGAATAACTTTATACATGCGATCATCACATATACGGTTAATTTTGTTGTTATTCCATTCTTATATTATTATGTTGGAATATCACATGCATGCGGATTCTGCGTGACACGGTTCCATTCTTTATTATTACATTGGAATATCACATGCATGCGGATTACGCATGACACAGTTCCCATTCTTTATTATTACATATACGGAGTAACACATGCATGCGGTTATCGCATGCATGGTGAATCCTTCATTATTCCATTCTTTATTATTACATTTGGAATAACTTTCTACGTGGATTACCATATGCATGGTGAATGATCCTTTGTATTCATTCCTTATTAAATTGGAAATGATGCATCTACGTGGATTACTGCATGGCGAGCGAAAATCCATTTGCAGTTTCATATATTCTATTATACTTAGTTGGTTAAAGTTTTGGCTTCTATACTCCATAAAATTAGTAAAATATCCTGGATATTTGCACTTCATCCAGTATCTTTTCATGGAAATATTCTTCTAAGCATTCTTGAATTTTACTCTACAAAGCAGTATCATGTTGACAATTTGGACGTAATTGATTTCAGGATAAATTAACTTATAAATTTTTAAAATTTATTCTTGAACTTATTTTATTGAATTATTATGTCATTGTCATCATCCTCATGCTTATATTGTGATGAAAGTCATCTTTGGCTTACGTGCATAGATGGACTTGGTATGATTATGACCAGGGATCATTCGGTATAATCATGATCTGTAATGTTATAAATGATGTGGTAAAAGTCCTCAATGGCCTGTAGTGCATTGATGGACGGTTTTTGGTATGATTATGACCAGGGATTATTCGGTATAGTCATGACCATTGATGATTTAATGAATATCCTTGGCCCGTAGTGTACGGATGACTCGATGATGTGGTTTATTTATTAAAATTTGAGTCTCGGCGATAAAATTGATGAAAACATTTTAAATCATAGAAGATAGAAGATATTATGCTCTCTTGACTCTTCTAATGGATTGCTTATTCATACAGTAGTTAAACTTGATGTCTATTGTATTTTATCAGTTTAACATTGTTGAAGACTAATGATAATTTATTCTGCATTATCTTTGTGACGCCCCCAAAATAGGTCCATTCCATCCAACCCATTCTGAGTCGCCAAATACATGGTACAGAAATAACTACAACTTTATTATTACAACATATAAACTTTGAGTTTAAATACAGATATTGCCATCTAGACAATATCCACACGCAAATAAATCCCCATCATAATTATTGATTCATTATTTTACAAAAATGGTGAGGACTACTAAACAACTCTCTCTAGAACCTTCATTCCATACCCCCAGAGCTAGTACTACATTACATTCTCGCCTCCACGAGAAGAAAAATGGAACAACAAGGAAAAGGGTGAGCTCAACTAGCCCGATAAAGAATATTATGACTAAGATAATATACAACAAATTATCGTTAGTCTTCAACGAGGAAAAATCGATAGAATACAATAGGCAACAAGTTTTGGATCAATATTAGCGGCGAAATAATAATTCATAGAAGAGTTACGTAGAGAATGAAATCTACTATAATCTATGAATTTAACGATCCATCATCAATATTTTATCCTGTAACATCAATCAATATACATCACGGAATCAAATATTCATCTTTTTTGCACTACGAGGCCAAAGATATTCATCGATTAATCATATTCATTTAAACACTGTTCATCTTTTTCTACGGGCCAAAGATATTAATCAATCGGTCGTGTTCATCTCAACACTGTTCATCTTTGCACTCTGAGGCCAAAGATATTCTTGAAAATCATTCATCTTTGCTACTGAGACCGAAGATATTCCATAATATTATCATTTAAGGCGAGAGGATGATGAAAAATATTTTTTTTTAAAGCGAATCCGGTGAAACAAAATGACAAGGATTAAGGATTAAGGATTAGTACTTGGTTTTATCCACATCCAAAATACCTCAAAAATAATCATAGTGGTGTAAAATTCAAGAATGATCAAAACATGGATACTATCGAGTTAGTATCCGAATAGATAGATTTTGAACGAAAAGAAGAAATTTTATTTTTCTATTGAATAATCTATCAGATATCGTGAATAGTGTCGTATCGTGAATAGTCTTGATAATCGTGAATAGTAACTCAAACACCAAAAGATAGAAATTCCACAAAAACATCTTCACGCTTCATGAATAGTACTCGTGAATAGTAACTCGTGAATAGTAACTTCATGAATAGTAACTCGTGAATAGTAACTCATGAATAGTAACCCATAAATAGTAACCCCCGAGCATGAAAAAGTTCCAAATTTGATAAAAACTTGGATCAACATTTCAAAGATAATGATATTGAAGAAATAATATCATTACGAAAAAAAATAATATCCACTTACCTCGAAAGATCGATCTTACAATTTGAAACAGGATATAGGCTATGACTTGGACTTGCACCGTATAGCAATACTCAAAGTATACTCAAAATACTCACAAGAATACGCTCGATAATATAGAGAGAAAACTTGATTTACGGTGTGATTTTCAATTCTAACCTAAGCACCTATTTATAGGAAAATGCTTAGAACACCAAAGCGAAAAATTTAATAAATTAATAATATAATTATATTATTTTCTACACATGTCTAGAATCTGATTTCATCCATCAAACACATGCCACCTTCTAGAAAAAATAAGAAAAAAACATTTTCTAATTTTAAATATTTTAAACTTCCAAAAATCAATTATTTCGGAGCTTCGGAACTTCAATAATTCATAATAAATAGCCCTTTCATCAGAAAATTCGAATCTCGCGAGTTTTTATAGGAATTTCAATTCTCTACAACTTTGCAGAAGGAAGTTTTTCCAAATTCCAATCAGAAATTGACCGAAATCCACAAACGGGCAATTTTACAATTTATAATCAAATTTCGATCGATAAATGGGGTCCACCAGAGCATATTTAACATGTTTTAAACATTTATTGCAACAAAAATACTCTTCCTCCTCGTATACTCATATATCCCACATTCGTTGTAAAAATATCACCGTTAATATATTATTAAAATAATATATTTAAATGAATTATTTTATCAGAAAAAGATAAAATATTAATTTTCAACAATTGTCATTTTAAAAATTTTCTCCATCTATATCCACATAAAATCAATATTTTCCTCATCATATAAATCAATAATTAATTATTCACAAATAATATTACGAGAATCACAATATTGACACGAGGCGGTTCAGGAAAGAGGGCTTTCGATAAGAATTTCTTCTTCTTGGCGGCGCGATTAGGTGACCAAACCTCTCCTTAGGCGAACTTTCTAGACATTGCCAATAATGTTATCTAATAATATTATTCGAGATAATATGAATTATTGCTTCGATAAAGAAAAATCTTGTGTAATGACAATTATTGAAACAACAACAATATAAAATATCAATGCGACAATTATTAACTCGATAAAATCTTTGAGCGATAATTCAGTAACCATTATTGAGTAGTGCCTTCTTACGTAAGAATCAATAATTGGTGCAATCTGGTATCTTCTTGTTCAACAACGTATTATGTGTGTTTTAACCACCGGGTATTCAACGATATTAACAGTAACAACTACTGTGCAGTTATTTAAAAACAACTTATTTTTGTCGTTTTTCTTCATCCAATCGCTTTCACATTATGGGGCCCACACATGGTACTTCAGCCGTATCGATACGAATATTCCCAAAGCGATGCTGAATATTCCACGACCAAACGAATATTCCCAAACAATAATGAATATTTTATATATAACCACTTGCTTAATTTGAAATATTTGCATATTTAACCCTTAACTATCCACATTAATCAAATCAACCCTTACTATTTCAAAATAATAAATAAAGGAAATTCCTTTTTATTTAAAAATTTGAGGGTCTTACAACCTCCCTCCTTATGAAATTTAAGTCCTCGAAATTGGCGTGCGTACACGTGTGTTTTGAAAAGGTGAGGATACCTCGCTTTCATTTCGTTTCCAACTCCCGGTCATTTCCTCTATAGCATGATTCCTCCACAAAACTTTAACTTGTGGTATAACCTTTCTTGCGTAGGACATGCTCCTTCTATCCAAAATCTTGTGGTACCTCCTCATACGTTAAGTCTTGGCTATCTCGTCCGGTTCTAACTCTATAACGTGGTTCGGGTCTTTCACATATTTACTGAAATACGAGATATGTGAAACACATTATGAACACGAGACATACTCGGAGGTAACGCAAGTCTATAGGCTACATTTCCTACTCGGTCAAGAATTTGAAATGGACCGATAAATCGTGGATTGAGCTTTCCTCTCTTCCCAAATCTTGTAACTCCCTTCCATGGAGCAACTTCATGACAATACATGATCCCCACATTAAATTCCCGTCCTTTCGATGAAGATCCGCATAACTCTTTTGTCGATCTTGTGCCGTTTGTATCGTTGTCGAATCATTTGGATCTTTTCTAGTCATACGTCTTAACTTTCGGGTCCCAACAATGTTGCTTCACCCACCTCATCCCAACATATTGGAAACGACATTTTCGTCCATATAATGCTTGAATGGAACCATGCCTATATTTGTTTAATAACTATTGTTGTATGAGAATTCCACCAATGGCAAATACTTATCCCAACTTCCTTTGAAATCTAGGACACGAGTTTTAATATATCTTGAAGAGTTTGAGTAGTCCTTTACGATTGCCCATCCATTTGAGGATGGTATGCCAAATCCAATAAATAAATTTAGTGCCCATGGCTTTCTAACCCAAAATCATGAAGTGAATCTTGGGTCACGATCTAAAACTATGGATCTTGGCATGCCATGCAACCTCACAATCTCATTCACGTACATACTAGCAAGAGGCGTTCAAGGGATAAGTCTCCGTGTCGGCAAAAATGAGCGCGGACTTGGTTAATCTATCAACAATAACCCAAATAGCATTGATTCCTTGAGAAACCGTAGGAAGACCCGTAGTGAAATCCATAGTAATGTGTTCCCACTTCCATTCCGAGAATCTCAAGTGGTTGCAACGGACCCTTAGGTACAAGATGCTCGCCTTTTACGTTGGCAAGTTAAACACATCGAGATAAACTTTGCAATCTCTCTCTTCATATTGTTCCACCAAAATGTATGTCGAAGATCACGATACATTTTAGTACTTCCGAGGATGGATTGCAAATGGCGTATTGTGTGCCTCCATCATAATCTTGTACTTCAAATCGAGTCGTTAGGAACCTGAAAGTCTAGAGTGGACTCAAGTATTCCTTCTTCATCAATTCTCGCTTAGGAATAGCTCCTTCTTGTACTTTCTTCTTCATACGCATCAACTCACGGGTTGGTGGCTTGAGCAACCTTAACTTTTTCTATTAAAGTTGGCTCTGTCGTATACTTGACATCATCGCACTCGTTCCGCATATAATCTTCTACTCATCGCGTCGGCTACCACGTTAAACTTTTCGGGATGGCATGATCGAAACATGTCTTTGAAATGAGTCTCCTCTTGAGTTCTTGAAGCTCTTCCCACATTCCTTGCTCCATTCGAATTTTGTATCTCTACGAGTCAATTGCGTTAATGGAATAGCGATTCAGAATATCCTTAACGAATCTCCGATAATAACCAACTAAGCCTGAAAGCTACGTCTTTTCGATAATTGACTTAGGTTGCTCTCAAGCGTGACTCATATCCCAATATTGGATAGCACGTCACAATGACACCTATCGATTTACTATCGCATCGAATATGGCGTCCCTACGAGAGAGTCTCGCTTAGGTGAATTCCACAAAGGAAGTCACAAGATAAAGGCTCGGTACCAAATTCTATAGTTGAATTTTTAACTCCACGAAGTTCAATAGGAGCCATTCGATATGAGATTTTGAATTGAGTTTTGTCTTAGGGTTCAAAGTCGATACAAAATTTAATATCGAGCTTTGGGAGTAAGCGAGAAATTCTTCGTGAAATACGTCGGGAAAAATCAATAACAACGAGAATATTATTCAAATCGGCGTGTCTTTATTCAAATCCATAACATGGACTAAGAAAACTTGACATCCGTAATAAGCGAATGACTTCATGGCTTGATATGAAAATGTTTGACTACAATGGTTTGATTGCTTGAATTGAATAACGGGTTGCTTAGGAATATGAAAACTAACAACCTTACAAAAGCAATCAATTTGGCATGATGAGTAGTTAACCTTAAAATCACATCAAAAGCAAATATCTCTATAGAAATAAGGTTAACGGTAATGTGATAGTGCCAACTTGAATCAAGCAAGATTTTTAAACAACGGGATGTAATGAAAGTTTCTCTAATGGATTCTCCATAAATAGGTCAAAGTCTAATTTCTCCGTAGTCAAGTTCAAACGTTGAGCGCAAGCAAGAGAGATAAAAGAATGGGTAGAACCAGGTATCTAGTAAGGTATATACTTCGCAAGAATTTATAATTAACTAACTTGATGCTAACCGTTCGGGTTCCTCGCATTTTGACCGATCACAACAAACGCTCTTCCAAAAATCGTTGACTTTAACTTTTACGGGACGATCTTTTGAGTCACCATCCCATTGAACTAGGTTTCGCTATTGTCAATCTCGGCGATATGTCCTTCCTTTCCACAATTATAGCATACCTTGAACTGTTGTGGGCGCTTGGTGATATGTCCCTCTTTTCGCATTTGTAGCATATGGCCGGTGGTCGTTCTCCTCCCTTAAAACTAGTTACTCTTTGGCGATGACGTCTTCACATAGTGGTTGTTGAATCTCCTCTTTTAAAATCTCCTCCCGGGTTCGCTTCTTCTATTTTCATGGCCACGATTACCACCAGAGTGGTTCTGCGCTTTAATCTGTATTCTTCTTTCTCCGTTGGTTATCGTTATTACGATGGCTGCTATCTTGATATGATCCTCGGTTATGGTCCCTCGGTTGAGCGTACTCGTTATCTCGCTTCTAACAACTGAGCCTGTTGACAACATCTCGAATAGAGAAAATTTATGAGAAATGAGATCTTGGCGTATGTCGGGTTTCAAACCTCTCGAAAACATCCGCGTCATCGTTCCTCATTCTCCACCAAATGAGGTACAAACACGGATAACTCATGAACTTCGCCTCGTCTTTAGGACACCGTCATGTTATTACGCTCTAGTCTAATAAACTCCACTTCCTTCATATATGCGAATACTTTCGGGGAAGTACTTGTCATTGAACTGTTCTGAAACGTCTCCCATGACATCTTTGAGTGCGAAATGGATGGATGGAGTGCGCTTCCACGATTCCCACCAAGATGTCTGCCTCGCCACGGAACATAAAGGTGTCGAATGGAACTTTCGTTCCTCCGTGTGCATCCCAAGACATCGAATATCTTGGAAATTTGTTTGACCCACGTCTCGCTTAATCGGATCCAAACTTTCCCCGAATTACGGTGGTTCCAACTCTTTGAAGCTGCTTTTTGTGACCACCCGTGAATTGCTATCATTTCCTCACAGATTTTGAACACAAGTCTCCTCTCGTCGATTTTGCATGAACTGCAAAAAGCTTCTAAACATCCCTCGTTCATCATCTCGCTTTCGTGGTGTTGTTCACGGGAGGAACATTGCCCGACTGTTACACGTTCTCCTCGTTGGTAAATCTGAGGCATCTCCACGGTCTCATTTACTCCAATTTATTAATATTCTCGATCGACATTCTCAAATCATCGCCAAAAACAAGGGTTAATTAAGGAAATCAATATATCACATAATATCCCTATATCTTGACTGAACTAACAAATAAGCTTAGGTAGGACACACTAGCGAAGGATTTACTCGTCTCTCCCCTCCTAGTTCTATTCCCGATCTCCGCCATGAGATCATATCCCTAAGCTCGATACCAACCGTGGCGCCCCAAAATAGGTCCATTCCATCCAACCCATTCTCGAGTCGCCAAATACATGAGTGCATGAAATAACTACAACTTTATTATTACAACATATAAACTTTGAGTTTAAATACAGATATTGCCATCTAGACAATATCCACACGCAAATAAATCCCCATCATAATTATTGATTCATTATTTTACAAAAATGGTGAGGACTACTAAACAACTCTCTCTAGAACCTTCATTCCATACCCCGACTAGTACTCGCTACATTCTCGCCTCCACGAGAAGAAAAATGGAACAACAAGGAAAAGGGTGAGCTCAACTAGCCCGATAAAGAATATTATGACTAAGATAATATACAACAAATTATCGTTAGTCTTCAACAGGAAAAAAATCGATAGAATACAATAGGCAAACAAGTTTCGGATCAATATTACGGATAAATAATAATTCATAGAAGAGTTACGTAGAGAATGAAATCTACTATAATCTATGAATTTAACGATCCATCATCAATATTTTATCCTGTAACATCAATCAATATACATCGGAATCAAATATTCATCTTTGCACTACGTGCCAAAGATATTCATCGATTAGTCATGTTCATTTAAACACTGTTCATCTTTGCACTCTGAGCCCAAAGATATTAATCAATCGGTCATGTTCATCTCAACACTGTTCATCTTTGCACTTTCTGAGCCAAAGATATTCTTGAAAATCATTCATCTTTGCACTACGGGCCAAAGATATTCCATAATATTATCATTTAAGGCCGAGGATGATGAAAAATATTTTTTTTTTTTAAAGAAAGCGAATCCAATGAAACAAAATGACAAGGATTAAGGATTAAGGATTAGTACTTGGTTTTATCCACATCCAAAAATACCTCAAAAATAATCATGGTGGTGTAAAATTCAAGAATGATCAAAACATGGATACAATCGAGTTAGTATCCGGAATAGATGTTTTAGACGAAAAGAAGAAATTTTATTTTTAGGTGAATAATCTCAGTATCGTGAATAGTCTCAGTATCGTGAATAGTCTTAGTATATCGTGAATAGTAACTCCGAGACACCAAAAGATAGAAATTCCACAAAAAACATCTTCACGCTTCATGAATAGTACTCGTGAATAGTAACTCGTGAATAAGAACTTTCATGAATAGTAACTCGTGAATAGTAACTCATGAATAGTAACCCATGAATAGTAACCCCGGCATGAAAAAGTTCCAAATTTGATAAAAACTTGGATCAACATTTCAAAGATAATGATATTGAAGAAATAATATCATTCTGAAAAAATAATATCCCTTACCTCGAAAGATCGAGTTCTAAATGAAACAGGATATAGGCTATGACTTGGACTTGCACCAGAGTATAGCAATACTCAAAGTATACTCAAAATACTCACAAGAATACGCTCGATAATATAGAGAGAAAACTTGATTTACGGTGTGATTTTCAATTCTAACCTAAGCACCTATTTATAGGAAAATCTTTAGAACACCAAAAAAGCGAAAAAATTTAATAAATTAATAATATAATTATATTATTTTCTACATGTCTAGAATCTGATTTCAGCCATCAAACACATGCCACCTTCTAGAAAAAAAATAAGAAAAACGTTTTTCTAATTTTAAATATTTTAAACTTCAAAAATCAATTATTTGAGCTTGAACTTCAATAATTCATAATAAATAGCCCTTTCATCAAAAAATTCGAAACTCGCGAGTTTTTATAGGAATTTCAATTCTCTACAACTTTGCAGAAGGAAGTTTTTCCAAATTCCAATCAGAAATTGACCGAAATCCACAAACGGGCAATTTTACATTTATAATCAAATTTCGATCGATAAATGGGGTCCATCGACATGTTTAACATGTTTTAAACATTTATTGCAACAAAAATACTCTTCCTCCTCGTATACTCATATATCCCACATTCGTTGTAAAAATATCACAGATTAATATATTATTAAAATAATATATTTAAATGAATTATTTTATCGAGAAAAGATAAAATATTAATTTTCAACAATTGTCATTTTAAAAATTTTCTCCATCTATATCCACATAAAATCAATATTTTCCTCATCATATAAATCAATAATTAATTATTCACAAATAATATTACGAGAATCACAATATTGACAACCAGTGCGGTTCTTGGAAAGAGGGGCTTTCCAATAAGAATATCTTCTTCTTGGCAATTAGGTGACCAAACCTCTCCTTAAGCGAACTTTCTAGACATTGCCAATAATGTTATCTAATAATATTATTCGGATAATATGAATTATTGCTTCGATAAAGAAAAATCTTGTGTAATGACAATTATTGAAACAACAAAATATAAAATATCAACGCAACAATTATTAACTCAATAAAATATCGAACAAATAATTCTCAGTAACCATTATTGAGTAGTGCCTTCTTCACGTAAGAATCAATAATTGGTGCAATACCGGTGCTACTTTGTTCAACAACGCGTATTAGTGTGTTTTAACCAACGGGTATTCCAACAATATAATTGGTAACAACTACTGTAGTTATTTAAAAACAACTTATTTTTGTCGTTTTCTTCATCCAATCGCTTTCAGTTATGGGGCCCACATATTATGCGGCAAATAAATATTTAATATTCTGACAACGATCGAATATTCCACGACCAAACGAATATTCCCAAATGATAATGAATATTTTATAACCACTTGCTTAATTTGAAATATTTGCATATTTAACCCTTAACTATCCACATTAATCAAATCAACCCTTACTATTTCAAAATAATAAATAAAGGAAATTCCTTTTATTTAAAAATTTGGGGTCTTCTGAATCTTAGTCATAATATTTCTTCTTGGGCTAGTTGAGCTCACCCTTTCTTTCACCGTTCTCTTCAGAAATGAGAGCGTAGCAATGGACTAGTCGGGGAATGGTGTGACGGGTCCGGATGATAGCATTAGTAGTCCTCACTATTCTATTAAATAGTGTGACAATAAATGTAATGAGGACTCTATTGAGTGTGGATATTGTCTAGATGACAATATTCTTATTAAAACTCTTAGATTATGTTTTATCGTATTTTACAGGACTGTTGTATAATTAAGTTGTATTTGAATTTTGTACCATGTATTTGGCGACTCAAGATGGGTGATGTATACCTATTTTGGGGGCGTCACAAAAAATCCCTCCGAGCAAGATGGTATTATCAGAATAGGTACTGAAATGAGTCTCCTCTTGAGTTATTGAAAACTCTTTTCACATTCCTCGCTCCAACCGAATTTTATATCTTTTCGAGTCAAATTTGAGTTAATGGAGTAGCGATTCGAAAACCCTTCTACTTAATCTCTCGATAATAACCATTTAAGCCGAGAAAGCTACGTCTTGATTCGACTTAGGTTGCTCCCAGCTTTGAATTGCTTCAATCTTTGCCAGGTCAACAGATATTCCATAATTTGATATTACGTGCCCAAGGAATGCAACTTCCTCAAGCCAGAACTCTTATTTCTTCAACTTGGCATATAGCTTGTTTTTACGAAGCTTTTGGAGTATCAGCCTCAAGTGTTGCTCATGGTCTTCACGGGTTTTGGAGTATATGAGGATGTCATCGAAAAAGACGACCACAAAGTGATCCAAATATTCCTTGAATACTTGGATCATCATGTCCATGAAGGCAGCAGGAGCATTAGTCAATCCAAAAGACATGACTAGGGATTCATAATGCCCGTCTTAGAGTTCTCGAAAGCGCTTTGGAATGTCATCGCTTTTAATCTTCAATTGGTGATATCCTAACGAAGATCAATCTTTGAAAAGAATTTGGCTCCTTGCAACCGGGTCAAACAATTCGTCAATGCGAGGCAACGGTACCTATTTTTGATGGTGACATGATTCAACTCCCGATAATCAATACAAAGTCGCATACTTCCATCTTTCTTCTTCACGAATAGAACAAGAGCACCCTAAGAAGACGTACTAGGATGAATGAAACCAATGTCTAACCATTCTTGTAGTTGGGTTTTTAACTTCTGAAGTTCAATAGGAGCCATTCGATATGGGGTTTTGGAAATGTGTTTTATACCGGATTCAAGGTCGATACAAAATTCAATTTCACGCTCTGGGGGTAGGCCAGGAAGTTCTTCAGGGAATAAGTCAGGAAATTTATTAACAATAGAAATATCATTCAAATCTGACGTATTTTTATTTAAATCCGTGACATGGGCTAAGAAAGCTTGACATCCGTTTTTCAATAAACGAATAGCTTTATGACTTGATATGACAGTGATTGATTTTAGTGGTTTGGTTGCTTGAATTCGCATAATAGGTTGGTTAGGAATATGAAAGCTAACAACCTAACGAAAACAATCGATTTTAGCATGATGAGTAGTTAACTAATCAATCCCTAAAATCACATCAAATGCAAGTATTTTCAAGGAAATAAGATCGACAGGTAACCTGCGGTTACCGATTTGAATCAAACAAGACTTATAAACAGTGGATGTAATGAAGGTTACTCCCAACGGAGTTTCAACAGATAAGTCAAAGTCTAATTTCTATGAAGTCAAATTTAAACATTGAGCGCAAGTATGAGAAATGAAAGAATGGGTAGAACCGGTATCAAATAAAGTATAAACTTCACTAGAGTTT
The DNA here is from genome assembly GCA_020205615.1 of Panax quinquefolius. Classification (NCBI taxonomy): domain Eukaryota; kingdom Viridiplantae; phylum Streptophyta; class Magnoliopsida; order Apiales; family Araliaceae; genus Panax; species Panax quinquefolius. The sequence goes on from CM035152.1 coordinate 155,208,104, forward strand.
ATGATTAGCTTACCCGTTATCACCTCATTCGGATTCCTTACTTTTTAGGAGGTTACGACAAACGCTCTCCCTTGAACTACCGGTTTTGTCTTGTCTGGGACACCCTTTGATGCCTCCATCCCAGCTAGACTTGACTTTGGTGCACAAAAAAACTGGGCTAGGTGACCTTCTTTTCCACAATTGTAACACGCTTTGGACTGCATCGCGCAGTTTGGACTGATGTGTCCTTCCCCTCCACATTTGTAATATACGACCAGTGGTCGTTATCCTTCCTTAAAAACAGGTGCTAGTGCTGATGTCTTTCCATCATTGTTGAATCTCCTCTTCTTGAAATGTCCACTCTTATTGTCATGGCCATGATTACTACCAAAGTGATTACCATTTCTGGCATGTTGATTCCCTCCACGCTTATTGTCACCGCTTCGATGACTACTACCGCTGGTGTTATCGACTTGTCGACTGCTCTCTCTTGGTTGGGTTGACTCATTATCTCGCTCCAATAATTGAGCCCTATTCACAACATCTGAATACAAACACAGTTTGTGAGAAATTAGGTATTGACGTATCTCGGGTTTTAAACCTCTTAGAAACATCCGCGTCATTCTCTCCTTATTATCAACCAAGTGGGACGCAAACCGAGATAACTCAGAAAACTTAGCTTCGTACTATGCCATGGTCATATTGTTTTGCTCAAGTTTGATGAACTCTACCTCCTTCATGTGATGAATACTTTCAAGAAAGTACTTGTCGTTGAACAGCTCTCGGAACTTCTCCCAAGATATTTTGAGTGCGGCAGTTTGAGTACGCTTTACAGATTCCCAAGAGTAATCTGCCTCTGCTCGCAACATGAAGGTGGCAAAGGGAACCTTTTGCTCCTCGAAGCATCCCAAGACATCAAATATCTTGTTCATCTGCTTTATCCACATCTCCGCCTTAAGTGGTTTGGCTCTCCAAAAAAACTTCTGGTCCCAGCTCCTTGAAGCGCTTAGCGGTGGCCGTCAGAGAGTTGTCGATGAGTACGCCTTTAGTGTCGTAGTCGTCCAGTTGGACTTGACTTTGCTCTTGGACAAAATCGGACCATGTGACCATCTTTTCCGCATGATTGAAACACACCTTGGAAGGTCAGTGAACAGTTTGGACTTATGTCCCCCTCCTCTCCATGATCTGTAACATCAAACTAGCGGTCGTTCTCCTCCCCTAGAATTTGTTGTTGGTCTTTGGTCTTCTTCTGCGATGTCTTTCCGTCATTGTTGAATCTCCTCTTTTGAAATTTCCACTGACTCACCTCTCCTATTGTCATGGCCATGATGACCACCCGAGTGGTTACTGCTTTTTGTCCGTATTTTCCCTCCTCATTTGGTTATCATCGCTCAGATGATCACTTTGTCACCTTTAGTATGACCACAGTTGTGGTCCCTCGGTTGAACATACTCGTTATCACGCTCTAATATTTGAGCCCTATTTACAACATCTAAATATAAAGAAAATTTATGAGAGATAAGATATTGTCGAATCTCGGGTTTTAGACCTCTCAGAAACATCCGCGTCATACGTTCCTCATTTTCTACCAAATGAGGTGCAAACCTGGATAACTCATGAACTTTGCCTCGTCTTTGGGACCGGTCATGTTGTTCTGCTCGGTCTAATAAACTCTACCTCCTTCATATGACGAATACTTTCAGGAAAGTAATTGTCATTGAACAGTTTCTGAACTTTTTCCCAAGACATGTTGAGTGCAGCTGGCTGGGTACGCTTCACAGATTCCCACTAATAATCTGTCTCACCACGAAACATAAAGGTGGCGAATGGAACCTTCTGTTCCTCCGTGCAGCCCAAGACATCGAATATCTTGGTCATTTGCTTAACCCACGTTTCCGCCTTAATCGGATCGGGCCTTCCCCAGAAATCTGGTGGTCCCAACTCCTTGAACTGCTTGGCTGTGACAGACCGCGCGTTGCTATCATTTCCACCCGTATTTTATACACGAGTCTCCCTCGTCTGATTTTGCATGAACTGAAAAAAGCTTCTAAACATCGCATCATTCATCGTTTGCTCGGTAGTGTTGTTTACAGGAGGAATATTGCCTTCTTGTTGCACGTTCTCTTGGTTGGTAATCAAAGGTTGTTCCACAGTCTCACAGACTCCATTGTTAACGTTCTCAGCTGCCATTCTTAAAAACTGCCATAAAACATGGGTTAATTAAACAAATTAACATATCACATAATATCTACATATTATGACCGACCAACAAATAAGCTTAGGTAGGACGCACTAGCGAAGGATTTACTCATCTCTCCCCTCCTAGTTCTATTCCCCGATCTCCGCCAGAGACCATATCCCTAAGCTCGATACTAACTGTGATGCCCCCAAAATAGGTATACAACACCCATTCGAGTCGCCAAATACATGGTACGAAAAACAACTACAACTTTATTATTACAATTGTCGGTACAATAATGACGACAACACATACCGTGAGTTTAAATACAAATATTGTCTTACTGACAATATCCACACCCAAATAAAGTCTTCATTACAATTATTGATGTACTATTTTAAAAAATAGTAAGGATCATTAAAACAACTGCTTCTAGGACCATCACTCTATACCCCGATCGGGTTCTCGCTATGTTCTCGCTTCTACGAGAAGAAAAATGGAACAAAAAGGAAAAGGGTGAGCTCAACTAGCCCAGTAAAGAATATTATGACTAAGATAATATACAACAAATTATCCTTAGTCTTCAACAGGGAAAGATCTGATAGAATATAATCGACAATAAGTTTTAGATCAACAACTGCAGCGGAAACAACAATTCATTAGAAGAGTTAAGTAGAGAATGAAATCTACTATCATCTATGTATTTAAAATTCCATCATCAATATTTTATCCCTGTAACATCAATCAATATACATCTTTGTACTACGGACAAAGATATTCATTTGTATCACCAGTTGGTCATGTTCATCTCAACACCTATTCATCTTTGCACTACGAGCCAAAGATATTCATCAGGTAATCATTCATCTTTGCACTACATGCCAAAGATATTCATCAAGTACCACCATTAAGGACTGGGGATGATGAAAAACATTTTAGATAACGAATCCGAAGAAGATGTAAGGACAAATATTAGGGATTCGTATTTTGGTTTATCCAAATTCAATAATACTCCATAATAACCAAGTGTGAAGTAGAATTCAAAATAAAGATCAAAACATGGATCAATCAAAGATAGTAACCATAAAAGGCATCATCTGGGAGGAAAGAGAAAATTTCATTTTTCTATTGAATAGTGCCGTATTCGTGAATAATATCATATATCGTAAATAGTGTCGTATCGTGAATAGTAACCCCACACACAAAAGTTCCAAATTTGATTAAAAGTTCAAACCAATATTTCTAAGATAATGATATTAAAGAAAATAATATCATTTAAGAAGAAAATAACATCCCTTACTTGAAATAATCAAGATTTTGAATGAAAGGTCGGAAGTGATCTTGAGTGAAACTTGTCTTGAACAACAACTCTCAAAGTATCTAAATACTCACAAAATACGCTCGATAATATATAGAGAGAAAGAGAGAAAGCTTATGTTTCTGGTGTGATTTTCAATTCTAACTTAGCCTCTATTTATAGGAAAATGTTAGCCTACAAAGCGCATTTTGACCACTTTACGATGGCTTTACCTGCTACTATTGCCACCCACGACATTTAAAATAAAATTCAGCACAATTTTTCACCAACCACAAGTGGGGCCCACACAATTCTAGAATTTTCCACCAAAATTATTTATAAACCTAATTTCCGAATCAGTCACCTCTAAAAATTCATAACAAATCATACGTTCATTTTTAACGGTTCAAAATTTGTGGACATATACACAACTTATATATGTTTAACATATCTAAAAATCACAACGATCCAACGGTCGGATTAAAAATTATAACTCACATGATATATCGTAAAATAATCTGATTTGATTTTTAATACCTCCATTCAAAAAAAATCTTGATAAAACACCTCAACATTACATCCTTCAATTATAACTACATAAAATAAATAAATCCATCATTTATATCCACATCAAATAAATATTTTCTTATCATATAAATCAATAATTAATTATTCATAAATAATATTACAGAATCACAATTATGACAACCAGGCCGTTCACAGGAAAGAGGGGGCTTTCCAATAAGGATTTCTCCTTACTGGCGCGTAAAACCTCTCCTTAAACAGAACTTTCTAGACATTGCCAATAATTTTATCTAATAATATTATTCAAATAATATGAATTATTGATCTGATAATGGGAAATACTATGCAGTGACAATTATTGAAACAATAATAATATAAAATATCAACGCAGCAAATATTGAATCAATAAAATAAAGTATTGAACAGTAATTACTGTAACAATTATTGAGTATTGCCTTCTTACATAAGGATCAATAATTCAAAAATATTGTGCAATACCGTGTGCTCCTGTGTGACCACGCATATTACTGTATTTTTAAGCACCGGGTATTCCAACAGTGTTAACGGTAACAACTACGTCGTTATTTATAAAAACTCAAACTTGTCATTTTCTTCATCCGACAATTATTCTGTTATGAGGCCCACGAATGATCTAGCCATTCATCGTCTAATATTCCCCGAGAACAAGAATATTCCATGACCAAACGAATATTCCCCGACAAAAAATGAATATTTTATAACCACTTGCTTATTTTGTAAAATTTGCACATTTCACCCATAATCAAAGTATTATATCAAATTAACTCCTTATTATTTCAAGATAATAAATAGAGAAAATTTAATTTTATTCATAATAATTTGGGGTCTTACATTTTTCATCAACTTTATCGCTGAGACTCAGCTTAATAAATAAAATTGAATCATCCCTGCATCACGGCCAAGGATATTCATGTAATCATAAATGATCATGATTATACCGAATAATCCCTTGTCATAATCATACCAACAACTGTCCATCAATGAACTACATGCCAATGAGGACTTTCACCACATCATTCATCACATTATGGTCATGATTATACCGAATAATACCTGGTCATAATCATACCAATTCCATCTATGCACGTAAGCCAAAGATGACTTTCATCACAATATAAGCATGAGGATGATGACAATGACATAATAATTCAATAAAATAAGTTCAAGGATAAATTTTAAAGATTTATAATTTTAATTTATCCAAAAATCAATAACGTCCAAATTATCAACATGATACTTCTTTGTGGTGTAAAATTTAAGAATACTCAGATGAATATTTCCATAAAAGGATACTGGATGAAGCGCAAATATCCAGGATATTCTACTAATTTTATGAAGTATATAAGCCAAAACTTTAACCAACTGAGTATAATAGAATATATGAAACTGCAAATGGATTTTCACCCACCATGCGGTAATCCACGTAGACAGATCATTTCAATAGAATAACATAGAATGGAATAACAGAAGAATTCACCATGCATGTGATAGACCGCACAGACAGGTTATTCCCAACAGAATAATAAAGAATGGAACCAGGTCATGCGTAATCCACACAGATAGGATATTCCAACAAAAAAATAAAGAATGGAACCAGGTCATGCGTAATCCGCACAGATTGGATATTCCAACAGAATAATAAAGAATGGAACTAGGTCATGCGTAATCCGCACAGACAGGATATTCCAATAGAATAATATAGAATGGAATAACAGAATTCATCGAGCGTGCGATAGAATCAGCATGATGCGGGTTATTCCAACGAGAATAATAAAGAATGGAATAACGAAGAATTTTACCATGTATGCGGCACTTGGCATGTACAGGTTATTCAACATAATAATAAAGAATGGAATAACAACCCTTACGAGTATTGAAAGAAAATAACTCTCTTCATGAATACGAAAGAATAATACCCCTTACCTTAGAAGAAAACTGGATACTAGAATAGTGAGGTAGCAGACTTCTCTTCTTCTTTCTCTCTGTAATTTCTCTCTATAATAATTGCTTTATAGCTTTAGTGAATTGGTGAGAAATGAAGGAAGAATGAGCTTCTATTTATAGGAAAATATTGTTTTGATAATTGCACGTTTTAGGGCTCAAAATATTACAGTATAATACCTTCCTATTTTTCTTCATTTTTAATTTAGTCCTGCAAGTATTATCAAACTTGCACCACCTCCCCTAATAGAAAATAATGTGAATCAATAGTTCAATCATGTGAATCAATAGTTATAATCATGTGAAAATACAAATTACAGTATAATACCTTCAACTATACCTCCATTTTTAACTTAGTTATGCAAGTATTATCAATCCTACACCACCTCCCCTAATAGTACAAGAATGTGAATCAATAGTACACACATGTGAACAAATAGTTATAATCATGTGAATTAATTAATAATAATTAATTGCTCATTTATCCGGTTAATTACCCGATTGGTCAATATAACCTTCAGACATCAATTATTATCGAAATAAATATCGATTTTCACTAACACTAATAATTTCAACACAATGGAACTATCCAATTCATCTTTAATCAACACGAACTTATTCATCATTAATATTATAATTCACAATATTTAACAACCGAATCGTTCTTAGGAAAAGGGGCTTTTCCGATATGGATTTCTCTTATTGCGCCGCAATTAGGTGACCAAACCTCTCCTCGATGTAACTTCTAGACATTGTCGATATTGTAAATAATAATTTGAATAACTTTGTCGTCTCAATTATTGATTTAATAATATAACATATTATACGGATGATCTTTGTGACAATAATTGAATCAATAATATGAGAGATATGATGCGGCAATTCTTGTAGTAATAATTGAGTATAAGCGAGTGACTTCTTACGTAAGCATCAATAATCAATCTTCGTGTCTACTCTTATCAACCACGCCAGTATTCTTGTACTTTTACTACTAAGGTTAATTCAACGGTTTTAACGGTAACACTTCCGTCGTTATTTTTATAAAAAGATAATTCTGTCATTTTCTTACTACTATAATACTTCCGTTGTGGGGTCCACCAATGATTGTGACGTCGTACGAATATTCCCTGTTAAAATGAATATTCCCCGACCAATCGAATATTATATAACCACTTGCTTACTTTGCAAAATTTGTAAATATTACCCACAACTATAACATTATATCAAATTCACACCATAATATTCAAAAATATATTTTGAGAAAATTATTCTTTATTCATAAAAGTTGGGGTCTTACAGCAACAAATACTCAAATTCAGTCAATAAATAGGACATCAATCTAGTTTCATTTTACATAATAACTTCAAGTATGACCAACAAAATTTCAAGAATGTATTATTAAGGCTTTGCAAAATAGAACTCTCTTTATAAAACAGATGACTAGATGAGTATTTGTTTAACTGATATAATAAGTTGCTAAAATTATCAGAAATGGACAAATATATTAATCCCCTAGCCTCCATTATTTCCTGCAATAGAGAAAATTAAATGAAAATACAATACAGAAAGGCACGTATCTCGCGCTAAGGTGTCAAAACTTTTGCAAGAGTGGCACGCCCCGCGCCCGAATAGCATTCCCCATGCCACCTTATCGTGCTAATACAGCACGGCCCGCACTAGGTCATCCGAGTCTCTGTCAGGGTGGCACACCCTGCGCCATTTCCAAGCCAAGACCAGCGTGCCCCGTGTCGTTAATCTGATAGGTCGGACACATTTTTCAAGGCAATGCGTTTTTGACCATATTTTCCTTGTTTGACTAGATTTCTTTCATATTTTTTAGGAACTTTTATATATTTAATAATTCTAATGTTTTTAGGATACTTTTAGATTGAATTTTATTTCCAAAACAAATGGTTGATTCTTTATGGGATTCTGGGGTTTTCTTAGTTAGTATAAATATGTCATATGAATGTAATTCATACAACATTCAATATTATTCAGATTTGTTTTATTTGTGAGATTATTCTCTACTTTGGTTCTTTGAAGAATTTCTAAGTAATTTCTTAGTTTATTCTTTGAGATTCAATTTGACTTAGCATACAACAATACATAGTTATGTGTGGTGTCTTCTACCACATCAATCGTCGAGTGTGCCGAGGTTCCTGTTTCATTATAAACACGGGGTTTAGGCATCGTTGGTGCTCCATTCAACGTAGATATCCTTGCTTGATCGATTGTACCAAGGTTCTCGTCTCAATATGGATGTTAGGTTAAGGTGTGGAGAGAGTTCCACCTTATCAACTGTGCTAGAAACGATCCGGACAACGACCACCTCACGCAAGCATGCCGTGGAGTCTATCATTTGGTATCAAAGCTAAGTTCTAGCGAGTTACTTATCCTTTAAATTTTTTTTGAAATTGTTGAGTAAAAAAAAGAGTATATAAAATTTTTTGAATTTTAAATTATTATTGGTTTCATGCTATTTTGAGATTTCATACCTTCTATATTTTGTTTCATGATAAGTTGTTTTTGGATTGATTGGTAAACTGAGAAATTTTGCTAGGTGAATTCAAAAAAAAGAACCTATTAGAGAGAATATTTATAGGAAAGAGGCTCAGTAGTGAGATTAATTGAGGGTAAAAGCCATTAATTGAGTGAACAAATGAGTGAAATCATTGATTCGAGTGAAACACATAAGGGAGTGGTAGGACTGAGTCAAAAATGGGTATAATCAAAATATCGAACCGAATCGAAATAATTTAATTAAAATTTTCTGATAATTTGGTTATTTTTAACATTTCTGTTATATCCAAAATTATTTACGATTTTCGGTTAGTTTATATGGGTTTCATTTTTGGGTTATTCGATTTAACTGAATAACTGAACAAAGCCTTGCACACAGGACACAACACTTAAAATAATAATATGACTTAGCACTCAGCCCACTACTAGCCCAGACTCTGAAGTCGGAACTCTTAATTCCTAAACCCAGATCTCGAACTCTCAAGTCTCAATCTCTATTCTCTCATCCCAAAGTTAGATCTCGAACTCGAAAGCAGGAACTCTCAAGTCTCAATCTCTCATCGGTCGACGGTCATCGGTGCATTGCCTCATCGCCTTCGGCTGCCCTTCATCGGTCATCATCAGTCAATCTCGAAGACTCGAACTCTCGATCTCTCATCCAGTGACATCTTCAATTCTTTGAAAGTACTAATTTTGTATAGGTTGGTTTATTTTCTTCAAAGTACTAATTTTATATGTTATATATTTAGCTTTTGATTTTTTGAAAGTGCTACCACGGACTTCCAAATTTTGTTCCAATTGGCAATTGCATATCCATGATATGGTTGACTAGTTATATAACTTGATTGACCTATTTACAGTTCATGTTAATCTGCCTACTTTACTACTTTCTTGTGGTGTAATTTGGTCGATGGAGTCATTTATCTCATAGAATAAATTACATAGTACTAGGGTCTTGCTACTGGGACTGCTACTAGTTTTGATTCTAACCCCTTTCCCATTGTGAGTTTGTATTTCCTGCTTATTTGAGGTTAGTTGTACTTGCAATATTTTCACCCATTAGCTCTACTACTCTAGTTTACTAGATATTGTAATTGAGATATTATTGATGTTGGTTATGAAATTCATTCATACTTATAATGATATCCCTCAATAGTAAGGACTTTAAAAAATAAAATAAAATACCTTTTGAGTGGTTTTTTGATATTCTTGCATTTTTTTTCTTTTCTTTTCTGTGTCTTATTCTTTTTCATTATAAGGACATTGGAAACCACCAAATTCTGGGGGCTGTCATAACTCCTAACACACACACACACACACACACACACACACATATATATATATATATATATATATATATATATATTGTGAATGATTTTTACTTGCAGTCTTTACTATAAATTAATTAAATGATGTATAATCCACAAGAAAAACTGCCTCACATTAAAAAGTATGAAATATATACAAATTTCTCCTTTATTTAACTTGTGAATGGTAATCCTACTTCCATGTTAAACAACTATTTTTCTAATTACAAAACTACTTCGACATTCCTAAAATCTGGTACTGTGTCTGATTTATGTGGTTTGCAGCTATTGTATTATGAAAGTTTGAGTTGATATAAAGCAACTAAAATTGTGAAGCCATAAATGAGATTTCAATTATTTTCTACAAATGACATTCCATATGTAGGTATTACAGCACCTGTAATACCTCCTGCTGCTCTTGAACTTGGGGAAACAAATATGAAGGTCACAGGTGAGATAGTAGTTGTCTCACTAAAATAATCATTGACAATATTGATATATGAGCGTTGTATTTTCTAATTCACAGAATGTCTGTCCTCCAATTCCTTGTTTTCTTGTTCACATGGATAGAGGGATTGTAGTTTAAACCTCCAGCTGCAGTAGTAGCATGGTTCAATGAAGAAGAATGTTGTTTAATTACTCAAAAAAATATGTAGTTTAAGCTAACAAGAGAAAATGTTAATACTTGATTTTTGTGATGGGTCATTGGCACCTTGTGGCTTTGACATATTGTAGTGTTTTACCTGCAATAGCATTTTTAGTTTACTGTTTTACCATTACAATGTTTATTTATAAATAAATAGATAAATAAATTTGATAGTTTAGATTAGCTTATCCCACGTGTTATTTATTGTTGGTAATATTTATATAAGGTATATATAATAACATAAGGCGATTTTATATTGATATCACCTCTGATGCTTTTCATGCCAAAATGCATTGATCAATAGTTCAGTATTAGAAATTATTGTTATTGGGGTCAAAATTATTGTTGAATATTATGTGGAATTGCAACTGATGTAGTTTCTTTCTTTTTATTCATTGCAGTTTGTAACTATTGAGACTATGAGACTATGAGGATTTAGGATTTAGACTTGTTGGTTGTTGTTGTTTGGACTTGGCTCAGTTGGCACGTGGCTGCATGTTGTATTGTTGTTGATTGCTCATTGTAGTTTGGAACTGTAGTCACTACTATTGTTGTTTATTGCCTGTTGGCTCAGTTGTCTATTGTTGCTTTTGATATGACGATCATTCATGTTTTTGTAATATGTCTTGACACTTGATTGTTGCTACCTGCTGTTAATCTTTAGATATGTTGATTGTTTTTGTTAATCTTTAGACTTAATATCACTGTGTATTGTTAAGTTAGCCCAGAGTTGTTGTAAACTATTAAATTCGGTTATTCGGTTAACATGTATTTCGGTTAGTTGTTCAGATATTCAAAACAGTGTAATTTCAATTTTCGGTTATAATCAAAATGTTTATTCGGTTCGGATAATAACCGAATGCTCACTCCTAGGGAGTGGTGAGGAAACTGTTTTCTACTAACCCTTGCTTTGCAGGAAATATGTTTAACTCCAAAGATAAAAGGTCTTTTGAAGAGCAATCTTCCACAACTTTTGACATGACATTTATGTTAGAAGCCATGAATAAGGAGTGGAATCGAAAGTGGGAGATGATGAATGAATGACTTGATCAGATCAGTGAGACCCAAGGGGGATCATCCAAGAAACCTCACAGAGCACAACAAAATGGGAGAACACAACAACGGGAAACTAAAACGGAGGAAAATTACTTTGAGGGGGATCGTGAATATGGTTTCCTACATCAAAGGCCAAGAGGTCCTAAAGGGAGGGAAGGTCAAAATAGGGCAAATGATAACGTGAATAGCATTAAGATGAAAATCCCAGCTTTGAGGAGTGATCTGAAGGCCTACTTAGAATGGGAAAAGAAGATAGAATGGGTATTTGACTGTCACAATTATTCAGATCTCAAGAAATTCAGGTTAGCCATTATCAAATTTTCAGATTATGCAGTCACTTGGTGGGATCAGTTGATTACTAGCAGGAGGAGATGAGGGGAACATCCAATTGAGACTTGGGCGGAGATGAAGACAATGATGAAAAAGAGATTCGTACCGAGTCACTACCATCGGGATTTATTTTGGAGTTTGCAAAATCTAAACAGGGAAGTCGAAGTGTGGATGAATACTTCAAGGAGATGGAGATGTTGATGGCTAGCGCTAATATGGATGAGCATGGTGAGGAAACAATGGCACGATTTTCAGTAGGGCTAAATTAGGATATAGCAGACTTAGTAGAACGACAATATTATATGGAATTGGGGGATATGGTACACATGGCTATGAAGATTGAGAAATAGCTTAAGAGGAGAGGTGGCCAATGTTCCAATACTACCACGGGGTCGTCATGGAAATCTAATGCTACAAAATGGTAGGAGAAGTCAGCGGTAACTAAGCCGAAAGTGGAGTTTAAACTGGATATGACTAATCGTGGAAAGTAAGGTAAAATTGAACCTTCTTCTTCTTTTAGCCGCAATCGAGATATTTTTTTCTTTAAATATCAAGGCAGAAGACATATTTCTAATCAATGTCCAAATCAAAGAACTATGTTGTTACTTGACAATGAAGAGGTGGAAACTAAGGGGGAAGAAAGTGACACTGACTCTATGCCACCACTAGAGGAGGTAGATGAAAGGGAGCTAGCTATGCATGGTGAGATGTTGGTTACAAGGAGAACACTTAGAGCAAAAGTGAAAGAAGAAAGTTTGGAGCAACGAGAGAATTTGTTCCATACTAGGTGTCTTATGCAAGGGAAAATTTATTGCATGGTAATTGATGGTGGGAGTTGCACCAACGTGGCTAGTACAACCATGGTGGAGAAATTGGGATTGTCAATAACCAAACATCCTCAACCGTATAGATTGTTATGGCTTAATGACAGTGGAGATGTGAGAGTGACAAAGAAGGTGTTTATACTGTTCACCATTTAAAGAAATGTAGATGAGGTGTTATGTGATGTGGTTCCGATACAAGCCGACCATTTACTACATCTTAGACCGTGTCAATTTGATAGGCGTGTAAAGCATGATGGCTTCACCAATGAATACTCTTTTTTAGTACTCTTTTGTGCACAATAAAAAGAAAGTCACATTATGTCCTTTATCACCACAACAAGTACATGAGGATCAAATTTATTTATAAAAAGACTATGATCAAAAAAAGAAAATGAGGAAAAGAAAAAGAAAGGAGAAGAAAAGAAAACAAATATATTTGTAAAAAAAAGTTATGTGAGGCGAGCTTTGGTTTCTAAATAGCCTATGATTTTTCTACGGTATAAAGAAGCACTTTTGAATACTAACGCTAATGATGTGTTGCCTAACGTTGTTTCTTCTCTTCTACAGGATTTCAAAGATGTAGTTCCTGAAGAACTTCCCCAAGGACTATCGCCTATTCGGGGAATTGAACATCAAATTGATTATATTCCCGGTGCGACAATTATAAATCATCCGGCTTATCGGAGTAATCTCGAGGAGACGAAAGAGTTACAAAGACAAGTTAACGAGTTGTTGGGAAAAGAGTTCATTAGAGAAAGTATGAGTCTATGTACAGTTCCGGTGATTCTAGTGCGGAGAAAAGATGGGAAGTGTGACGCCCCCAAAATAGGTATACATCACCCATTCTGAGTTGTCAATACATGGTACAGAAACAACTACAACTTTATTATTACAACAGTAAAACTGTGAGTTTGAATACAAATATTATCTTCTAGACAATATCTATACTCAAATAAATCCTCATCACATTTATTGATACATTATTTTACAAAAATGGTGAGGACTACTAAACAACTCTTTCTAGAACCTTCATTCCATACCCACACTGCACTCGCTATATTCTCGCCTCCCGAGAAGAAAAATGGAACAAAAGGAAAAGGGTGAGCTCAACTAGCCCAAGAAGAATATTATGACTAAGATAATATACAACAAATTATCGTTAGTCTTCAACAGAAAAAAAATCTAATAGAATACAATAGACAACAAATTTTAAATCAATATTCGCAATGAAAATAATAATTCATTAGAAGAGTTAAGTAGAGAATGCAAACTACTATCTTCTATGTATGAATTTAAAAGTTCACCGCTCATCTTTTATCCTGTAACATCAATCAATATACATCCGAATCAAATATTCATCTTTGCACTACAGCCAAAGATATTCATCATTAATCATGTTCATCTAAACACTGCTCATCTTTTTGCACTACTGGGCCAAAGATATTCTTCGAAATTCATTCATCTTTGCACTTTCTACAGGGCCAAAGATATTCAATAATATCATCATTTAAGGTCAAGATGATGAAAAATATTTTTAAAGAAACGAATCCAAAGAAACAAAATGACAAGGATTAAGGATTAAGGATTAGTACTTGGTTTTATCTACGTCCAAAATACCTCAAAATAATCATAGTGGTGTAAAATTTAAGAATGATCAAAACATGGATACAATCAAAGCTAGTATCCGAATAGATATTTTGAACGAAAAGGAAAATTTTCATTTTTCGATGAATAGTCTCAGTATTCGTAAATAGTGTCGATATACGTGAATAGTCTTGATATCGTGAATAAGAACTCCAGAGCACCAAAAGTTCCAAATTTGATAAAACTTCAGATCAATATTTCAAAGATAATGATATTGAAGAAATAATATCATTACTGAAAAAAAAATATCCCTTACCTCGAAAGATCGATTTTAATTGAAACACCTGATATAAAGGCTATGACTTGAACTTGCACCGTATAGCAATACTCAAATTATACTCAAAATACTCATAAGAATACGCTCGATAATATAGAGAGAAAACTTCAGCTTAGTGTGATTTTCAATTCTAACCTAAGCACCTTATTTATAGAAATTGCTTAGAACACCAAAGCGAAAAATTTAATATAATATTAATATATAAAATTTTTCTACGCACATTCTTATAAACTGAAATCAGCTCATTTCAACAACCAACCAAGCCCACCAAACATATCAAAACGTTTTTCTAATTTAAATTATTTTAAACTTCCAAAAATCAATTATTTGAGCTTGTAACTTCAATAATTCATAATAAATAGCCCTTTTATCAGAAAATTGAATCTCGCGTGTTTTTATAGGAAATTCAATTCTCTACAACTTTGCAGAAGAAAGTTTTACCAAATTCCAATCGAATTTGGCCAAAAATCCACAAACAGAAGCGATTTTATAGGTTATAATCAAATTTCGGTCGATAAATGGGGTCCACCAACATGTTTAACATGTTTTAAACATTTATTGCAACAAAATACTCTTCCTCCTCGTATACTCATAAATCCCACATTCGTTGTAAAAATATCACCATTATTATATTATTAAAATAATATATTTAAATGAATTATTTTATCGTAAAAAATAAAATATTAATTTTCAACAATTGTCATTTTAAAAAAATTCTCCATCTATATCCACATAAAATCAATATTTTTCTCATCATATGAATCAATAATTAATTATTCACAAATAATATTACGAATCACAATATTGACAACCAGGCAGCCTCCTGAGGAGCAGGGGCTTTCCAATAAGAATTTCTCCTTCTTCAAGCGCTTGATTAGGTGACCAAACCTCTCCTTGAGCGTAACTTTCTAGACATTGCCAATAATGTTATCTAATAATATTATTCAGATAATATAAATTATTGCTTCGATAATAAAAAAATCTTGTGTAATGACAATTATTGAAACAATGACAATATAAAATATCAACGCAAAGAATTATTAAATCAATAAAATATTGAGCAATAATTATCAGTAACCATTATTGAGTAAAGGCCTTCTTACGTAAGAATCAATAATTGGTGCAATACCGGTATCTTCTTGTGTTTTAACCAATTTAGTATTTTAACAATGATTAATCAGTAACAACTACGCCAAGTTATTTTTAAACAACTTATATTTGTGGCGTTTTCTTCATCCAATCGCTTTCAGTTATGGGGCTCACACATGGTCATACTGCTGTAATACGAATATTCCCGATAGTACGAATATTCCACGACCAAACGAATATTCTCGACAACAATGAATATTTTATAACCACTTGCTTATTTTGAAATATTTGCGTATTTTACCCTAACTATCCACATTAATCAAATCAACCCTTACTATTTCAAAATAATAAATAGAGAAAATTAAATTTCATTAATAAGAAGTTATGGTCTTACAACCTCCCTCCTTATGAAATTTCGTCCTCGAAATTGACGTCACGTACTGGTGTTTTGAAAAGGTGAGGATACCTCGCTTTCATTTCCGCTTTCCAATTCCCGTGTCATTTCCTCTATAGCATGATTCCTCCACGAACTTTAACTTGTGGTATGACCTTTCTTGCGTAGGGACATGCTCCTTCCTATCCAAGATCTTAACAGTACCTCCTCATACGTTAAGTCTTCTACTATTTCGTTCCTTGGCTTCTAACTCTATAACGTGGTTCGGGTCTTTCACATATTTACGAAATCTACGATATGTGAAACACATTATGAACACGAGACATACTCGAGGTAACGCAAGTCTATAGGCTACATTTCCTACTCGGTCAAGAATTTGAAATGGACCAATAAATCGTGGATTGAGCTTTCCTCTCTTCCCAAATCTTGTAACTCCCTTCCATGGAGCAACTCGCAACAATACACGATCCTCTACACTAAATTCCACGCCCTTTCGATGAAGATCCGCATAACTCTTTTGTCGATCTTGTGCCGCTTTGTATACGTTGTCAAATCATTTGGATCTTTTCGGTGTCATCATCGTACTAACTTCGGGTCCCAACAATGTTGCTTCACCCACCTCATCCCAACATATTGGAGAACGACATTTTCGTCCATATAATGCTTCAATGGAGCCACACCTATACTTGCTCGATAACTGCTTGTTGTAGGAGAATTCCACCAATGGTAAATACTTATCCCAACTACCCTTGAAGTCTAGGACACGAGTCTTAATAGATCTTCAAGAGTTTGAATAGTCCTCTCTGATTGTCCGTCTGCTTTGGGGATGGTATGCCAACTAAATCGCAAATCCGCGCCCCATAGCTTTTTGCAAGCTAACCCAAAATCTTGAAGTGAATCTTGGGTCACGATCCAAAACTATGGATACTTGGCATGCCATGCAACCTCACAATCTCATTCACGCATGTACTAAAGCAAGACGTTCAAGGAATAAGTCTCCGTGTCGGCAAGAAATGAGCGGACTTGGTTAATCTATCAACAATAACCCAAATAGCATTGATGCCTTGAGAAACCGTAGGAAGACCCGTAATTGAAATCCATGGTAATGTGTTCCCACTTCCATTTCGAATCTCAAGTGGTTGTAACGGACCCTTAGGTACAAGATGCTCCGCCTTTACACGTTGACAAGTTAAACACATTGAGATAAACTTTGCAATCTCTCTCTTCATATTGTTCCACCAAAATGTATGTCAAGATCACGATACATTTTAGTACTTCGAGATGGATTGCAAATGGTGTATTGTGCCTCCATCATAATCTTGTACTTCAAATCGTAGTCGTTAGGAACACAAAGTCTAGAGTGGACTCAAGTATTCCTTCTTCATCAATTCTCGCTTAGGAATAGCTCCTTCTTGTACTTTCTTCTTCATACGCGCATCGGCTCAAGATTCGGTGGCTTGAGCAACCTTAACTTTTTCTATTAAAGTTGGCTCTATCGTATACTTGACATCATCGCACTTTTCGTTCCGCATATGATCTTCTACTCAACGCGTCGATACCACGTTCGTTTTCCGAGATGGTATTGAATAGTGTGGTCGTAGTCTTTCAATAGCTCGAGCCAACGTCATTTGCCGCATGTTGAGTTCTTTTTTTGAGTGAAGAAATATTTAAGGCTTTTATG
The DNA here is from genome assembly GCA_020205615.1 of Panax quinquefolius. Classification (NCBI taxonomy): domain Eukaryota; kingdom Viridiplantae; phylum Streptophyta; class Magnoliopsida; order Apiales; family Araliaceae; genus Panax; species Panax quinquefolius. Next base: position 155,225,835 of record CM035152.1, read on the forward strand.
GTCCGAATATATCTCCACTTTCTCCCCATATAGATAGTGCCTCCATATCTTTAGCGCGAAAACGATCACCGCTTGACTCTAGATCATGAGTAGGATAATTCCTCTCATACTCTTTTTAAGTTAATCGTGAGGCATAGGCTATGACTTTCCCACGTTGCATGAGAACACATCCTAACCCTTTGCACAAGCATCGTCAGAGATAACAAATCCATCCAACCGGATGGTATTGTTAGAAACAGTCTTAAAATAAGTCTCCTCTTAAGCTCTTGGAAACTCTTCTCGCGTTCTTCGCTCCAAACGAATTTCTCAGATCCTTCGAAAGTTAATGAGTTAATGGAGTAGCGATTCGAGAAAACCCTTCCACGAATCTCCGATAATAACCAACTAAGCCCAAAAAGCTACGTACTTGATCGCCACCGACTTCGACCGGTTGCTCTAACTTTGTATTGCTTCAATCTTCACGGATCAACAGATACTCCATGTTTCGACACCACGTGCCCAAGAAATGCTACTTCCTCGAAGCGAACTCGCATTTCTTCAATTTGGCATATAGTTTGTTTTCACGAAGCCTTTGGAGTACCAAATTTAAATGGTGCTCGTGATCTTCACGACTTTTGGAATATATGAGGATGTCATCAATAAAGACAACAACAAACCGATCCAAATATTCCTTAAATACTCGGTTCATCATATCCATGAAAGTCAGCGGGAGCATTAGTCGGTCCGAAAGACATGACTAAGAATTCATAATGCCCATACCAAGTTCTCAAGGCGCTTTGAATATCCTCGGTTCTAATCTTCACCGATGATATCCGAGCGAAGATCGATTTTGAAAAGAATTGTGCCTTGCAATCGGGTCAAACAAGTCATCAATACGAGGTAGAGGATACCTATTCTTGATGGTGACATGGTTTAATTCCCGATAGTCAATACAAAGGCACATACTCGCCTTTCTTCTTTCTGAATAAAAGGAGCACCCCAAGGAGATGTACTAGGGCGAATGAAACCGATGTCCAACAATTCTCGTAGTTGAACCTTTAACTCCACGAAGTTCAATAGGAGCCATTCGATATGGGGTTTTAGAAATGGGCTTTGTACCGGGTTCAAGATCAATAAAGAATTCAACTTCACGCTACGGGTAGATCGGAAGTTCTTCAGAAATACGTCGGGAAAGTCAATAACAACAGAATATTATTCAAATTTGACGTGTCTTTATTCAAATCCATAACATGGGCTAAGAAAGCTTGACATCCGTTTTTCAATAAACGAATAGCTTTATGATTAGATATGACAAAGGATTGATTTTAATGGTTTAGTTGCTTGAATCAGCATAACAAAGGGTTGGTTAAGAATATGAAAACTAACAACCTTACGAAAATAATCAATTTTGGCATGATGAGTAGTTAACCAATCAATCCCTAAAATCACATCAAAAGCAAGTATCTTTAAAGAGATAAGGTCAACGAGTAAGGTAATGGTGCCAACTTGAATCAAACAAGATTTATAAACGGGATGTGATGAAAGTTTCTCCTAACGGAGTTTCCACAGATAGGTCAAAGTCTAATTTCTCCTGAGTCAAGTTTAAACGTTGAGCACATGCAGGAGAGATTAATGAATGGGTTGCACCCAGATCAAGTAAGGTATAAACTTCGCAAGAATTTATAAATAGCTTACCCGTGATCACCTCGTTTGGGTTCCTCGTATTTTGACCATCACAACAAACGCTTCTTCCGGAATCGTTTACTTTTCCTTTTTCGGGACGATCTTTTGAGTCACCGTCCCATTGAACTAGGTTTCGCCTTTGTCTAATCTCGAGCGATATGTCCTTCCTTTCCACAATTATAGCATACCTTGAATCTGTTGTGGGCGCTTTGGTGATATGTCCTCTTTTTCGCATTTGTAACATATAACCGGTGGTCGTTTCTCCTCCCTTAGAACCAGTTGTTCTTTGTGCACCGTCGTCTTCACATATGTCGTTGTTAAATCTCCTCTTTTTAAAATCTCCTCCCGACTCGCTTTTTCTATTTTCATGGCCATGATTACCACCGTAGTGGTTACCATTTTGTCCGTCTGTTTCTTTCTCCGCCGGTTATCATTATTACATTGATCGCTATCTTTGGTACGATCCTGGTTGTGGTCCTCAGTTGACCGTACTCGTTATCTCGCTTTCTAATAATTGAGCCTGCATTTACAACATCTCGAATAGAGAGAAAATTTATGAGAAATGAGATATTGACGTATCGCCGGTTTCAAACCTCTAAGAAACATCCGCGTCATCGTTCCTCATTCTCCACCAAATGAGGTGCAAACTGGATAACTCGCAAACTTTGCCTCGTCTTGAGACACCGTCATGTTGTTACGCTCGGTCTAATAAACTCCACTTCCTTCATATGAAGAACACTTTCGTGAAAGTATTTGTCATTAAATAGTTTCGAAATGTCTCCCAAAGACATCTTGAGTGCAATTGAATGGATACGCTTCACGAGACTCCACCGATGATCTCGCCTCGCCACTTAACATAAAGGTGGCGAATGGAACCTTCGTTCTCCGTGCATCCCAAGACATCGAATATCTTGGTAATTTGCTTGACCCATGTTTCGCCATGATCGGATCTGGCTTTCCTTTAAATCGTGGTCCCAACTCTTTGAATCGCTTGGCTTTGACAACCCGTGAATTGCTATCATTTCCTCCTCAGATTTTGAACACGAGTCTCCTCGCCGATTTTGCATGAACCGTAAAAAGCTTCTAAACATTCCCTCGTTCATCATCTCGCTTTCGGTGTTGTTGTTCAGGAGGAACATTGCCCGACTGTTGCACGTTCTCCTCGTTGGTGAGTCTGAGCGTCTCCACGGCCTCATTTCCATTGTTAATATTCTCAATCGACATTCTCAAATCATCATAAAACAAGGGTTAATTAAGAAATCAATATATCACATAATATCCCTATATATCGACCAACTAACAAATAAGCTTAGGTAGGACACACTAGCGAAGGATTTATTCGCTCTCCCTCCTAGTTCTATTCCCCGATCTCCGCCAGAGATCATATCCCTAAGCTCGATACCAACCGTGGCGCCCCCAAAATAGGTATACATCACCCATTCCGAGTTGTCAATACATGGTACGAAAACAACTACAACTTTATTATTACAACAAGAAATCGTGAGTTTGAATACAAATATTATCTTCTAGACAATATCTATACTCAAATAAATCCTCATCACATTTATTGATACATTATTTTACAAAAATGGTGAGGACTACTAAACAACTCTTTCTAGAACCTTCATTCCATACCCCGACTCATACTCGCTATATTCTCGCCTCCTGAGAAGAAAAATGGAACAAAAAGGAAAAGGGTGAGCTCAACTAGCCCAGTAAAGAATATTATGACTAAGATAATATACAACAAATTATCGTTAGTCTTCAACAGGGAAAAATCTAATAGAATACAATAGACAACAAATTTTAAATCAATATTCGCAGCGAAAATAATAATTCATTAGAAGAGTTAAGTAGAGAATGCAAACTACTATCTTCTATGTATGAATTTAAAAGTTCACCGCTCTATCTTTTATCCTCAGTAACATCAATCAATATACATCCGAATCAAATATTCATCTTTGCACTCTGAGGCCAAAGATATTCATCGATTAATCATGTTCATCTAAACACTGCTCATCTTTGCACTACGGGCCAAAGATATTCTTCAAATTCATTCATCTTTGCACTACAAAGCCAAAGATATTCAATAATATCATCATTTAAAATCAAGATGATGAAAAATATTTTTAAAGAAACGAATCCAGTGAAACAAAATGACAAGGATTAAGGATTAAGGATTCGTACTTGGTTTTATCCACGTCCAAAAATAACTCAAAAATAATCATAGTGGTGTAAAATTTAAGAATGATCAAAACATGGATACAATCAAAGCTAGTATCCGAATAGATATTTTGAACGAAAAGGAAAATTTTCATTTTTCGATGAATAGTCAGATTCATAAATAAATAGTGTCGTAGATATCGTGAATAGTCTTGATATCGTGAATAGTAACTCAAACACCAAAAGTTCCAAATTTGATAAAAACTTGAGATCAATATTTCAAAGATAATGATATTGAAGAAATAATATCATTACGAAAAAAAAAAATATCCCTTACCTCGAAAGATCAAGATTTAAATTTAAACACCTGATATAAAGGCTATGACTTGAACTTGCAAACCGTATAGCAATACTCAAATTATACTCAAAATACTCACAAGAATACGCCGATAATATAGAGAGAAAAACTTCAGCTTTAAATGTGATTTTCAATTCTAACCTAAGCACCTTATTTATAGGAAATTGCTTAGAACACCAAAGCAGAAAATTTAATATAATATTAATATATAAAATTTTTTCTACGCACATTCTTATAAACTGAAATCAGCTCATTTCAACAACCAACCAAGCCCACCAAACATATCAAAAACGTTTTTCTAATTTAAATTATTTTAAACTTCCAAAAATCAATTATTTCGGAGCTTCAGAACTTCAATAATTCATAATAAATAGCCCTTTTATCAGAAAATTCGAATCTCGCGTGTTTTTATAGGAAATTCAATTCTCTACAACTTTGCAGAAGAAAGTTTTACCAAATTCCAATCAGAATTTGACCGAAATCCACAAACGGGCGATTTTATAGGCTATAATCAAATTTCAGTCAATAAATGGGGTCCACCAACATGTTTAACATGTTTTAAACATTTATTGCAACAAAAATACTCTTCCTCCTCGTATACTCATAAATCCCACATTCGTTGTAAAAATATCACCATTATTATATTATTAAAATAATATATTTAAATGAATTATTTTATCAGAAAAAAATAAAATATTAATTTTCAACAATTGTCATTTTAAAAAAAAATTCTCCATCTATATCCACATAAAATCAATATTTTTCTCATCATATGAATCAATAATTAATTATTCACAAATAATATTACAGAATCACAATATTGACAACCGTGCGCGGCTTCAGGAAAGGGGGGCTTTCCAATAAGAATTTCTCCTTCTTGGTAGCGCAATTAGGTGACCAAACCTCTCCTTAGATGTAACTTTCTAGACATTGCCAATAATGTTATCTAATAATATTATTCAGATAATATAAATTATTGCTTCGATAATAAAAAAATACCGTGTAATGACAATTATTGAACAACAATGAATATAAAATATCAACGCAAAGAATTATTAAATCAATAAAATATCTTGATAAGAATTATCGTAACCATTATTGAGTAGTGCCTTTTACGTAAGAATCAATAATTGGTGCAATACTGCAAAGCACCGTGTTTTAACCACCGAGTATTTTAACAAAGATATTACTTGGTAACAACTACTCAATTATTTTTAAACAACTTATATTTGTCGCTTTCTTCATCCAATCGCTTTCAGTTATGGGGCCCACACATGGTCGCTACTAGTCAAATCGTAATATTCCCCGATAAATGACGAATATTCCACGACCAAACGAATATTCTCTCGACAACAATGAATATTTTATAACCACTTGCTTATTTTTGAAATATTTATGTATTTTACCCCTAACTATCCACATTAATCAAATCAACCCTTACTATTTCAAAATAATAAATAGAGAAAATTAAATTTCATTAATAATAAGTTGGGGTCTTACAGGAAGTGGAAAATGTGTATCGACTGTCTAGCAGTAAATAATATTGCGGTAAAATATCGATATTCCATTCCTCGTTTAGATGACAAATTAGATGAATTACATGGGTCTTGCATATTTTCAAAAATTGATTTAAAAAGTGGTTATCATCAAATTAGAATGCAAGAAGGTGATGAATGGAAAACAACTTTTAAAACTAAATATCGTCTTTATGAGTGGTTAGTATATTACCTTTTGGTTTAAATAATGCACCCAACACTTTTATGAGATTAATGAACAATGTTTTGTGTCCATTCATTAGAAAATTTGCCGTAGTTTATTTTGATGATATCTTGATTTATAGGAAAAACTTGGAAGATCAAGCATTACATTTAAAATTTGTTTTAGATGTACTTAAGAAAGAAAAGTTATTTGCTAACATGGAAAAGTGCACGTTTTGTTTGGATAGAATTGTTTTTCTTGGCTTTGTTGTGAGCTCACAGGGAGTCCAAGTTGATGAAGAGAATATACATTCAATCCGAGATTGGCTGAGTCCTACAAATGTGAGTCAAGTGGGAATCTTCCATGGACTCGCAAGTTTTTACCGACGCTTTATTCGGAATTTTAATGAGATTACAGCACCATTAATCGAGGTCATCAAGAAAAGTGTGGGCTTTAAGTGGGTGATGAGCAGGAAAAAGCATTTAATTTGATTAAGGATAAATTGACAAATGCTCATTTACTTATATTGCCTAACTTTACTAAAACTTTTGAGATTGAGTGTGATGCTTCAGGTTTCGGGATTGGAGATGTTTTGATGCAAGAAGGAAAACTAGTGGCGTATTTCAGCGAAAAGTTGAGTGGGGCAGCTTTGAACTATTTTACTTAAGACAAGGAGATGTACGCTTAGGTTAGAGCTTTGGAGACATGGAAACATTACTTGTGGCCTAATGAGTTTGTGATCCACACCGATCATGAATCACTGAAATATTTGAAGGGACAACACAAGTTGAACAAGAGACATGTGTGATGGATGGAGTTGATTGAGACATTCACATATGTCATTCGATATAAGAAAGGTAAAGAGAATGTTATTGTTGATGCTTTATCTTGAAGGTATGTTTTGTTGAATACTCTTGATACGAATTTACTTGGTTTTAAACGAATTAAAGATTTATATGCTAATGACCTTGATTTTAGTGAAGGGTTTAAAACTTGTGAAAAGAATGTTGTAGGTAAATACTTTAAAATGGATGGATTTCTATTCCGTAAGAATAAACTATGTATACCTACCTGTTCTTTGCGTGAGTTGTTGGTTAGGGAATCACATGGGGGTGGTTTGATGGGACACTTTGCTATTGATAAAACTTTGGCTGTTTTGAAAGAACATTTTTATTGGCCTCATATGAAATGAGACGTTAAAAGAATTTGTGATAGATGTATAATTTGTCAACAGTCTGAATTTCGTGTTCAACCCCATGGATTGTATACACCATTTCCTATACCTAATGAATCTTAGATTGACATATCAATGAATTTTGTGTTAGGTTTTACCTAGGTCTAAGCGTGGTAATGATTCTATAATTGTGATTGTGGATAGATTTTCAAAGATGGAACACTTTATTCCATGTCACAAAACTGATAATGCATCCCATATAGCTAATTTGTTCTTCAGGGAAATTGTACGTTTGCATGGTATGCCTAGAACAATTGTTTCTCATCGTGATGCTAAGTTCTTAAGCTATTTTTGGAAGACTTTGTGCTGTAAATTGGGAACTAAACTTTTATTTTCTACTACTTGTCACCCACAAATGGATGGTCAAACTGAAGTTGTAAATAGAACTTTGTCTACTTTGCTAAGGGCTATCAGTAAGAAGAATATCAGTTATTGGGAAGACTGTTTACCACATGTTGAGTTTGCTTATAATAGATCTGTTCATTCTATTACTAAATTTTCACCATTTGAGATTTTTTATGGTTTTAATCCTTTTAACTCCTTTGGATTTATCACCATTACCTGTTTCTGAATTTACTAACTTGGATGGAAAGAAAAAGTCCGAATTTGCTAAGAAAATACATGAGAAGACTAGAGTCAACATTGAAAGGAGAACGGAGCATACACTAAATAGGCCAACAAGGGTCGACGTCAAGTTTTATTTGAACTGGGAGATTGGGATTGGTTACATATGTGGAAAGAAAGATTTTTGACTCAACGACGATCAAAATTACTTCTAATGGGAGACGGTCCATCTAAAGTTCTTGAGCGCATTAATGACAACGTCTATAAACTGGATTTACCGAGTGAGTATACTGTTAGTGCCACATTCAATGTTTCTGACCTAAGTTCGTTTGATGTAGGTAATGATTTGAGGACAAATCCTTTTCAAGAGGAGAGGAATGATGAGGACATGGTTAGTGTGGATGTAAATAGAGGTCATGGATCGGATTCGGTGCAAGTTCCAGTAAGACCTATTATGAGATAACGATCTAAACACTTCAAGGAATGAATCAATGGGCTTATTCAAGGAGCTTGGAGGGATGAAGGAGCAAATTTGAAGACATTGGAGTTGGAGACTAAACTCGTCAATATGATAGAAGTGTTGGATCCAAGCAAAGAATTTTGAGAGCTTCTGATTATTCGGCGCGTCCCGCGCTAAGGTGTCAGAACTTCTGCAAGAGTGGTGCGCCCCGCGCCCGAACAACGCACCCCACGCCACCTTATCGCGCCCAATCTGATAGCGACTGCGCCAGCCATCCAAGTCTCTGCCAGGTAGTAGCGCCTCGCACCACTTCCACTTCCAGAGCAAGACCCAGCATCCCGTCTTGGTTCATCTAACAGGTTGGACATGTTTTTCGAGGCAACACATTTTTGACCATATTTTCTTTGTTTGACTTGATTTCTTTCATATATCTTTAGGAATATATTTAAAAATTCTAATATTTTTAGGATACTTTTAGATTGAATTTTATTTCCAAAAAAATGGTTGATTCCTTATGGGATTTTAGGCTTTTCTTAGTTAGTATAAATAAGTCATATGAATGTAATTCATATAACATTCAATATTATTCAAATTTATTCTATTTGTGAGATTATTCTCTACTTTTGGTTCTTTGAAGAATTCCTAAGTAATTTCTTAGTTTATTCTTCGAGATTCAATTTGACTTATCATACAACAATATATAGTTATGTGTGGAATCTTCTACTACATCAATCGTCGATTGTGCCGAGGTTCTTGTTTTATTATAAACACGGGGTTTAGGCGTCGTTGGTGTTCCATTCAACGCAGATATCATTTCTTGATCAATTGTACCAAGGTTCTCATCTCAATACAGACGTTGGGTTGAGGTGTCAAGAGAGTTCCACCTTATCAACTGTGTTAGAAACGAGATCCGAGTGACAAAAACCTCATAGAAGCGTGCCGTGAAGTCTATCACCATGTCCCAAAATTGGTACCGTTTAACCGGTATATACCAGTTATCTGTACCGGTACCGAACCGGTTCACATTTGTCCCGAACCAACCGATTCGGACCGGTCCGTCCAAAAACTGAAAAAATAAATTTTTTTGCCCACCCCTATATCTATTTATACTTAAACTAATGAGAATATGATATCATTTTTATTAGTAGTAAAACTATGATATTCCAAACGGTAAATTTTCATCCAATCCTTTAAATAATCATGAACAAAACAAATATAATATGAGATTATTTTAAGTTATCCCATAAATAATCTCATAAAAAATAAATATGTGACTAAGACTATTTAATCATAAGATTAATAGTCTTGAGATTATAATTCATAAAAATATAATTTTTGACTTATAATCTTTATAAATAAACTTGATCTTAAGTAAATTTGAATGTGTACATAAATATATTTTTTGAAAATTAATTTAGGATGAAGGATAAATCTAGTAACTTAGCAAGTCTCTACCAATTAAATGAGAAAAACAAAGCAAATTTAGTGAGACCACCATATCTTCAAAACCTTCACAAACATTGGTACTCCTTGTTGAAAAAAATAGCAATTAACAAGATAAATAATATAGTAAATTGGAACAACTTAGCTGGAAAATCGAGGCGTAGTACAGACTCTTTCGTCCTAAAAGTGATTTCTTCTTCATAATATAATAATCATGGTACAAATGGGTCATTACGGTCACTCTCCGAGATTCAATCAATGAAGTCTCCGATCATGTGTACTCACGGAAGGAGGCTTTGGACTTGTCTATGTGGATTGCCCAATTAACAGAGTATATATTTGTGTAAGAAAATAAACTGTATATTATGTGAAGAACAAAGGCGATTTCTTGTTAGGAGAAGAAGAAGATGATAATGATATATCACCCATACTAAGAAGAATAATAGTGATATTTATAAGGATGATCAGAATGTTAGACACATTAACGTTGGGAATTACCCATTAACCGTTGGGGGTTACAGAAAACGTAACGGCTAGAGTATTAACTCTAAATGGGGGTTACAGAAATTTTGGAGAATAATCAACAATCCCCCACATGATCCAAAATTATCAAAGAGAAAAAAAATAAAAGGAAGTGAGAAGGGCAATGAATTTTAGATACATAATGTCGATACCTTATGGGTTTGAATCGACACTTAGTGGAACAAGCTCATGATTGTAGATTATAGGTGAATTAAATTCTTGAACCTATTATCTGTCATACAATCAATTGAGCTTGCACACATATCTTAAATCCTGAATCCACACAAGTCCGCGGTTGGGCACGTTCTAGGCCATGCGCCATGTCCCAGATTTTCATAAAGGCTCTAGAGAGTTTGCCAAGGACTCTCATAGAAGCGGCCTACACTTCCACCTTTATATAGGTGAACCCATCAAGTGTATACTGACATATATCACCCTTTAGGGGCTATGAGTTTCATTAAGAATCTAAACGATTCATCCTTTCACAATTTGTCAGTAAACACCACATGCACACAAGAAGGGATATAAATAATTGTAGTCTTTATAATTAAGTAATTATGTGACTTGTTGTTACCCATTGAACCCAATTCATGGGATCTCCAATCACATGGGTTGGGTTTCCATTCTTGACACTTACTCAAGATATTGGCAATAGTCCCATCCTCCGGATGCTTCTTGGACTCTCTTTTAATTAATCCCTTTGTAATCGGATCCGCTAGGTTCTTTTCAAACCTTTCAAATTTCCAAGGAAATAACACCATTTACTGATCGATCTCATTCAATATTATGTCTCAAGCGAATATGTCTCTCAGATTTCCCATTAAATACATGGTTCATTGCTTGTCCAATAGTAACTTGAGAATCACAATGCGAGATATATAGGGAATTGGTTTAGGCCACAATAGTATGTCGCCAATAAATTCCTTAGTCACTCAACTTACATACACGAAATAGAGTTTCAAACTCCATCCTAACAACATCAAAATTTTCTTTGCCATGCCACTTCTTTGGCATATAGTGTGTATGTTGAACAACTAGAGACATCGCCTTGTGGGTCAAGGACTAGATGGTCATCCGTTCTCGCATGACTTAATAATCATTATGGTTCCAAAAACAAAGAATACAAAAACAAATTGCGACCAAAAATATGGCCTTCCGGTAGGGACTCCTCCGAAATGCTATGATGATCAAAATAGCAAAAATCCACGAAAACAAATGAGATGAACTTAGCAATGAGCGGATAAAATAGGAGAGTTAGATATTCGTAAGCATGTACTACACTATTGTTGATCCTGTCTTGAACAAGTGGTCAACCTCGTTGAATTCCCTAAAACCCACTTTGAAAGATTCACCATCTTCGAGATGATGTCGTGCTTGGATGATTATAGAACTGTTCAAAGATGCCTCGGGAAGAGATATACCAACATGAATATGACAAGAAATGGGGAAAGGATAAGCATTGCAAGCCCAACTACTATAAGGCTTCTCTTTAATGTTTTAGGATCTAAACAAAGTCCCTCCCGAACACGTAAGTTTTTGTCAAACATGCTCTGCAATATGCATCGCTTTAAGGTCCATTCAAGGGTCTTTGTTAGTATGAGACGCGTCGTTGACCAATTAGGCCAAATTTGACAATTGGACTAGCACTGAACCCACTAAGAGATCGGAAAAGAAAGAACTCCTTTGTTGAGCATTCCAATCAAGTAGTTCTCCTTCCGCATTAATCGCATTACAACGCGTGAGCGTACAGTCCTTGACTACACATAATTATTTTGAATTACGCAAGTGAACAACCTTTTCAGAATCGATGCCCATGGCATGGTCTCATATATCATTGTCCGTAACATGGAGATTGTTGCGATGAAAGAGACGGGTTTTAGAGTGTCTTTTCAAATTTGTGCAAAAACCTTAAAAAACGAAGACCCAAGAGATTGAAAATATTCCCAAATACCCAACACTTTAGAAAACGTAAAAGGAGTCAACGGATCTTGATGAAGAGCCTTAGCCAAGTCACAAGGTTTAATTCCAGTTCAATGCATCCATATCGCACTTTGCATTGCGAAGACCATTCCAATCAACATATAATAAGAAAAATCTCGAGAAATGATGGTGAAAGAAAGGCTCAAGAGTTCAACTATCCACTTTATTATAATGCACGAGAGACCTTTCTCACAATAGTAGTTATCTGACCTCTCAAAGAAACAGAGATCCAAATCAAATAATAGGTTCCACATTCAAACTATCGCCATTAAGAAGCCCTGAGGGCTTTCACCGCCGAGACTTGGTGCTCTGTGGTAATCGGACAATTCGATTTCGGGAGGAACATTACTAAACAATCCTGTTGTTAAGGGTGATTCACCACGCGATTTTCATTTAAAAATATCAATCTGCGTTAGCACCCTTTTGACTAGTGAACATCATTCACAAAAGTGCAACATGAGTCAAATAAGTGAGACCCCACAAAAATAAGCGAGAAACCCTTTATTTTTTCTTTAAATGCACACACTAGAGTCACAAGGTGTTCTAATGGCTCTTCATTATAGAAATTAAATAGCAAACAATATTACTCAATTAATAGTAGATTTTCAACAATAATAACAAATGCACCGCAGATGTTTTTTTTTTTTTTTTTAGTTATAGCTTCTACATTTATACATGCATTAAGATTGGCAAACGGTTTCTACAAATACCAATAAAAAGCCTGGATAAAACATATCATGAACCTTCAAACAATTTCTTGGGCGTGTTTAAGGGAAGTCCTTCAAAACGCTTTGTGGGACGTTAAGTGTGTGAAATACCGTCCGATAACTCGTAATTTTCCTGATGTTAGCTTGCGACTAATTGTGGCTATGATCATTTATAAGGGATATATATAATTTTTATAGACTTGTAGTCATCAAAATTCCATGCATGATCACATTTGTGCCCTTATATTATATTAATCATTTAACTAATCAAAACAATGTCATTATAGAGAGGTCTTCACAACCACGACTTGGTTATTGTGACCAAAAGCATACTTTAATTTCCCACTTCATCAAATTGATCGTACACGTGTATATATATAACACTAGCCATAGAAGCTATCAAGATATTAACTCAGTAATGTTTTCCAAAGTATCACTCTCCCAAATAGTGTTAAGTCAGAAATATATATATATACAAAGATAGCAATGATACACTACTGTCAAACGGTAATATATATAACACAAAGATATATGGCAACGGCACGCTCTATATTATTGCAACGGCATGCTCTATATTAATGCAACGGTAATATATTATTAATATCTCAATAATTAATATTAATTTAACCGTTACAAAATCTCAATAAATATATTAATTATAACTCATTTAATTTACATATTAAACTCTTTTAATGTCACCAAAATATATGAATATATTTATTTTTTATTTAACTTTGTAATTAATAAAGAGTAATAAATAAATCAATTTATTTTTAACCTGAATCAATAAGATTGTAAACACTAATCTGACCTTAACAAATATATGTGTAACCTCAGATTCAGGTAATCCAAAATGACTAGGTTTTAGTTGAAGATCAAAATTGGTAACCTTTCTATCAACTAATTCAACCCTTTCATTTAGCTTAAAATTTACTTAGTAAATAATCTATTTTCATTCTGTGTTTAACTGAACCAATTCCAAAGCTTTCAAGTTTGTCATATTTTTTATTTTTAACAATGACTAATATGCAAAACCATCCTCCCAGTTTATCTACTTGTAACGTTCTCGGTTACGACTTCAAGTATTAGCCAAAATCCTCCCTAACAATGACTAAATCACTGCCCACAGCTTATATGGAATACCCCACCATCGCACTTTGAACACTCCTATTGTAAACTATGTGATGAACCGAGAAGATTTGAAGGATATAGGATAAGCCTATAGGCTAAGAATTAGTAACAAAGGGGTTGGATTCAAAATTCTGGTTGCAGAGTCCACCGTAATAAGAAAAGGAGCTTTAGCTACATACAATTATGACATATTGTATATATATATAAATTCATATATATCAAATATATGATCAATAGACACATAGTCTAACCCCAATGAATGATTTAATACATATAAGAAACAACATTAGCAAAACATCCTAACATTCCAAATTCATAGTTTCTAACTAAAACAACATGTATTCTTGTTAATAGATGAAATCACTTTTTAGATTGTTGGAAAAAATAGCAATTAACAAGATAAATAATATAGTAAATTGGAACAACTTAGCTGGAAAACCGAGGCGTAGCACAGCTACTGTCCTAAAAAGTGATTTCGCCCCCACTGATAATAATCATGGTACAAATGGGGTCATTTGGCGGTTACTCTCCGTGATTCAATTCACGAAGTCTCCGATCATGTACTCACGGAAGGAGGCTTTGGACCTCGTCATGTGGATTGCCCAATTAATGAGTATATATTTGTGTAAGAAAATAAAGCGTATATTATGTGAAGAACAAAGCGATTTCTTGTTAGGAGAAGAAGAAGATGATAATGATATATCACCCATACTAAGAAGAATAATAGTGATATTTATAAGGATGATCAGAATGTTAGACACATTAACGTTGGGAATTGCCCATTAACCGTTGGGGGTTACAGAAAACGTAACGGCTAGAGTATTAACTCTAAATGGGGGTTACAGAAATTTTGGAGAATAATCAACACTCCTTCCTTTGCACTGGAAGAGTTTAATATCACTCAATCATCAATACTAAAATGTTAATTAATATCAAAATATAACAAAATAAAAAATAAATCATTTTTGTTGGTCCTAAATCTCAAATTCATAAACCACGATTATGTTTGTTTATAAAAAATATATTTGAAATTAGACGATTTATCTTAATCTAACACTATTTTAGATTATTTTATCCAATGGTAGAGATCAATAGTTCTTTAAATAGTCCTATAAATTATTTTATATTATTTTAAGGTTATTTATGAAAAATTATATAATTCTATGATAAATATGAGATTATTAATAGTCTCACTATTATTAGTCTTTACTAATAGTTTCATATTAAGGGACTAAGATCTCGTCAAAGAATTAAATAATTTGAAATAATATTAAAGTATGACAAGTGATCAAATGATTCAAATCCCAAACATATTTTTTACAAATAAGAGCAAGTGCATTATATCCGTTTTGTTTTTTCCTTACTGTTATTTCAACGCATGTGTTTAGTTTGACTTTATTTTCATCAACTAAACAAGTATGAGTTCTTCTAGGGGACATTTTTTGGGACATTTTTAGCGACTTTTTTTTTTGGTTTTTTTTAGTGGTACCTCTTAAAAAATGTATAATATTTATTTTAATTGATTTTTTTTGTAAAAAATAGTGTTTTATGTGTAATTTGGATACATACAAGAAATAGGGTATGTACAGTCTATATAACCCTGTTTCTTGTTTGTATCCAATTTACACCTAAAACACTATTTTTTACAAAAATTTCAGTTGAAATAAATACTATACATTTTTTAAGAGGTACTACAAAAAAAAACCAAAAAAAAATGTTGCTAGAAAATGGCCACAAAAAATGTCCCCTTAGAATTTCTGAACAAGTATTGAAGATGCATACACATGCTTTTTTTTACACCGTAAACCAAACCAGTCCATTGGGTTGAGTGCAAGAAGTTTTTAGATTCTTTTATATGGACATGAAAATTAGATATGAGTGTATTTGAATTTTATTTATTTATATTTTAATCCTTTAATAAATTAGACATGAAAATTGAACATGAATGTATTTAAATTTCATGTATTTATATTTTTACTCCCATTAAGAATCAAAATACAAATAAATAAAATTTAAATACACTCATATTTAATTTTTATATCCACTTAGAATTTTTGTTAGTCAAAAAATCAATGCATGTTAAACCGTGCTTTACATATCTTATCAAACTTGTTTTATAAAATTTACTATCGACGTCAGGATTTTTGAGTGTCCCTTTTCGTTACTTGTTCTTTGGTGTTCTCATGTTAATGTGAGATTATTTGAAAAAACAAGTGAAAAAGGTCCGATATGTATAATGTCGACGATTGGACTTTAAGAGTCGCCAGTTGGTGTATTTAGCTGGTTGCACCAACGCAACCAAAAAGGCTTGCACATTAACCCAGTGATTCGACACTGCTAAACGGGTTTATGAAACCGAGATTCATTTTGGGTTTAGGGGCTTGATTATGCGGAGGGAAGGTGTTAGGCACCCCCCGACATCCGTGTTACCACGGTGACCGCCACTTTTTAAAGAAATTATTATATGAATGTGTGTGTGTGTGTGGATCAATGTGCAATTATTTGAAAGTTGTAAGACCCCGAAATTTTTAAATAAAAAGGAATTTCCTTTATTTATTATTTTGAAATAGTAAGGGTTGATTTGATTAACGTGGATAGTTAAGGGTTAAATACGCAAATATTTCAAAATAAGCAAGTGGTTATAAAATATTCATTATCGTCGGGGAATATTCGTTTGGTCGTGGAATATTCGTACTGTCGGGGAATATTCCTACGACGGCGCAGCCATGTGTGGGCCCCATAACGGAAAGTGATTGGATGAAGAAAACGACAAATATAAGTTATTTTTAAATAACTACGTAGTTATTCTGAATTATCTTGTTGGAATACTCGGTGGTTAAAACACACTAATACGCGTTGTTGAACAAGAAGCACCATGGTATTGCACCAATTATTGATTCTTACGTGAAGAAGGCACTACTCAATAATGGTTACGATAATTACTGCTTCAATATTTTATTGAGTTAATAATTCT
The DNA here is from genome assembly GCA_020205615.1 of Panax quinquefolius. Classification (NCBI taxonomy): domain Eukaryota; kingdom Viridiplantae; phylum Streptophyta; class Magnoliopsida; order Apiales; family Araliaceae; genus Panax; species Panax quinquefolius. The sequence continues at coordinate 155,242,731 of CM035152.1, forward strand.
TTGCGTTGATATTTTATATTCTTTGTTGTTTCAATAATTGTCATTACACAAGATTTTTCATTATCGAAGCAATAATTCATATTATCTGAATAATATTATTAGATAACATTATTGGCAATGTCTAGAAAGTTCATGTCTAAGGAGAGGTTTGGTCACCTAATTGTGCGCCAAGAAGAAGAAATTCTTATTGAAAGCCCCTCTTTCTGAACCGCTAACAATATTGTGATTCTGTAATATTATTTGTGAATAATTAATTATTAATTTATATGATGAAGAAAATATTGATTTTATGTGGATATAGATGGAGAAAATTTTAAAATGACAATTGTTGAAAATTAATATTTTATCTTTTTTCCGATAAAATAATTCATTTAAATATATTATTTTAATAATATATTAATAAAGTGATATTTTTACAACGAATGTGGGATATATGAGTATACGAGGAGGAAGAGTATTTTTGTTGCAATAAATGTTTAAAACATGTTAAACATGCTCGGTGGACCCCATTTATTGGTCGAAATTTGATTATAAATTGTAAAATCGCCTGTTTGTGGATTTCGGTCAATTTCTATTTGGAATTTGGAAAAACTTTCTTCAAAAAGTTGTAGAGAATTGAAATTCCTATAAAAACACGCGAGATTCGAATTTTCTGATGAAAGGGCTATTTATTATGAATTATTGAAGTTCAAAGTCTCAAATAATTGATTTTGGGAGTTTAAAATATTTTTGTAAGAAAAACGTTTTTGTTGTAATTGAGTGGCTCACATGTGTTATAAATGATCTGAAATCAGATTTCTAAGGTGGGCTTGAATATTTTAAGAAATATTATTATTTTATTAAATTTTACGCTTTGGTGTTCTAAAGCATTTTCCTATAAATAGGGTGCTTAGGTTAGAATTGAAAATCACACCGAAACTAAAGTTTTCTCTCTCTATATTATCGAAATTTATTCTTGTGAGTATTTTGAGTATACTTTGAGTATTGCTAGATTTGTGCAAGTTCCTTCAAAGACTATACCCTAGATTCTAGCTAGAAAGTACTAATCTTTCGAGGTAAGGGATATTATTTTTTTTTTTCAGAATGATATTATTTCTTCAATATCATTATCTTTGAAATGTTGATCCGAAGTTTTTATCAAATTTGGAACTTTTTCATGCTCGGGATTACTATTCATGGGTTACTATTCATGAGTTACTATTCACGAGTTACTATTCATGAGTTACTATTCACGAAAGTTACTATTCACGAGTACTATTCATGTAAGCGTGAAGATGTTTTTTGTGAATTTCTATCTTTTGGTGTCTGAGTTACTTATTCACGATATCGGACTATTCACGATACTGACACTATTCACGTATACTGATTATTCAATAGAAAAATAAAATTTCTTCTTTTCGTCTAAAACATCTATTCGGATACTAACTCGATTGTATCCATGTTTTGATCATTCTTGAATTTTACACCACTATGATTATTTTTTTGAGGTATTTTTGACGTGGATAAAACCAAGTACGAATCCTTAATCCTTAATCCTTGTCATTTTGTTTCACCGGGATTCGCTTTCTTTAAAAAAATATTTTTCATCATCCTCGGTCTTAAATGATGATATTATGGAATATCTTTGGCCTATAGTGCAAAGATGAATGATTTCTTAAGAATATCTTTGGCCCAGAGTGCAAAGATGAATGATTTCTGAAGAATATCTTTGGCCCGTGGTGCAAAGATGAACAGTGTTTAAATGAACACGACTTAATCGATGAATATCTTTGGCTCAGAAAAGCAAAGATGAATATTTGATTCCGGATGTATATTGATTGATGTTACGAGGATAAAAGATAGACGATGAACTTTTAAATTCATACATAGAAGATAGTAGTTTGCATTCTCTACTTAACTCTTCTAATGAATTATTATTTCACTGCGAATATTGATTTAAAATTTGTTGTCTATTGTATTCTATTAGATTTTTCCTGTTGAAGACTAACGATAATTTGTTGTATATTATCTTAGTCATAATATTCTTTTCTCGAGCTAGTTGAGCTCACCCTTTTCCTTTTTGTTCCATTTTTCTCAAGAGGCGAGAATATAAGCGAGTGCAGTCTGGGGTATGGAATGAAGGTTTTAGAAAGGATTGTTTAGTAGTCCTCACCATTTTTGTAAAATAATGTATCAATAAATGTGATGAGGATTTATTTGAGTATAGATATTGTCTGAAGATAATATTTGTATTCAAACTCACAGCTTCTTCGTTGTAATAATAAAGTTGTAGTTGTTTACGCATCATGTATTGACAACTCGTAATAGGTGATGTATACCTATTTTGGGGCGCCACAAAAGTAGTGTGAGGCCTCGTTAGCACCTATATACACAAGGTTTAAATTTTATAGAAAATTCAGTTTTAACCAATATGTAGCAATGACATTTTGTAAAAGAGGTTTTTCAAACCCTGTGCTCAATAAGAATTGAGACCTTTTCATACTTCCATTTTATTGTTAAATGTCCTATTTGTTTGCTTTTATTTTTTGAGATGCGAAGCATTCTCGAGAAAAAATATACAAAGAGTCTTAGAACTCCTCATGGGCATGCATGACCATCCAAGGAAATTTAGACAATGTAAAATATCAGATGTGTCAATTTGCTTATACAATGGAAAATGTCCATCATGGGAACCGAATCTAGATTCAGTAAACTGAACTTGTGATCACATGATTCCTAGGCTCACATGATACTGCAATTTGTATGAAAAGCAGTAAGCAGTTATATATATAAAAGCTGTAAATATATATATATATATATATATATGTGTGTGTGTGTGTGTGTGTGTGTTTATGTGTGTGTGTGTGTGCATGATCAACCACCACAAAGCAACTCCATGGGGAATCTGAAATGTAAATAAAGCAGTAAATGTTATCAACTGCCACGAAGTAAACTCCAGGCAGGACAAAATATAAATAAAGCTGTAAAAAGCGATCAACTGCCACGAAGTGAACTCCAGGCAGGACAGAATGTAAAAAAGCTGTAAAATCCATGGAGGAAACTCCAGGCCCGACAGAAATGTAAATATATATATATATATATGTACAAATATATATCTAAAAGCAGTAAATGCACCGGATGTGAATCCGGGCTCATCGGATATGTCCGACAACAATTATATATATATATATATATATAAGCAATTAAACGCACGGGATATAAAATCCAGGCTCATCAGATAGAGTCTGACCATAGTTTATATATATAAGTATATATATATATATAAAGCAATTAAACGCCTGCATCAAGTTCAGGCTCAATCGAGGCATAACTCGATAATGTTAGACCATATATATGAAATATATACATATATTAGTATATATATACGATGTAATGAAAACTACGGATCAAGTCCGCAAACGCATACATAACACGACTCTCAATGTGTATAACAAAGGTGTATGCTATATGAGAAGAAGGCTTTATAAAATGTAAGAAGGCTTACGTTGGTAATGCCAAAAAGTAAACTTCTATGACTTTAAATGGATAAACACTCGGCTCCCGCCGAAAAAAATGTAGCTATATGTGAGCTAACTAATGTTTAAAGAAGAGGAAACACTCAAAAGATGTGTATGCAGAGTAAAATGGACAGGGCTTCTTCGCCTTTTTCCTTCTCTCCCTCTCTTCAAATGGTCGACTCCCAAATATATTTATAGATGATGGCCACAGTACATTGCATGGCGGCCATGCATTCTTGCACTGCGGTGGTCGTCGGTTGATCCAAGCCTCATGGTCACATCGTCTCATAAAGACGTGCGCTTCTTGCCTCAGTAATGTCCACTCGAATTTGCAGAACTTCAATCCGAGCATCCAAACGAGGTATATCTGACCTTCTTCGAACCGCTTGTGTCGAGAGTTACGTAATGACATGGATTAGAGGTTGTATGAAGTCAGGAAGAGGGGTCTATGCCCATGGTCTTCAAGTTTCAAATTCTATCCAAAGTACTGCCACACGTAATAGTCACTCGGGATTGTCACTCCTCGGTTCTTATGGGACATTGTTGGATGTATATATGAAGTATTGAGACGACGTGCCATTATTGAAGGAACAAGATGACGCTTGACTCCTCGCTGGGGTTATCGCCGGTTTGAGTTGGAAGTAGACGTTGCTCAGGGTTACAGCTGAGATTAGACTACTTATTGGTATGCCGCGATATCATCTTGTTGACGTGGATAGATGACGTTGTGACTCCTCACCGGGGTTATCGTCGGTTTAAGCGGAAAGCAGACGTTGCTCAGGGTTACATCTGAGATTGGGCTACTTGTTTGTATGCCTCACTGTCATCTGGATGTTCCTGTTTGCCCGTTGTTATCTCCGGGTTTGAGGTGTGTGTGCCTCAATAGGATTTCTGAGGTTGAATCTGATTGTATATGTTTGAAACAAGCATTTCTGGGGTTATCCCCAGAACTGCAATGGCATCCCTTGGGGCTATCACCAAGGATGGGGTTGTTACTCCCAGTGTTGTCTCTGGGACTGGACCTGAGCGTCGCGGTGTTATCGTCGAGACAGAACTGTCTTCTCCGGTGTTGTTACCGATCTTTTGATCTGCATATCTCAGGGTTATCTCCGAGATTAGAAATGACATTCCCGGTGTGTGTTCCGGGTTAACATGATGTTCCCAATTTGTGTTCTAGGTTGGAAATGAACTTCCGGTGGTATCCAGAATGGATGTAAGCTGTCTTTCAGGGTTATCTCCAAAAGATGCATCTACCCTCCTACAATGTTAGTAATAGGAGTGCAGAAAATTTTGAGTGTCTACAGATGCCCCTCTTTATCATATTCATGCAATGCAAGGCATGGATAGGATAAAGAATCCTAGACACTTGAAATGCAAGCAAGATAAACATGATGCTTTGTGCAGCAACATGATGCATATGTATGATGCATGATTGTCATGTAATCCTGCTGGGATGAGAATCAGTGATGGCTTGGACATGCGATCCAAGTTTCCAAGGATGTTGACGTTGGGACTACCACCAAAGTCTTGAATCCTAGACATTGGCTTATACTCCATAGAGGTACCTCTTATGTGAAAGAGATCTGTGGGGATAAGGCTTTGTCTGTTTGAGGATTTATATAACATATTCCCTCATACTGTCCGAGTTACTGCCAACAGTTTGTTGTTATCAGGGTTGCCTGATCTTCGCTGCTGTATGTATCACCGGATAGATCCCTGCTGGGCGTATTGTCAAGGCTGCTTGACCTTCATTGATGTATGTGTCAATGGTAGCATTATGTTGTAACCCTTGCTGGGCAAAGTTGATTCGATGGATTTACTTGCCATCGGCTGATATGACGTCAAGGTTGCTTGACCTCCATTGATGTGTGTATCAATGGTTGCATTGCGTTGTAACCCCCATCGGGGACACGTAAATATTTGAAAGATATTCGTTGTGACCCCCGCCGGGGATACGTAAATGTTTGAAAGATACACGTTGTGACCCCTGCTGGGGATGCGTAGATGTTGATAACTTCTGATTGTTGTAACCCCGCCGAGGAGGTTTGGATATTTCATGGTTTTTTATTTGTAAATTTCACCGGGAGGTTTAGGGTTGTGACCCTGCAAATGACGGCATCGGACCTTTGTGGGGTATTGCCGAGCATGGTTTGTAAAAGCTGAGCTCATTGGTATAGTATACCCTGTATTCAAGTGAATACCGTTGAGGCGACGGGAGTTCAACTCTGACCGACAAGAAACCAGGATTTCAGGCTAATCCGCTCAATCGCGTAGTGTTTTTATTCCTGATTTGGCCTTTTCAGCTTGTTAGACCTCCTTTGTAACTCTAACTAGAGTGAGCTGGAGGTATGGGACCCATGTAGGGGGGCCGCAGGTGAACCTGTAGGAGCCGCAGGTTAGCCTGTGGCCAGTTGTGCCTATGTATAGGTGGCTGGTTGCTTTCATAAGTCATTTTCAAGTTGCGCAGCGAAGGAAATCTGAGAGCTCTTCTTCAGATCTGTTGAGTTCGCAACTTTCTATATTCTCGTCACCATACAAGCGTTCTTCATCATCCGGTAACACATATACATGTATTTTTTTCCAATTTACGTCTGTTGAAAATGACTTATCGCATTTAAATGCATTTAGACACATAGTAGTGAATATGCATGCGATATGACTTAATAAAAATATTCAACATAACAAATGTTAGTATTAAACCATGTTGAACATAATGATGTAAAAAATTTGACTTTTGAAATACCAAATTGGCACCTTTTATCGCATTTCTTATCCTATTTGAGGACAAATGAGTAAAGGTAGACAAGCAAAATAATCCCGGTACTTAGACTACACTTTACGGATTTTTTACTATAATGTATTGATGCATACAGATGTATATGACCGTGTATAGGTGTGCTCTTGAATGGCCACCTAGTCATGCCTACGCAATAATGCGTGGGATAGTCCCATTTACAAAAGGCTATGGCAAAATTTTCCCAAAATATAGGTATTGGGTAGTCATGCATTTTAACTCTACTATAGATGTATGTTAAAGCAATGCATGCATGCATGTAATCATAGAATGCATTTTGAAAAGACTCCAGGTAAGAAATTACCACACCCTTTCTTAGGTGATTTGGAGACTTGCTATCCAGATATCATGGATCCGGATCAACCGAGTAGTTCCCGCAAGACCACTTCTGGTGTACCGAGGAGGGCTTTTGAAGAGCCTCGGCGCCGTTCTGTTAGACAGCCTCGTCGTTTGGCAGAGGCGGTGGTACGTCCTATTCGGGTTGAAGTGCCGAATATCGAGGACGAAGAGGAGGATGCACCGATCGAGGTTCCTACTCCTGCTGTACGTGTTCCCCGTAGGGAATTGCCAAGTATTCAAGTGGCGAACCCAGATCTTTTGGGTGACTTGAGTAGGCATCCTTCAATATACCTGCACACAAATGAGGTATGAAGTTAGATCTTTAATCTTCCTTATTTCCTATTGATGAGGAGTTAAGGAGTCTGATGTTGATCTGCATTTGATGTAGGTTCCCGGCTTCACACAGCCTCAAGGGAACTGGTTTAGCATCCACTCTATGTATCAGGCTTTGTATGATGACTATAGAGCGATCGTCCCATGGTGAGGGATTCGGAGGTTCTTCTCCATTCTACCCCGTCGTCGTCCCCCGGGTTACCTCGTGGGCATTGTCTGAGCGGTGGTTTCACTAAACTCAGTCACTCTATTTGCTGGACTGCGAGGTGATGATGACGCCGATGGATTGGCGATTTATCACAGGTATGGAGTTTGGAGGGGAGTCGATGCCTTGCACGACGGATATCACCCCTACTGCCGTCAGATCCTTGTTGGGAGTTCCGTGAGGCGCCAAGGTCGAGATTGTTCGATGTGTCCCTTTGGCGTAGATGCTATGAAGCGAAATGCCGCTGAGTGAGCCCATACCCGATGATGTGAGAGTCGTGGACCGCATTCTTCTACGATTGTTCTGATGATCATTAGGGGTCGCCATAGCAGATAATTCCTCTACGGTGTCTTTCGCTTTGATCGGTATACCTCGACACGTGGGCCAAGTATAGGAGAGTATGATTGGGGTTCCTACACCTTTGCCTATTTCCTCGGAGGAATGCGACACGATCGTAGGGCTTGGACCGAGGCGTGGTTAGGATTCTACCCATTTCTGGCCGGTTAGTGTTTCTCTTGTCTTTTCCCATGTATATGGGTTAAGAGTGTTATTCGTTGCCTTTGTGTTGTTGGTAGTTTTGGGCCTATGAGAGGCTTCCTTGTTTGCGTCCCGTGAGCGCGTGTTAGGTTTGAGACACCTATCCACGAGGACGGAGATGGCATCATTCCACACCGGGCGAGGTCCCTGTTCTTGAAGGTTTCACTCATTGTCGCCACAATACCGAGCTATTGACATACCGATGTCATCACACGGATTCCCTACTACGAGAGCATTTGGGAGTTGGATTTGAGGATGGGTACCAATCGGAGGAGTAGTATACGTCATTTCCACTGCAGGATTCCTCTCTTTACAGATGGAGGATGGGAGCTCTATTTAAGAGAGCGTCTTATCGAGCACTACTGAGAGAGATCCGTATGCCGATCTTGCCTCCTCGCCAAGCGTTATTGGCTGCTTTCGCAATCACCGTCATTGACATCCCATTGATGGGGATCGACACTTTACATTGTTAAAGGGCCCCTGTTTTGGGAGATGTTCCAAAGATTGGTGGATCCTCGTGACGATTGGAGCTCGCACCCGTGCCACACAGCTTTATGGGATATGGTTCCGGATCCGTGATGATAGACGGATTGGCTAGCCTGTGTCAGAGATCCGACTCATGTGACACAAATTGATAGACTGACTCGGCAGCTGGACCAGTCACATCTTTTCATTCGGCATTTGGGCAGAGATCCTGCAGAGGTAGATACTTTTGATCCTTCCAGCTCTAGCGTTGATCCCTCAGGTGACCCATATGGTTTTTCCAGCGCAGATCCTCCTTTGTATCGACCTGACATCCCTGTAGATAGAGATCCAGTGACTCAGGAGGAATTACATCAGGTGGACATTATCGATGATGTAGACATCGACACTCTTGCCTTTTTCTGATGTATTTCTTGCTATCTCTTTTGATAGGCCTCTGTTGTATGTTGGGTAGCTTCACCCCATTTCCCTGTATTTTAGCTGTACATAGATGTATTAGATGATGATATACTTAGGAATGTATGTACGCTTTTCCATTTCCTCATATCATATTGCCATCTATCAGATCATGCATGTTATTATGTTATGCATATGTATGTATGTCCGAGAGATATTTAGCATTGACCCTGGATGGTCTTATGACACGACCCGTCTGAGATGTCTTCTTCGATGCTAGTCAGTATTGATCATACCCCATCATTTATGGTGGTAGGTAGTATCTTGCCATGGTATGATAGTATATCACCATCGAACATGGTGATCGTAGATGATTTGTCACAAGATACTATGACCTGCGCTGATGTTTCGTGTTCTTCCAGAGATTTGTAGAGGGCATGCTAGAAACCTTTGGGTATCGGAGATACAGGTATTCCGATTTGGGACCCAGGAGTTGACTCTTACTTTGGAGGAGTATGCACGGTTGACTATGCTGCCACTGGACATACCTTGCGTGCATATGGCTATTGGGGACATGAGCAGACAGTTCATGACCCTCACCGAATTGAGATGCAGAGTTGTGAAGGATGAGATTACATCTGGCCATGTTATATCGCAGCGTTTCCTGTTTGATAGGTTTGGCTCGAGGGACGCCTATGCATCTGCGGCATTCCGGGATTTCACCACACTGGAGGATCATCATGGCGTTGACCCAAAGTAGATGTCTCGCTTCATGCGTATTTTCACACGCCTACATGCCGCGGTACATGGATGAAAACTAGATATTGGCGTCATTATGGCGTTGAGAGCTCTCGTGGAGGGTCATACCATTGTCTGCGATCATCATCGTAGAGACCTTGAGGTCGCCTACATATTGCTACACTTATCCCAAGCAGAGTATTCACGTGTAGCTTCGGTCGTGTTTATGCGTGTGGTTTATGTCACACTTGAGACCGATTGGCACATTTAGACGGCAGGGGTTTTGTTTCACCCATGATATAGCCATGTCATACTCCTTTCAGCCTGCAGAGTGTACAGATGCTGCATCGTGGTCAACTTTTCTGGTAGGGATTAGAGATCCATTTGCCATATTCATTGTGTTCGTGGCTTAGTTCACCCATACATGCCTTCATTACTCATGCTTCAGACATGGATTATCTCCCTCTGGCTGGATTGAGGGGCATGATCACTTACCACCCACTGGCCGTGATGTGTCAGTTTGACCAGTTCCAAGATTTTCACCCGTATGAAGGCGTCAGTGGTCACACACACCGCGTCAGGTTTATCGGCGGAGGACAGATCCGGGTTGTATGCCTGTTGGGATCAATGAGAGTCTGGTGAAGTTTTCTGTCGACCATCCAGTTGTTCTCGCAGAGTATTCCGCATGGATGGAGACAGAGACTACATCGGTGCGCAGCGAGATCCACAAAGGTCTGAGGATTGATTCGACGATGAGGAGCCTATAGAGGAGGCTGTTATTCTCACCGATGATTTGACTGCTGGGCTACCAGTATTTGTGATGGATTTTCCCACCCTGAGTGCCACTATTACTCAGTATTCGGCACAGCATTTGGAGCAGAGCTTACATCTGATGACCTATGATGATAGATCGTGCTAGAAATATGATGTTGTGACTATTGATGAGAAAGATACTACTCTGTTAGAGAGGGATGAGGCTAAATCAGCCAGGGATGTATTGATTGGAGAGTGGGATGCCACTTTATCTGCTAGGGATGTGGCCATTGCAGATAACACTTCCATTAGATCCCAGATGACCATCAGTCTGGCCGACATGAGTGCTTACATTGATGAGCATTTTGCCACCACGCAGCTTAGCCTCGATCCGCTAACTTGTGTAGATACCCTTGGGCGTGAGCTTGCGATTATTCCTCCGCCTTCGAGAGAGGATGCTATGTTAAATCTGATAGTCCGCATACACACAGATCTGTAGATAGCTTTGTATTTTCCTGTACAGACTAACTTAGCCATTTTGTCATGTACAGCACAGATGTATATATCAAATAGTATTATATATGGCAGGAAATATATTTTGATTCACTTCCCTTTTAGTTATGCCTTGATACTTGCTTGATGTTTGCACTGCTTCTCTCAGGCCTTGTGATCTTGATGCATTCTCAACTTATCCTCGATAGATGGACATTGAGACGCCTCAAGGTCTTTCGTAATGGATCAATGATTTCAGATATCCTACCATCTTTGGTGTCTTGGGACCGGTATCTCGTATGGAAAAGTGGAGAGGAGGATGGTTTCTTCCTCTCTCGAGATCGACCGCACCACGATGGTCACCAAGATTTCTATTTGTGAGAAGCCTAGTTAATTCCATCTCTTATGGGTTGGTATTGCTCTTTGAGGCACAATCGCAGCTTAGATGGTCACCGAATCTTCTATTTGTGAGAAGAGGTTGGGTAATTCCATCCCTTTGATCTGAAACCGATGAAATGGGGCAAATTGAAGATTGATCCCAGTACCGTGTGATAAGTGTGTTATTCTGGTAGGGGTTAGACTGCACCATGAATGGCTGTCTACGTACTCCTATTGAAGAGGAGATCAAATCTGCGTAGTTCAAACCTAGTGTATGAGGTTCAACACAGAATGCGGAAGGCAGAAGGGTGTAGAAGTATTTTTCTTGTTTTTTGTTGTTTTGTAGAGAAAGGGTAGAAACATTTTTGTTGTTTTTCTTTATTGTGACCGGACCATATAGCATATGGTTGCCTACGTACCTCCGGATATCAGGGAGATCAGGTCTGTGAGACCCCAGATTTTATCAATAAAGATTTAAATTTTGACGAAATAATTTTTAATATTATGGTGTGAATTTGAGATAATATTATAGTTGTGGGTAGTATTTATAAATTTTGCAAAGTATGCAAGTGGTTATATTATATTCGATTGGTCGTGGAATATTCTATAGCGAGGAATATTCGTGATAACTACCAATCATTGGTGGACCCCACAATGTAATTATTATCGGATTGAGAAAACGACAAAAATATTTTATTAAAATAACAAATAAAAGTTTTACTGGTTGATAATTGTTGAACTACTTTCGGTAGTAAAAGTACAAAGAATACGTGTGGTTGCATAGTAGACACCAGTATTGATTATCGATGCCTATGTGAGAAGTCACTCGGTTTGATTCCATTATTGTTTATTAATAATATGAATTATTATAATGATAATGACGCTTTTGTTTTATTCATATTATTAACGTAATAAAAAACGAAACATCTTTTATATAAAATAGAATACTTTATTAAAGTTATTCTATAAATAGAATATATTATATTTTATTATGCATAGTGTTGCATAGTATTTTGCATAGTGTTTTGCATAGTATTGCATAGTGTTTGCATAGTAAAATGTTTTTATATAAATAGAATATGTTATATTTTATTTAAAAGATTTTTCTTTAAATATGGACCGCCGATTAAAGTAAATCAATCTGGACCGCTTCATGGATTAGTTACTTATATGCATTCCATTTTCCTATAAATAAAGCTCATTCCTTCATTATTTTCTTACTTAATTCATTGAAACTCTGAGAGAGAAATTATAGAAAGAAGCTTATAGAGAGAAAATTATAGAAAGAAGAAGAGAGATTCGCTACTTCACTACTTCTATATTCAGCTCTTTTACTAGTGGGGTGTTATTCTTTCTTCTTGAAGAGAACTTCATTATTCCATTCATTATTATTCCGCTGAAATAACTCGTAAAAAGTGGCATACCCTATACATAACTCGTATACGCCAGATACCCTATACTTGGTGAAATCCTTATGTTATTCCATCGCTTATTATTACATTGAATAACTCAGTGTACGCCGGTTTACCCTATACTTGGTGACATTCTTCTATTATTCTGCTGAACATCCTGCTCATGTGTTTTACACCGGACTGGTTCCGCTTTTATTATTCTCGCTGGAACATCCTGCTCGTGTGTTTTACACCCACCGGTTCCGCTCTTTATCATTCTCGTTGGAATATCTTATCTGCATGTGTTTTACACCGACTGGTTCCGCTTTTTATCATTCTCATTGGAATATCCTATCTGTGTTTTTACACCGGATCCGGTTCCATCTTTATTATTCTTTGGAACATCCCGCTTGCGCGTGAATTTCACCGACCGGTTCCGTTATTATTATTCTCGCTGAATAACTCGCCTACATGCTGGGTACCACATGCACGGTGATTTCTTTTGTTATTCCATTCTTTATTATACTCAATTGGTTAAAACTTTGACTTTCTATACTCCATGAAATTAGTAGAATATCCTTGATATTTGCGTTTCATCCAAAGATCTTCTCATGGAAATATTCTTCCGATCATTCTTGAATTTTACTCTACGAAACAAAGATTATGTTGACAATTTGGACGTTAATAATTCATGGATTAAATAATTCTTGAACTTGTTTTATTGAATTACTATGTCATTGTCATCATCCTCATGTTATATTATGTTATCTTCGCTTACGTGCATAGATGAACTTAGTATGATTATGACCGTGGATCATTCTTTATAATCACGACTTGATATAAATGATGTGACAAAAGTCCTCGCATGGCACGTAATGCAGTGATGGATAGTTTTTGGTATGATTATGACCAGGGGTGATTCGGTATAGTCATGACCATTAATAACTTGATGAAAATCCTTGACCGTGGTATAGGGATGATTGGATGTGGTGGTTTATTTATTAAGCTGAGTCTCAGCGATAAAAAAATTGATGAAAAACCTTTTAAAACCTAAAAGATAGTAGACTTTATTCTCTACTTGACTCTTTTAATGGATTGCATATTCACGCAGCTTAAACTGGTTGTCTATTGTATTTTATCGCTTTAACATCATTGAAGGCTAATGATAATTTATTCTCGCATTATCTTAGTCATAATATTTCTTCTCGGGCTAGTTGAGCTCACCTTTCTTTCACCGTTTCTTCTTGAAAATGAGAACATAGCCGGGACGAGTCGGGGAGCGGAGTAATGGTCCGGAGGATAGCATTAGTAGTCCTCACTATTCGTGAAATAGTGTGATAATAGTTGTAATGAGGACTCCTTTTGAGTTTGTATAATATCTAGTAGACAATATTTGTATTCAAACTCATAGTTTATGTCGTATTGTACCACGGCGCTTAGGTTAGTAAGTTGATTTGAATTTATGTACCATGTAAGTGGCGACCCAAGATGGGGCGACGATACCTAATTTTGGGGGCGCCACAGCTTGGTATCGAGCTTAGGATATGATCCCCTGCTAAGATGCGAGATAAGAACTAGGAGGGGAGAGACGGGAATTCCTTCGCTAGTATGACCTACCCAAGTTTATTTGGTATTTGATTGGTCACGTAATATATAGGATATAATTTGTTAAATGTCAATTAACCCTTGTTTTGTGACGGTGTTTGAGAATGGCATCCGAAAATGCTTGAGATAAGCAATGAAGCACATGAGAGTGTTGATTCAGCCAAACAAAAGGTAACGACCAACAACACGATAATAATCATATTTCGGTGGCAACGGCCATCGTAACAATGATAACCATCGTGGGGAAATTATCATGCTAAGAATGGTAACCACTTCTTGGTAATCATGGCAAAGATAATAGAAGTGGAAATTTCAAGAAGAGAAGGTCATTTAGCTCGATTTTGTCGATATAGTGAAGTCAAGTCCAAATTGGGATAGTGGCACCAAAGGCGGATACGACACAAAACAAAATCCTGTGGTTTCGTGAAGAGCGTTTTTTTGACTTCTCAAAAGTGGGTAACCCGAACGAAGTTAGCACGTTAGTTAATTATAAATTCTTGCGAAGTCTATACCTTATTAGATACCGCCTCTACCCATTCTTTTATCTCTCTTGCTTTATGCTCAACGCTTAAATTTGACTCTGAGAAATTAGACTTTGATTTATCTATTGAAACTTCGTTGGAGAAACCTTCGTTACCTCCAATCGCTTATTAATCTTGTTGTTTCAAATAAACACTTTCACGCTACTCGCCTATCTTATCTCTTTGAAAATACTTGCCTTTGATGTGATTTTAGGAATCAATTGGTTAACTACTCATCATGCTTTTCGTAAGGTTGTTAGCTTTTATATTTATAACAACCCTGTTAAACGAATTCAAAGTAACCAAATCCTAAAGTTAATCACTGTTATATCAAGCCATAAGTAAAGAGCCCCAAACCTTTCGTTGTTGACTTCCTTGTGTAGAATGCAATCAAGCGACTTTCTCAGAGGCGACGTCGTGAATGAAGATGGCAAGTTTATAGGTATCATTGTGAGATGCTATCTAGGTTAAGGTATAGAAGTCACAGTTGGTATCAATGTGACATACTATCCAAGTCTTGGATGAGAGTCACAGTTTTGAATGATATTTCTATTATTAATAAATTTCCTGGCGTATTCTTGAAGACTTCTTAGCCTACTTAGAACGTGAAATCGAATTTTGTATTGACCCCAGTACAAAAACTCATTTCTTAAACCCTCAAATATTTCTTCAACTAAAATGAACAGTTTACGTGGTTTATGATGAAAGTCATAATAAAAGCATTGGACTAATGAAAATCATGGGTATATGAAGTATTAGTAAGTGTTATGATGAGTTATGTGGTTATTATGTGAAAACATGAAAGTTTCTTAGAAATCACAAAGGGTTGAAAAATCAGATTTTGGTGAAAAACGTAACATGAAATTCAATTGACCATATCTCCTATTATATTTTGAATTTTTGAGTGTGGTCAAGTCCTAGAGTTAGATCTATGAGTTACCTAACTAATCCAAGTGGAATTACTGGAAAAGGTGTTGTAGATTTTGTGTGGACTGATTTTAGCAAAGGAGGCCAAAGCTGTAAATTTCAAAAATGCTACTGCCCAGAAACTTTAAGGGACTGTTTCGGCCACTTAAATTATGAGAAAAATTCTGGCCTTTTGGGACATGAAGGTATATGGTATAAAGTATCTCCTGTCCAAAAATGAGCTCATTCTGACTTAAAATGAGCAAGTTATGACTATTTCAATATTTAGGTTTTTCCGATTTAAAACGCTATAACCGGAGTTCTATAACTCCGATGACCATGAAATTTAAACTAGAAGTTCACGTTAACATGTGTAAGGTCCTGCCAAGATTTGGGAATTTTGGAGTTAAACTTGAGGTAGCTAATTTCTTAAGGAATTAATTAGAAATTGATTTTTGAAAAATAGTAAATGAATTTTAAAAATTCCGAGAAAAATATATTTTCATTATGGGACTATATTATGCTAAATCCCAGAAAAGAAATATTTTTGGGACTGATTTGGTATTTTCATGAAAATAGTTTAGTTACTGAACATATGAGTTAAATATGTTATGTGAAGTAAAAAGTTGAAAATAGGATATTATGGCTAGAGAATCCTATATAGAGTATATGCATATTTTTTGAGAGATTTGATAATTGGTGATGATATCTTATGAGTATGGCATTTTTGAATGATTAAATGCATTATATGGTAAAACGTAAACAATTAAGATAAATTGTTTATAAATTTAAGAAATGATTAAAATATTGTTATAATATTAATGTTATTAGATTATGAGATTATTAAGTGATTGATAACATGGGGATATTCTTGAATCTTGGATAAATTATATTATAAATGTTTAATATTTATCCTTTATCTCATTTGATTGCTTCTTTATATCATTATCCTCATGTTTATATTATGTTGAAAGTCATCTCATGGCTCAGAAGTGCATAGATGGACTTGGTATGATTATGACCAGGATTGTTCTAGTATAATCATAACCGTAATTGAAAAACACAATTATCTTTGGTAGTAGTGCATGGATAATTTGTGGTCGTGATACTAATGAATACACAATTATCTTTGGTAGTAGTGCATGGATAATTTGTGGTCGTATACTAATGAATACACAATTATCTTTGGTCGTAGTGCATGGATAATTTGTGGTCGTGATACTAATGAATACACAATTATCTTTGGTAGTAGTGCATGGATAATTTGTGGTTGTGATACTAATGAATACACGATTATCTTTGGTCGTAGTGCATGGATAATTTGTGGTCGTGATACTAATGAATACACGATTATCTTTGGTAGTAGTGCATGGATAATTTGTGGTCGTGATACTAATGAATACACGATTATCTTTGGTAGTAGTGCATGGATAATTTGTGGTCGTGATACTAATGAATACACAATTATCTTTGGTAGTAGTGCATGGATAATTTGTGGTCGTGATACTAATGAATACACAATTATCTTTGGTAGTAGTGCATGGATAATTTGTGGTCGTGATATCTAATGAATACACAATTATCTTTGGTAGTAGTGTATGGATAATTTGTGGTCGTGATACTAATGAATACACAATTATCTTTGGTAGTAGTGCATGGATAATTTGTGGTCGTGATACTAATGAATACACAATTATCTTTGGTAGTAGTGCATGGATAATTCGTGGTCGTGATACTAATGAATATCCTCGGCCTCAGTAGTGCGTGGATGATTCGATGATATGGATTAATTATTGAAATGAGTCTCAAAGAATGAAATATTAATTCATGGATGTGGTAAAAGTCATCTTTGGTCAGTAGTGCATTGATAGACTTGGTATGATTATGACCACGGATTATTCGGTATAATCACGATCAGATTGAAAACACGAATATCCTTGGCGAGAAGTGCATGGATAATTCGTGGTCGTGATACTATTAAGCTAAGTCTCAAGATTATTGGTTTTACAGCTTATATATCTTTGGCTTGTAAAGTGCAAAGATGAATTGTTAATGAATATCTTTGCCTGATTGCAAAAGATGATATTAATATTTTTAAACGATAAAGGTATTCAAGGTATCCTCATCTCTTTATCATACCAGGTACGTACCCTAATTTCGAGGGCGAAATTCCATAAGGAGGGGAGATTGTGAGACCCCAGATTTTATCAATAAAGATTTAAATTTTGACGAAATAATTTTTAATATTATGGTGTGAATTTGAGATAATATTATAGTTGTGGGTAGTATTTATAAATTTTGCAAAGTATGCAAGTGGTTATATTATATTCGATTGGTCGGGGAATATTCGGTTTAGCAGGGAATATTCGTGCAACTACTCAATCATTGGTGGACCCCATTAATGTAATTATTGTTTGATTGAGAAAACGACAAAAATATTTTATTAAAATAATAATTGGAGTTTTACCGTTGATCTTGTTGAACTACTTTAGTAAAAAGTACGATGAATACGTGTGGTCGCATAAGAGCACACGGTATTGATTATTGATGCCTATGTGAGAAGTCACTCATTTGATTCCATTATTGTCCGATTAATAATATGAATTATTATAATGATAATGACGCTTTTGTTTTATTCATATTATTAACGTAATAAAATGTAAACATCTTTTTATATAAAATAGAATACTTTATTAAAGTTATTCTATAAATAGAATATATTATATTTTATTATGCATAGTGTTGCAGTATTTTGCATAGTGTTTTGCATAGTATTGCATAAAGGTTTGCATAGTAAAATGTTTTTATATAAATAGAATATATTATATTTTATTTAAAAGATTTTTCTTTAAATATGGACCCCGATTAAAGTAAATCAATCTGACCCGCTCATGGATTAGTTACTATGCATTCCATTTTCCTATATATAAGCTCATTCCTTCATTATTTTCTTACGAATTCATTGAAACTCTGAGAGAGAAATTATAGAAAAGAAGCTATAGAGAGAAAATTATAGAAAGAAGAAGAGTATTCTCGCTACTTCACTACTTCTATATTCAGGTTCTTTTTTACGGTAGTGGTGTTATTCTTTTCTTCTTGAAGAGAACTTCATTATTCCATTCATTATTATTCTGGTTGAATAACTTTTGTAAAAGTGGCATACCCTATACATAACATCACTACGCTGCAGATACCCTATACTTGTGAAATCCTTATGTTATTCCATTGCTTATTATTCTGTTGGAATAACTTTTGTATACGCTGGTTTACCCTATACTTGGTGACATTCTTCTATTATTCTCATTGGAACATCCTGTCACATGTGTTTTACACCGACCGGGTTCCATTTTTTATTATTCTCATTGGAACATCCTGCATGCATGTTTTTACACCGGACCGGTTCCGCTTTATCATTCTTTGGAATATCCTATCTGTGTGTTTTACACCGGACTCGGTTCCGCTTTTTATCATTCCGTTGGAATATCCTATTCGCGTGTTTTTACACCGGATCCGGTTCCGTCTTTATTATTCTTCATTGGAACATCCAGCTTGCAGTGTGAATTTCACCGACCGTTCCGTTATTATTATTCTGCTGGAATAACTCGCCATGCGAAAAGTACCGCATGCACGGTGATTTCTTTTGTTATTCCATTCTTTATTATACTCAGCTTGGTTAAAACTTTGACTTCTATACTCCATGAAATTAGTAGAATATCCTTGATATTTGCGTTTCATCCAAAGATCTTCTCATGGAAATATTCTTCCGATCATTCTTGAATTTTACTCTCTACGAAAACAAAGATTATGTTGACAATTTGGGCGTTAATAATTCATGGATTAAATAATTCTTGAACTTGTTTTATTGAATTACTATGTCATTGTCATCATCCTCATGTTATATTATGTTATCTTTGGCTTACGTGCATAGATGAACTTAGTATGATTATGACCGTGGATCATTCGGTATAATCATGACTTGATATAAATGATGTGACAAAAGTCCTCGGTGGCTGTGTAATGCGATGATGGATAGTTTTTGGTATGATTATGACCAGGGGTGATTCGGTATAGTCATGACCATTAATAACTTGATGAAAATCCTTGACCGTGGTATAGGGATGATTGGATGTGGTGGTTTATTTATTAAGCTGAGTCTCAACGATAAAAAAATTGATGAAAAACCTTTTAAAACCTAAAAGATAGTAGACTTTATTCTCTACTTGACTCTTTTAATGGATTGCATATTCCATTGCAGCTTAAACCGGTTGTCTATTGTATTTTATCGGTTTAACACTCACAAGGCTAATGATAATTTATTCGCATTATCTTAGTCATAATATTTCTTCTTTGGGCTAGTTGAGCTCACCTTTCTTTCACCGTTTCTCTTCAGAAATGAGAACATAGTTTGGACGAGTCGGGGAACGGAGTAATGGTCCGGAGGATAGCATTAGTAGTCCTCACTATTCGTGAAATAGTGTGATAATAGTTGTAATGAGGACTCCTTTTGAGTTTGTATAATATCTAGTAGACAATATTTGTATTCAAACTCACGCTTTATGTCGATTGCACACCTACGCTTAGGTTAGTAAGTTGTATTTGAATTTATGTACCATGTAAGTGGCGACCCAAGATGGGTGACGTATACCTAATTTTGGGGGCGTCACAAGGTCGACGTAGTTCGCCCCTCAGGACGAATTGAAGGCGAAGAGAAGTGTAAATCCCATGTGCAGGCTATACTACGGGAAGAGGAAAGTTTAATCCCATAATGGGGACAAACTGCAAGTGTGTAAAAAGTTTGATCCCGTCCTCAGGACAAACTGCAGGCGTGGAAAAGTTTAATCCCATCTTCAGGATAAACTGCAGGTGTGAAAGGTTCAATCCCGTCTTCAGGATAACCGAAATTGTGAAAGGTTGAATCCCGTCTTTAGGATAACCGAGATTGTATGAAAAGTTTGAAATGAAGTGAAACCAGGCTGCTGGCTTGAAGTGTATGTTTCCTTGAGGGGCAAAAAAGTATGTAGAAAGGGTTCAAAACCAGAATGACTGGTGATTTGTTGTTTGATGGTAACTTCAGACATAGTACCGTTTCACGGTGTCCGAGTTAATAAGCTGTGGAAATTCATCGCCATCTATTTCCTGCAATCTAAGAGCACCTCCTGTCAATACTTCCTTGACAACAAATGGGCCTTCCCAGTTAGGAGCGAATTTTCCCTTAGATTGATCTTGGTTGTCAATGATCTTCTTCAAAACCAAGTCATGTTGTTTGAATTGCCATAGTCGGACTTTTCTGTTGTAGGATTGTGCAATCCTTTGCTGATATAACTGACCATGGAAGATTGTCGCGGTTCGCCTTTCGTCTATCAGAGACAATTGGTGATACCTGTCTTATACCCATAGGTCTTCATCCAACTGAGCATCCATCAATACTCTGAGGGATTCCATTTCCACTTCTATGGGGAGCACTGCTTCCATCCCATAGACTAATGAGTAGGGGTTTGCCCCAGTGGAAGTTCGCATGGAAGTTCTGTAGGCTAATAAAGTCAGAGGCAAGAGGTCAGGCCATCCTTTGTGGTTAGCGGACATTTTCTGCATGATCTTTTTGATGTTTTTATTAGCCACTTCAACAGACCATTCATCTTTGAACGGTAGATGACGGAGTTGAGATGTTTGATATGGAATTTTTTGCATAAATCCTCCATCATTTTGTTATTGAGGTTCTTAGCATTGTCTAACACAATGACCTCTGGTTGTCCATATCGACAGATGACATTGTTTCTGATAAAAGCAATGATAACTTCTTTAGTAATTTTGGGGAAGGAAGCTGCTTCTACCCATTTGGTGAAGTAGTCGATCATGGTGAATATGAATCGATGTCCATTACTAGCTTTGGGCTCGATGGGCCCGATCACGTCCATTCCCCACATTGAGAAGGGCCATGGTGAACTCATATTGTGGGGTTCCCTTGGAGGGGCGTGGATAGCATTCCCATGAATTTGGCATTGGTAGCACCTCTTGACGTGATCATCACAGTCAGCTTTGAGTGTAAGCCAATAATGCCCCGTTCTGAGGATCTTCTTGACAAGTAGGAGTCCGCTCATGTGTGGGCCACATACTCCACCATGGATCTCATCCATGAGTCTTTGAGCTTGGTCTTTGTCTAGACATCTGAGGAGACCTAATCTTGCATCTCTTTTGTAGAGTGCATCTCCGCTCAGGTAGAATTTCATAGCAAGTCAATGAATCCGCCTCTTTTCAGTTAGGCTCGCCTCAGTGGGTGTAGATCCATCTCATAGATACTCCTTGATGTGCTCATCCATTGTTCTGGAATTGTTTTTCCAGACCTTGAACTCCCCCTTGTGTAGAGGATTCTGTATGTATAGGTATCTTCGTACCCTGAGTAGACTGGTGCAATTCTTTCAGTAGAACGGCCAAGTCTGTGATTTGTTTACTCAATCCATCAAATTCTTCTCGAGAAACAGGATTAGACTGTTCGAAAGAGGACATGATTGGCAGTAGGCTTGCAGCCTTGTTGGATTTTGATCGGGTAACGGGCCCAATTGCTTCCCTACAAAAGACTTACGTAGTTTAGTCTTAGGGTAATATAAATGTTATCATAACATATCCATTTTAGGAATTTGTCCTGCAAAACCGGTTGTTAATTGATAACATGTCATGCATGCACAGATATTCTTCATATTTTCCATTACATATGAATGAACATGGAATAAAATTACAAGTAAATGCTTTTACAAGTAATTAAAAATGGAAAGCATGAAGAAAATTTCCTCCGCGTTTGGTTTATCAGAGGTTGACATATCCTAGGGTTTTTCACGCGGCTTTTCGGCATGAAGGTTCCCAGATCATCGCAATCCACTTGACGGGAAGTTAATCCGATCGTTCAACTGGAGCGAATCTGGGTGGTGCCTTTCCTGAGCCTCGGAGAATCATTCTTCCCACGAGTCCAGTAATCAAACACCGACAGGATAGCCTCCTGGTGGAGGGACCACACAACATACATTCACATACAACGTGTCTCACCGTTTATGCAAAATGATGACATGTCTGCGAAGCACTAATATCACTGAATAGATATTTAGCAATGGCAATATTAAAAATGCATTCGTACACATTCATCATAAATGTAAATGCAACATTCACACACAAGCATATAAAAATTTTGAAAAGCTTGTAATAGCGGCTTAAGCCCTCTTACTGGAGTCCCCAGCAGAGTCGCCACCTGTCGACGTCGGGATTTTTGAGTGTCCCTTTCCGTTACTTGTTCTTTGGTGTTCTCATGTTAATGTGAGATTTGTTTGAAAAAACAAGTGAAAAAGATCCGACATGTATAATGTCGACGATTGGACTTTAAGAGTCGCCAGTTGGTGTATTTAACTGGTTGCACCAACGCAATCGAAAAGGCTTGCACATTGACCCAGTGATTCGACACTGCTAAACGGGTCTGTGAAACCGAGATTCATTTTGGGTCCGGGGGCTTGATTATGCGGAGGGAAGGTGTTAGGCACCCCCCGACATCCGTGTTACCACGGTGACCGCCACTTTTCAAAGAAATTGTTATATGAATGTGTGCGTGTGTGTATGGATCAATGTGCAATTATTTGAAAGTAGTGTGACGCCTCGTTCGCACCGATATACATAAGGTTTGAATTTTATAGAAAAATTCAGTTTTAACCAAGATGTAGCAATGACATTTTGTAAAAGAGGTTTTTCAAACCCTGTGCTCAATAGGAATTGAGACCTTTTCATACTTCCATTTTATTGTTAAATGTTCGGCTTGTTTGCTTTTATTTCTAGATGCGAAGCATTCTCGAGAAAAAATATCTGTGAGATCTTAAACTCCTCATGGGCATGATAGTCATCTAAGGAAATTCGAGACATCGTAAAATAATGTACAAAAACCACTATGACTAAAAATGTCCATCATGGGAACTGAATCTAAATTCAATGAACCGGAACTCGTGATCACATGATTCTGAAGCTCACACGATCATCGCAATTTGTATGGAAAGTAGTAAGAACTATATAAGTCAGAATATATATATATATATATATATATATATATATATATATATATATATATATATGTGTGCATGATCAACCACCACAAAAAGCAACTCCATGGGAGATCCGAAATGTAAATAAAGCGAAGAAATGTATCAACCGCCACGAAGTAAACTCCAGCGGACAAAATATAAATAAAGTCAGTAAAAAAGCGATCAACTACCACGAAGTGAACTCCAGGTAGGACGGAATGTAAAAAATCAGAAAAAAGCCACGGAGGAAACTCCGGGCTAAAAAATGTAAATATATATATATACAAATATATATATATATATATAAAAGCAGTAAATGCACTTAGGATGTGAATCCAGGCTCATCGGATATGTCCAACAATAATTATATACATAAGTATATATATATAAAAGCAATTAAACGCATATAGGATATAAAATTCGTGCTCAATGCATGTAGTCGACCACGCTTTATATATATATATATATATATATATATATATATATATAAAAAAGCAATTAAACGCCTCGGGGCAAAGTCTAAGTTCAATCGAGGCATAACTCGATAATGTTAGTCCATATATATGAAATATATACATATATTAGTATATATATACGCATGTAAATGAAAACTACGGACCGAAGTCCGCAAACGCCACAACACGACTCTCAATGTGTATAACGAAGGTGCTATATATGAGAAGAAGGCTTTATAAAATGTAAGAAGGCTTCTAGTAGGTCATAAAAAGTAGACTTTTATGACTTTAAATGGATAAACACTCGGCTCCACGGATAAAAGATAGCTATATGTGAGCTAACTAGTGTTTAAAGAAGAGGAGACACTCAAAAGATGTGTATGCAAAGTAAAATGGATAGGGCTTCCTCGCCTTTTTTCTTCTCTCCTCTCTTCAAATGGTGACCCCCAAAACTATATTTATAGATCGATGGTCGTAGGTACACTGCGGAAGCCGCAGCTTGTACTGTAATTTGGTCGTGGTGGATCCGAGCCTCATGGTCCCGGTCGCCTCTTAAGACGCGGCAAATCGTACACTATAATGTCCACTCGAATTTGCAGAACTTCAATCCAGCATCCGAACGAGGTATATCTGACCTTCTTCGAACCGCTTGTGTCGAGAGTTATGTAATGACATGGATTAGAGGTTGTACGAAGTTAGGAAGAGGGGTCTATGCCCATGGTCTTCAAGCTTCAAATTCTATCCAAAGTACTGCCACACGTAATAGTCACTCGGGATTGTCACTCCTCGGTTCTTGTGGGATATTGTTGGATGTATGTATGAAGTGTTAAGACGACGTGCCATTGTTGAAGGAACAAGATGACGCTTGACTCCTCGCCGGGGTTATCCCCGGTTTGAGTTGGAAGTAAACGCCGCTTTCGTGGTTACAACCGAGAATGGACTACTTGTTGGTATCTTGGCGATATCATCTTGTTGGCGTGGACGATGATGACATTGTGACTCCTCACCGGGGTTATCGCCGGTTTAAGCGAAAGCAGACATTGCTTCGAGGTTACATCCGAGATTGGGCTACTTGTTTGTATGCCTCATCGTCATCCTGGATGTTCCCATCGCCGTTATTATCTCCGTGTCCGAGGTGTGTGTGCTCGACGGATTTCGAGGTTGAAGGCGATTGCATATGTTTGAAACAAACATTTCGAGGGTTATCACGGAATCGCAATGGCATCCTCGGGGCTATCACCAAGGATGGGTTCTTACTCAAGTGTTGTCTCTGGGGAATCGAACCGAAAGCGTCATGCGGTGTTATCGCCGAGACAGAATCGCCTCTCTTCGGTGTTGTTGTCGATCTTTTGATCTGCATATCTCGGGGTTATCTCTGAGATCGAAAATGACATTCCCGGTTTGTGTTCCGGGTTGACATGACGTTCCCGGTTTGTGTTCCGGGTTGGAAATGAACTTCCGGTGATATCCGGAATGGATGTAAACTGTCTTTCAGGGTTATCTCCAAAAGACGCATCTACCCTCCTGCAATATTAGTAATAGGAGTGCAAAAAATTTCGAATGTCTATATTTACAAAGTTCAAGAGAATATAATTTCATTTCACGCTCAACCCTTACGTATTTTATTGAGTTTTTACTTTAATGTTAATGACTTAGCATTAAAATTGTAATTTTAAATTTGAGAATATTATTTTATGTTACCAGCAAAGGAAAAGAGAACTCTATTTGTGGAATATCAATTGACAAATAAGATTTTATTTTTTTTTGTGAATGGAAAAAGTAATATTGAGAACTCTATTTGTGGAATATCAATTGACAAATAAGATTTTATTTTTTTTTGTGAATGGAAAAAGTAATATTTTTTTTATGATCTTGAGTAAATTTACTCATTCATCGTTGCATTTCACATATAATATTTTGATTAAAAAATAGTTTGCTCTCTAAAGTTTGTTGAGTTATTGAGATTTGCACTACAATATTTAAAACATATTTGAGTGTACTTCAGAGTTCTTTTTGATATTTTAACCGTTCAAAAGTGAGGGTGCATTTTGTTTAGTGCAACGAACTTTGGGGTACATTTTGTTAAGCTAAAAAGAACTTTTGGAGTGTATTTTGACCGATTTAAATCTCAGAGGATGCATTTTGTTTGGCATAAAAAATTTTTGAGGTGTACTTAGATACGTTTTAAACATGAGAGTGCAAATCTCAATTAACTTACAAATTTTAGATTTCAAACTATATTTTAGTCCTTTTTTTTTCATTTATTTTTAACTAAGAGATACTTGGTGCAGTTATTATTTTTGGCAAGTTAATTAAAAAAGAAAAAAAAAGAAAAAAAATTGGTGAGCGAAAAGAAAAAGAATAAAAAATAATAATTAAGAAATCAGTTAAGAAAATGTAACCAAAGGATAGTGAACTTTTGAACTCATATATAGGCACACGAATATAGAAGTGATTAGCATGAAGTTCATTTTTAGGTAAGTTGATCGATTAATATCTGATCTTGTCGCATGATGCCGGGCTACATGTGTGTCGATTCTATATATCGACGTATTAATAAAACTTACTAAAAAATAAACTTCATACTAACCTGATCCCAGGAATACAATACAATATCTACGTACAAACACATGCACAATACACCTTTATTATAAGTTGATAAACAGTAAACCAGAATTCATGCATACTACTATACTAGCTAGCTACCTACATATATGACCATAAGTTGAAAACTTTGATCCTCTAGCTAGGAATAGGAGCACGAAATTAGTAGATCAATCTCACTTAATTTGCTGGCTAGCCATGGAGGGAAGGTGCTGAAGCAGTAATATTTAATTGTTTCCTTGCTCGGGTGCAGTGCGCCTTTCAAAGTAATGGCATGCGGCTGCCCCTGAAAGCACTGCCAAAGTTAAGGCTTGTGCATGCATCCTGCAGTGTAGTCGGATTTAGGAATATATTTTTCTCAAACATATATAAACGGATTTTAACTAATTTTTTGTTAAAATTAAATAAAAAAAACTTGAACTAATTATCATAAGCAAAATACTGCATAATTAGTTAGCTATGGAGGATTTTATAGTCAACACCATCTTACAGTATACCATCCAAACCAAGACAAATTAATTAAGATCGATGCATGGATAAGTAGTAAACTAACCTGGCATGGATAAGCCTAAGACTTGGCTTAAGGGGAGATTTTGAATGGGAATTATGAACTAGTGATGCTCCAATTCCTGTTGCCCACAGTGATCCTATACACACAAAACCGATTTCATCATCAGTTTCAGTTGATGATAATATATATGTATATATCCAACAGTGCGTTTTAAGTAAAAAAATAACCAACTGTCAAACTGTTTGACTAATACTGATTAGCAAAAAGTTATATATGACTATATATCATATATTCACACATATTAGATATATACTAGTCGTTGTCCGGCAAAAGAACGATCTAAGAACGAACCGGTTATAACGACAGTTTTTTCAATTGGTATAACATAGAAAGCCGATTTTATACTATAACGAGTGAAAAAATAGGTCTTATAGCCGATTCGTTCTTAGTTCGCTGTCTCTCCAGTTCGACCCAGGCAGATATATAGATAGATAAAAAAGAGAGAAATAAAACAATAATAATACTAGTACTGACCAACGCTAGTGAGCTTGTGTTCCGAAACCCAAGATTGCAAAGCATCCATCATCATCATCTTCTTTTTCTTCTTATATCAAACTAGTTAATTAATGCCCAAATGACTGTCGAGAAATTAAAAACACTAGTAACTCGAATCAAGTATATATAGGAAATATTGGAACTTGGAAGGCATGCATATATAATGGAGGAGAAATGGTATGTACTATATATATATATATAGTAGGAGCTAGCTAGTACTGAAATTAAGATGTTGGGGTTGGGAATATACATACATACATACATATAGTAGTACCAGTGGCCCTTACTTTGTGTCTTGCCTCTTGTTTTTGATTCCCTATTTGTTTGCCCTTTTCTAAATTTAGATTAGAGACTGGAGAGGTCAGAGGAGTAGTAGTTATATATAGAAACCAGTGGCGGCAAGTTCATGGTTTTGTTATATGTTTTCCCTCACGTCCAGTTTTTCACTCTTTGGGCTCTTTGCTAGTAGTTTTTAATTTAAAAACCTCTATGCGGACGCGCACAGTTAAATTGGGCAGGATAATTATATCGGAAAAACAAAAAGAATTTATTCCCGCAAATAATTTGATAGTATAATTCATTTATTCGCTGAAACAAATTTCTTTTATTTTTCGGTTCAATTATCTTATTTAATTTATCTGTCCGCATATAATGATAGTTTTAATTTTTATCCCCACTAACATTCACCCAACGTGCTATGGGCCGTTGTATTTCATTTTATGCGGCAGCGGCACAACTTTTCATTCGTCAGACCAAACACCACCAAACATGTCTTCCTCTATTACACTTTTTTTTTATATAATTATTTTTTTTTGATTTTCATATTATCGAAACATTTAATATTTATCATATCATTAATGATCTAAATATGTAAATAGATAGTTTATATTATTGAGATTAATTCTGTTAAACATTAATAAAAGTATTTCTACGGTTAAAAATTAATGAAAAAACTAGCTATAAAAATTTGATAAAATGTGAACATGTTAGTCAAATAGTGAAAATATTGACAGTTTATTCTTAAATTTATTGTAAATATACAATTCATATTCAAGCAAGGTTAAAACTTGTTACATATTTCCTTTCTAATGATATGTTGAATAAGGCCATAATTTCTTAAGTTCTCAAAATGTAATGTAATGGGCCTAATGGCCCATTCTTATTCTCAATACATTACACAGGCCCAAGTCATCTAAAGTGGGCCTTAACAGCCTTAGTAAAATATATATTTTTATTTAAATCCAATACAACTATATACTTCTTTTATTTGGAATGGAGAATTCTATTTTTTTTTGTAGAAATTTTTTTAGGGTCCTTTACATAAGTATACAACAAATAGAAAGTAATTACAAAAAAAGTGCATCAACCAAATAATTACAAAAAGATTGTACATACTACAAAAATAGTACTCCCTCCGTTCCTTAATATAAGTCGTTTTAGAGAAATATTTTTGTTCCTAAATATAAGTCGATTGAGAATTTCAAGTAAGCATTAATTACTTAGTTTCCAATATTACCCCAAGTAATAAATATAACTTTGGTTTTCTTACTATTTTTTGTCCAATAAATAACACTCTCTTCTTTCAATATAAGGGCAATATAGACAATTGATAGTATATTTAATGTTATACAATTATTTTTTTAATACTTGTGCACAACTCTAAAACGACCTTTATTAAGGAACGGAGGGAGTACAATTCACATTAATAAAGAAACCTAAAATCAAGGACAAATAACTGCCATAATTAATAATTCAAATTCAAATATTTAGATCTAACAACAAAAACAAATTCAAATTCAAAATAATAATTCAAATTTAAATATAAATCTTCATCTCCCTCACATACACTTTGAAATAATAGTCCACCGCTACACCTCACATACTCCGCCGCTACATCGCCGCGAATCTCCGTTGTCAAAAACGCCAATGAGAATAAAAAGAAGATTCGCCCTACAAAAAGTTTAAAAATAAATAGTTGTAACTATTAATGTTCTGAAATTTTTTTTATAACTATTTTGTTACTCATAAATAATAAAATGGTTACCTTTATATGAATGGTTGGCTACCAACTGTATCACATTCAAACGAAATTGGTAACTTAATAAAATTAAATTAGTTACCTTGGTCTGAATGTTTGGTTACCAATTGCACTATGAAAAAACTGCAGGTGTGGATGTGAATTAGTTACTTTGGTAAATGTTTTGTTACCTTGGTATGAAGGTTTGCTTACTTTGATCTGAAAGTTTGGTAACCAACTGTACTAAGAAAAAATTTAAAGTGTGGAGGTTGATTGGTTACTTTGATATGACAGTTTGGTTACCTTGGTATGAAGATTTTGTTACCATCATCCAGTATTCATATCCACCGTCACCACCGCCTGAATCTTCATACCCTCCTCAATCCACTTTTTGTGCTCCACCGCCAAATTAGACCTAGCTTCCACCCATGACTTCAAAGATTTGATGAAAAACTAAAATTGCAACGAGAGGCCTAAGTCGGCGACTGATTACGATTACAGTCCAAAGATGCTCCAAAATTCAAAATTCAAAAAAACAAAAACAAAGTCCAAGATATCCCTCAAATTCAGGAAAACTAATAACAAAAAATCCATTAATATATATACATATATGATGTACATATAGAGAGAGAACATAATTACAGAATTTGAATAGTTGATAAATAATCGGCCGACGACTCAAAATATGAAATATCTTCTGGGGTCTTGAAGTTAAGAAATTAAAGCTTAATTCGGCAGAGAAATGGTTTGATTAGTTTGTAGAGAGTAGAGAGTAGAGAGAGAGAAAAGAGAAGGAAAAAAAAAGGAGCACTGTGATGTATATATATATATATATATATATATATATATATATATATATAGAATAAATAAGTTGAATGAAGAAGAAAGGTGATGACTAACTGCAGTTATTATAGATGAGGAGAGAGAGAAGAAGTCATGGGTATAACTAATCCTTAAATTAAGAAATTCTAATTGAATATTAATTCCTTAAATTAAGGAATCCTAATTGCACTAGTATTGTAAATAAATATAGAAGTGTATTAGTTGTGTAAAAATTTTATGAGGACATTATTGTTGTAATTATTTTTAAAAATATAATAGAATATGTAATTCATCCATTTTTTTAAGCGTTGTATGGTTTTCACAAAATGTATTTTGACATAACGGAAATTTTGCAAAAAGTCCTTAACAAATCATAATTTTGCAGCTCATTTGATATATCCAGCCCTTTTAGACTAAAAAAATATTTAAATTTGGTCCAACTCCAGCTCCAGCTCCATATCTTTTAGGCCAGCCCAGGATTTTTGGACTCGGCAGATTTTGGGCCTAAAACCAATGGATGAACTTGAGATATTTAGATGAGTCCCATCCAGAAATGTCTGGGGTTTTTTAATTATTCAAAAAAAAAGAAAGAAAATTAAAGAAGAAAAAGAAGAGAAATGTCTCTGTTTTCTTAAAAAAAAAAATGATTTAAAATATACTCATTTTTCTTATTTTTTTTTCCTTTTCTAATTAAAATTTAAAATTCCTTAGCTTTATTTTTTTTTCTTTTATTAAAAAACTCAAAAACACAACCTTTTGTTTTCTTTTATTTTTTTCTTCAAATTACTCCCACCTTCCCATAATATATGAAGATTTAGATGATTTTATTTTTTTAAATTA
This sequence comes from Panax quinquefolius, assembly GCA_020205615.1. Taxonomy (NCBI): domain Eukaryota; kingdom Viridiplantae; phylum Streptophyta; class Magnoliopsida; order Apiales; family Araliaceae; genus Panax; species Panax quinquefolius. The sequence goes on from CM035152.1 coordinate 155,273,954, forward strand.
TTCGACGTTTTATATAATATAAGAGAATTAACCACCATTTTTTCAAAATTATCCGTCAAAAAAATATTATAAATGAGAGGTCCTCAGAATAATTAAGATATAATTATGAGTCTAAACTATTCAGAGCACATCTTAATAAAAATTTTAAACGATTAAAATATATTAAAAAATAGACCGTTAAAGATACATTAAGATACAATCAAATACCAAACTCAAAAAATAACACATCTTTTTGTTTTCCTAAAACTCAAAGTCAGGGTGTAATCAAATTTCGCCCAACTTGTGTTCCCGCCAGGACTAATAAGCTTCTGCAACAATTTTAACTTTCTCTCTCTACTTCTATCTCTACGGTTCTACTTCTGCTCGATTGATTAAATAAAAGCAGAAAAACTGACTGAAATTGGAAGAAGAAATGGAAGCTGAAGCTGAGGGAGCTAACAGTAATAGCAGTAGAAGAATTACTAGATCAGCAACAACCACCAAGAAGAAGAGAAAGCCTTTATCGGATCTTACAAACCTCATTCCCTCTTCCACAATTCACAAACCCTCAATTCCAATTCCAAAACCCTACAATTCCAATTCCAAACCCCACAAACCGGGTCTTAATTCCTCCAAATCCGATTCCAGCATCGGTTCTTCTAATTACAACAACAACAAAAATGCCCCAAACCCTAGTACAGTCCATTCTACTCCTCATTCTTCGTCCGCCGTTCCTGGTACTCTCTCTCTATATGTATATATATGTATAGTTTATCTTACTTGTTCTGATTTATTTTTGAGCTCGTGAACCTAGGTTTTGCTAAGTGTGTATATGTGCTTCTCCTTGTTAAGGGTTCATTTTCATATGGTTTTATGTTTATCATTTTTAGTTCTTCTTACTAGTACTACTACTTTTTTCTGTATTAAGGTGGCTGATTGGGATACTAATTGATGTGGTATTGAGATATTTTGGAATAGAATATTAGTTTTAACTTGCAAAATCATGTGGTTGTTTCAATTGACTTGTGATGTCTTTAATACATACTATTTCAATTTTTGTGTTATGACTTCAGGGTATTTAACCACATATTTAATTATTGGCATTATGTAGTTAATAGGGATGGTGACGAATTGGAGCTACTTGCAGTTTATAGTAGAAAACTGATTGCGGAGAAAACTGTGAGCGAAAGGAAGGATGTTGACGTGCCATTTAGTTGTTCTCTTCAAGAGAAAGCAAAGGATATTGGGAAGGCACTCGAAGCAGATTTGGTAGCTTTGAATTTCCCTCCTGTAAAGAAGACAAAGGATAAAGGGAAGGCTATTGCTGTGCCTTCCACTTATTCTCCCGTAGAGAAAACAAAGAATAAGGGAAAGGCGATTGCTGGTCATTTCAGTTATCATTCTGTGGAGAAAACACATGATAAAGGGCAAATGACTGCTGTGTCTTCTAATAGCGTTTCCTTGGATAGAGTAAAGGATAAAGGAAAGAAAATTACTGTTACTCCCAGTGTGCCTTCTCTAGCTAAAACAAAAGATAAAGGCAAAGCCGTTGCTGTACCTGCAAATTTTTCTACTCTTGAAAAAAGAAAGGAGAAAGCGAAGGGGGTTTCTGTGGCTTTTAGTTGCCCTCCTCTGCCAAGGACTAGACACATTGGGTACTGCTCTCTCTCTCTCTCTCTCTCTCTCTCTCACTCACTCACACATACACACAGAGTCATGTCTTTTGATGTTTTACT